>WOXC01006501.1:0-65963 GCA_011680675.1 Gymnobelideus leadbeateri
TGGTTTGGTGGTGTGTGTGTGTGTGTTTGTGTGTGTGTGTGTGTGTGTGTGTGTGTGTGTGTGTGTGTGTGTGTGTGTGTGTGTGTGTGTTCCCCTAGCATCTTGTGTTTACTTGGAGTTTCACATCTGTTGACTTCAACGTCCTCCCTCCCTTACTTGCTGTGTATCCATGAACCAAGCACTTCAGTACATGAAGCCTGTTTCTTCATCCAGAACCTGAAGGAAGTGAATTTGATGACGTCTAAGGGCTACTGCAAAAGGAAGCCCAAAAGGAAGACCCCCCCCCCCCACTCAGAGAGAACCTTGCCATTTCCTTTCAACATTTTAACAAATATTTATAAAGTATTAAAAACCTACTATGTGCAAAGCACAGCTTGTTAGAATCCTAGGACTTTAGAGGGGATGTTAGTGATTCAACCTCCTCATTTCCTGGGGAATCTGAAACCCAAAGAGGTGGAATAACTTGCTCACCGTCCTAACTGATGGCAGAGCTAGAATCTGAGTGTTCTAAGTCCTGTCCTGCATGAGGTTAACACTTCTCTTCCTATTCCTCTGAGGGCATAGGACAGGGATGAGTACGTGAGTAGTAAATATTAGTTGAAAGAATAGTTCAATAGGCTCTCTGGTGAGTATAGGCACCATCAGGTCTAATCTTTCAGCATTTGAGATTTGTCTTCTCCTAGTCAGAGAATTACCTTCCTCCTTTTTGTCCTCCTCTTTCCCCCCAAGAAAACCACAGGATTGTTGTCTTGCTCTCCCTTAAACCACTGATTGTGGCTTCCCTATCCTTGTCTGTGGGGCAGAGAGGGGGCTGGGCTTACAGAAGATTGACTTCCTTCAAGTGTGGTTATTTCCCCCACTAAATATGACTTTGGCCTTTTCCTGGAGCTTAGCACAGTGCCTGGCACACAGTAGGCGCTTATTAAGTGTTTACTGAATTGAATTAAATTCTTGAGTTCAATGGCAGTGTCTTCAGGGTCTTTGGTCCCTTGGCCCAAATGGCATCATCTTGAGGGTCTACATTTTCTGCTATAGTCAAATAGAATTGCTCACCAATTTCACCCCACCCTCCACTTGAACATACCATAGCTATTGCTGTGCCCTTCCAAGAATCTCCTTTTAAGGAGAGTGTCCAGGCCAGATATCTCTTCATTTCCCACCTGCTTACACTCCTCTGGATTTAGCATGTCTCCTCACCTTCCCCCCAGCCTCCCTCATGCCCTAACTGCCAGCTTCCTTTTCTGTGTTGTCTTTTCCCATTAAACTGTAAGCTCCTTGAAGGTAGGGTCTGTTTTGTTTTTGTTTTTGTTTTTCTTTCTTTCTTTTTTCTTTTTGGAGGGCAATCGGGATTAAGTAACTTGCCCAAGGTCACACGGCTAGGTTTTTTTTTTGTTTGTGTGTGCGTTAAGTGTCTGAGGCCGGATCCGAACTCAGGTCCTTCTGACTCCAGGGCTGCTGTTCCACTCACTGTGCCACCTAGCCGTCCCTTGTTTGCTTTTCTTTGCATCCCCAATGAGTATCTGGCACATTATAGGTACTTAAATCCTTCCTTTCTCCCTCCCTCCCTCTGTCCCTCCTTTCCTTACTTCTTTCTTCCTTCCTTCCTTCTTTCCTTCCTTCCTTCCTTCCTTCCTTCCTTCCTTCCTTCCTTCCTTCCTTCCTTCCTTCCTTCTTACCTTCCTTCTTTCCTTCCTTCCTTCCTTCCTTCCTTCCTTCCTTCCTTCCTTCCTTCCTTCCTTCCTTCCTTCCTTCCTTCCTTCCTTCCTTTCTCTCCTTCTCTGCACATGGCAAATGCTCAATCCACAATACTGATTTGCTCATATCCTGGCATGAACCCTAGCAGAAACTCATAAGATGAGGTAGCTAAAAAGCACTTTAACCAACTCATTTTTCAAAGAAGGCAGCTAGAAACTGGCTAAGCAACTTGCTAAGATTACACAAGTATGCAGTGGTAGAATCAGGTCTAAAATCCTGCCTTTTGTGTTGAAGACTCTTTCCATTACAATATATCTCAGACTCCTTAAGAGTAGGTTAATTAAAGAGATTGAAGACTCCTGAACCTTAATTTTACCTCAAATATACTTTACTTCTTGAATTGAATATTAAATTCTAATGCCTCAGTTAACTTATCTGTGAAACAGAGAGCATCTACCATTCTTAATGACTGAGAGGTTCTGAATCTAGCCAACAAGGGCTCAAGACCATCAGTAGCATTATTAACAATACCAAAACCAACAACTCACATTGGTTTACAAAACACTTTTCTTACAACAATGCTATAAAGTGGATAGTGTAGGCATTGCTATTCCCATTTTACCAATGAGGAAACTGAAGCTCCAGGAGGTTATGACTTTCCCATGATCATGCAGGTGGGAAATGTCAGAGTGGGGACTCAGTCCAAGTGTCCTACTTTCCAGTCTAACCAGCATTCCTCCCGTAATACCATACAATTTTACTGATCATTCCAATGTGATTTCTGGCACCTACATTTGTTACTTGTAGGTAAAACAATTATTGTGATTGCCATGGATGGTGTTCCCTGTTGTTGGTATCTTTCAGCCAGAAGAATTTTTCCCTTGCTTGTTAAAAATGGTAGAGCCCCCTCCTTCAGGAAAGCTTTCACACTTTAAAAAAAATTCAATTTTCTTTTATTTTCAGTTTGGAATTCTCTCCCTCTCACCTTCTTTCTTTCTCACTAAGAAAGCTAGAACAAAAAGATCTTTTACAAGTATGTATAGTCAAGCAAAATAAATTCCTGCATTAGCCATGTCCAAAAAATTCACATATATGTCTTAATATGTACTTTGTATTCATTACTTTTAAATTTGGAGGTTGGTAGCATGTTTCATCATGAATCCTCTGGAAGATTCTTATACTTTCTTGATGTCTCATGGAATCATTAGCTTTCATTTTCAATTTTCAATGAGCTACTATTATTATTTTTGAATAGAATTTTGTACTTTTGTTTTTACCATTTGGCTAATTCTGATTTTTAAGGAATTATTTTCTTCAATAATGTTTTGCACTTCTTTTACCAAATTTAATTAGTTTTTTTTCTTTTTGGAGGGCAATTGGGGTTGTGACTTGCCCAAGGTCACAAGGCCAATTTTTGTATTAAGTGTGTGAGCCCAGATTTGAACTTAGGTCCTCCTGATTCCAGGGCCGGTGCTCTATTCACTGCTCCACCTAGCTGCCCCCCCAATTTTTTTCTTTTAAATCTCTTTAACACTTCTGAGAATTCTTGTTGGGCTTGTGTCCAAACTACATTTTTTCTTTCAGGCTCTGCTTGTGGATGTTTTCAAGTTACAGTATTCTTCTGTGCTTCCTTGACACTGTAGCAGCTCCTTATGGTCAGGTTCTTTTTTGTTTATTTGTTTGTTCATTCTTCTAGGCTGCTTCTTGACTTTGGACTTGATGTTGTTGTTGGTGGCCTGAGCTTTTGTCCTTTTATGTCTTTCTGCTGCCTGAACAACTTAGTCTGGGAAACTGCAAGTTTTCAGTGCTTCCAAAGTGGCATAATGCAGGGATGGTCTGTTCACTGCCCTCTTGGTTTAAGCTCTGCAAGCTGGGTCTGTTGGCTTATATCTAGTTGAGTTTCAATACACTACTGCTGGACTCAATTTTTGTAACCCACTGGGAGGTTCTATAGACTCAGAGTGACTGAAGTGTGGCTCCCCTTTGGTCTTGATCTCTTGCACTGGTTATCCCATTAGAGGCTTATGTGCTGGGCTAAAGGTCAGAACCAAGTCACTGCTCTGCTTCTGAGCTCAGACTCCCCACAGGTGAGTTTCCAGAACTTGTTCCTTGCTCTATACTCAACTAAGTCCCCACTAACTCACAACAGTTCCTCTCCACTCTGGATCTGTGACCTATAACTGGGTAATGGGTGAAAGCTGCCAGATAGTACCTATTTTTGCTCCCAGCTCTAGTTTAGGGGCCCCTTGGGATCTCTTTAGGCAGCTGAGACTATATGCCAAGGCAGAAAGCACCTGGTCTTTTATTTTTTAGCTGTGTGGCCCTGGGCAAGTCAGTTAAATAGAGTCACATAGCTAGTAAAAAAAAAAAGTCCAAGTGCTTTCAGTCTCAGTTCTCTTTATAGAACCCAGACATTGAAATGCTCCCCCACCATCACTGCCACTGTGCTATACTCCTGGACAGCTCCTACCCCAGTGTCTGCAGACTTCTCTGTCTGTCTCCTTAAGCTGCCTTGGGCTGGAGAAACAACTCACTGTGACCTTTTCCTCTTCTTTCCTGATTAGAATTCAGTCTGGTATGTTTTCTAGGATGTTGTAGATGAGGTGTTCCAGTTGAACTAGACAAAAATGCTTCTTCCTCTCAGATGGCATCTTTGCTCTCATGCTTTCTTAAAGCATCTCCAAGATACTAAAAGCCCCCTGAATAAGAAAAGCAGGAAGGGACATAAAGATACAGTGAGGGTTGTGACCCAACCCAGATCCCTTGCACCAAATGAAAATAATGACAAATGGGTAAAGGAAAGTAAAAGGCAAACAGCCAAGATAAGAGGGGAGAGGAAAGAAAGCTCAAAGGAAAAGCCTTTCAGACAACTAACAGAAAGGACTGAGAAATGAGCATGTGAAAGAAAGGGGCCTCAGTCCAATGAGTATAAACTCCAATAAAGACCTAAAAGGCATACTTACAAAAATTTATGGATGATATGAAACTGGGAGAGCCAATACATTTGATTACATAATTAAGATACAAAAAGATCTTTACAGAGTAGAGCAAGACTATATTTAATTAGATATGAAAAAGATCAATGTTAAGTTTTACTTTTAGGTTTAAAAGTCCACTGTGAGAAGTATACCTAGGGGTTTTAACAGTTTGCAGACTCAATGTCAGGTCAGATAGCAGACAAGAAAACTAATTCAATCCTATGATAAGGGATGAGGGAAGAAGTTGTTCTTTAGAACTTTGGTGGGGGGGCAGGGCAGCTAGGCACTGCAGTGAGGAGCAGCTAGGTGATGCAGTGAATAAAGCACCAGCTTTATTCGAACTCAGGAGAACCTGAGTTCAAATCCAGCCTCAGACACTTGACACACTTACTAGCTGTGTGACCTTGGGCAAGTTACTTAATCCCAATTGCCCTGCCTTCCCCCCTCCAAAAAAGTAAAAAAAGGAAAAAAGAACTTTGGGTTAAACCACATCTGGAAGAACATTTTTGGTCTGGGCACTATATTTGATGAAATACCCTAATAATTTAGACCATTTCCAGAGAAGAATGACCAGAATTATTATATTGGAAATTATGCTATAGGAGGATTGTTTGAAGGAACCAGGAAGCCTAGAGAAGACTTACTAGACATATAATTAAAGTTCTTAAATATTTGAAGTGATGGAATAGGAAAGAAGCTATGCACTTGATTGTTTTGGTTCTAGAAGGCACAACTAGTACCAATTAGTAAAAGTTAGAGGGAGGTACATTTGGATTCAATATAAAGAAAAAATTTTCAACCAATTAGGGCTTTCTAGCAATGGATTGCTTCAGTAGGTAATGGGCTTTCCATCATTGGAGGTGGGGAAGGAGATATTTTACAAATAACAATGATATGAAAACCACTTCATTGATTATAATCCTTCTTTACAACTTGATTAATGTTTAATTCGAAGGTATTTGTAGAGCCTATATCAGATTACATGCTGCCATTGCATGCTGCCATGGGGGAGGGGGGAGGCAAGGGTAGGAGATGGAGGAGGGAGAAAATTTGGAACTCAAGGGATTGTGGAACTGAATGTTGTAAACTAAAAGTAAATACATAAATAAATATTTTTAAAAAATGAATACAGCAAAGCAAAAGTGAAAGAATCACATAAGGTCAAGGATAGAACTCCGTAGCACTCCATTAGAGACTTCTATTAAAAATGATAGCCATTAACCACAAATCTCTGCATCCAGTTATTCAACAAGGCTATATAACCATTTTTGAGGGGATATCATAAAGGGAACTTAATGATTCAAGTAGTTTGGACCAGGGGACCATGGAAGTTCCTCCTAAGATCTCTGGTTTTGTGATGTCCCACATAAACTGTCAACTCTGAAGGCAAAGCCCATGTACTCTTTGTCCCCTAGCACAGGGTAAGCAACATAAGGAGGTACCCAAGAAGCACACACAGATTGACTGCTGTCCCAGTAAGTTTTCTTCAGGGTTTTAAAAATTTGTTTATTTGTTTTTTAACACTTGCCTCCATCAATGCAAGAATACGAGAGGAGATGGTTTATATTCTGCCCTGATCAGACCATGCCTGTAGTATTGTGTTCAGTTGTGGGTGACACATTTTAGAAGGGACATTGACAAACTGGCATATATCCAGAGGAGGGTGCCCAGAATGGTGATAGGACTTGAAACCACGCCATACAAGAATCAGTTAACAAGAGGAGGCTGGAGAGAACATGATAGCCATCTTCAAGTGTGTGAAAGGTTGCTGTGTGGAAGACAGATTAGAGTTATTCTGCTTTGCCCTAGAGGACAGAAGCAAGACCAATGGGTTTAAGTTCTAAGAAGGCAAAGTTTTGGCTCTATAGAAGGATGGATTTCCCAACAAATAAAGCTGTCCAATAATGGAAGGGTTAGCCTCAGGAAATAATGAGTTGCCCATCAGTGGGGTGTTCAAAGGAAGGTTTAATAATAACAATAGATGACATTTTACTTGCCTATGGTCACAGTAGAAAATATGAGAGGTAAAATTTGAACTCTGATTTGCTTGGCTCCAAGTCTAACATTCTCTCCACAATAGGTATTGACTTCTTATGTCCCATTCAACTCTGAGATCCCAGTGTCCTTTGGTTGCAGTAAGGTTCAATTACCTGAATGAAAGTATCAAAGCTAGAACATTTGATTTTATATTTCCATTAAGATTCTCACTGGCTCATGGCCTGCTCAACAACATATTCCTAAGCACATGGAAATTGATGATATGGAGCAGTCGATTAACTAATAAACATTTATTAAGCACCTGTTATGTGTCAGGCATCATGTAAAACACTGGAGATAAAAAGGGCAAAAACCAATCCTGGCCCTCAAGGATCCTATAATTTAACATAGGAGATGACAAACAAATACATCGAAACAGGTTATACACAGGATAAGTGGGAATAAGTAACAGAAGACATTAGAATTGAGAGGGTTTGGGAAAGAAATCCCATAAAAGATAGGGTTTTAGTTGGGACTTCAAGGTCAATAGTCAGTTGGGAGGTCAATAGCTATACCAGAGTGGGGAAAGTGCTTCAGGCATGGGGAACAGTGAAAGAAAATTCCTAGAGATGGAGTGTCTTGTTCATGGAACAGCCAGGAAGCCGGCAATACTGGAATGAAGTGTGGCATGGAGTTAGGCATAAGAAGACTGGAAAGGTTCGTTTATAAAGGGTTTTGAATGCCAAGCAGATAATTTTATATTTGATCCTGGAGTTGATAAGGAGTCACTGGAGTTTAGTGAAGTGTGTGTGTGTGTGTGTGTGTGTGTGTGTGTGTGTGTGTGTGTGTGTGTGTGTGTGTGTGTGTAACATGGTTGGACCCTCGATTTAGAAAATCACTTTGGCAGCTGAAAGGAGGATAAATTGAAGTGGGGAGATACTTGAGGCTGGCTGACCCACTAGCAGGCTATTGCATGAGGTATGAGGTCCTGCCACTAGAGTACTAGCAGGGTAAAGAAGAACAGGGGGCTTACTTGAGAGACACTTCAAAATTAACATGTTGATAAGTCTTAGCAGCAGATTTGATATGGGAGAGCAAGACATGGTGGAGAATTAAGTATGACTTCTAGGTCGTAAGCCAGAGGAACGGGGAGGATAGAAGATAATGAGTTCATTTTAGATAAGATGAGTTCAGGACACCTACTGGGCTCTCAGTTTGAGAATTCCGTAGATTTTTATTTTTTGCTTTTTAGAAAGGAGAAGGCAGGGCAATTGGGGTTAAATGACTTGCCCAAGGTCACATGGCTAGTAAGTGTTAAGTGTCTGAGGCCGGATTTGAACTCAGGTCCTCCTGACTCCAGGGCTGGTGCTCTATTCACTGTGCCACCTAGCCGCTCCCGGTTTGAGATTTCTGAAAGGCAATTGGAAATGGGAGATTGGTGGGGCAGGGGGAGAAGGAAAATAGATTTAAGAATCATCAACATGGAGATGGTAATTAAATTTATGGGACTTGATGAGATCACTAATAGAAGTAGCATAGAGGGAGAAGAGAAAAGGGCCCAGGACAGAACCCTGTGGGACACCCATGGTTAGAGGATGTAATCTGAGTGAGAATCCTGTGAAGGAAACTGGGAAGGAGTGGTCAGATAGGTATGAGAAGAACCAGGAGAGGGTGGTATCCTGAAAACCCAGAGAGGAGACACTGGTCAACAGTGTCAAAGGCTGCAAGGAGGTTGAGGAGAATGAGGACTGAGAAAAGGCCACTGGACTTGGCAAATAGTACATTAGTAACTTTGGAGAGACCAGTTTCGATGGAATGGTAAAGTCAGAAGCCACATTGTAAGGGGGTTAAGAAGAGGTGAGAGGAGAGAAAGTGGAGGCACCTATTGTTGACAGCCTTTTTGAATTGTTTAGCTATTAAAGGGCAGAAGAGATACAGGGCAATAGAGGGGATGGAAGGATAGAGTGAGGGATTTTTCAGGATGGGGGAGATATGGATGTTTTTCTAGACAGTAGCAAATGAGTCAATAGACAAGAAGAGATAGCAAATAATAGAGTGGCCACAACAGAGAACATAATCTGTTGGAGGAGACAGGAAGGAACTGGATCAACTGAACAGGTAGAGTGAGATTTGGAAAATCCCTTAATCTTGGGATGGGAACTGATGCAAAGGGAAGTAATTAGAGCCAGGAAAACAATTACACAATGACTACAGCATGTATAAGGAAATGGAAAGAGACATTACCACAAGAGTTAAAATCACATCTGCCGTAGTTGCTATGGTTGTGATCATCACGTAATTTCCATATCCTTGACCATAAGTCTTTAAATTCCTGGTTCTAGTTTGTACTTTTACCTCATTCACGACTCCACAAACTATAGCACCCCTTCTTCCTTTCTGTAATGTAGCTCTTTGAGTCATACAACTTTGATTTCACACTTCCCAGAACTAATTTGATTGTATTTGCCTTTTGATGAGTTTTTCTTTACAATTTCTTCAACCTCTGTTGTTGTTCAGTCATGTCCAACTCTGGGATTTTCTTGGCAAAGATACTGGAATGGTTTGGAACTTCCTTCTCTAGCTCATTTTACAAGTGAGGAAACTGAGGCAAACAGGGTTAGGTGACTTTCCCAGAGTCACACAGCTAATAAGTGTTTGGGACCAGATTTGAACTCAGGAAGATGCATCTTCCTGACTTCAGGCCTGGCATTCTATCCACTGTACCACCTAGTTGCCCTTCTTTATCCTGTATATGTGGTCAAACAGGATTCTCCTTTCATTTGCTTTTATGCCCATAGGAAATTCAAGTTTGTTAATTTGTCCAAATGCTCCCAAATATTCTTTGATCTATTCTTCAGCTATATTTTAGGCTTAATTTGCCTACAAATATTTGAATTGAGGGAGAGGTGATCTTTTCCGTTTAAAGTATATCAGCACTATCCAGTTTGTGTACTTTTAAAGTTCCAGGACCTTATCAACATTGGCAGCATCTTTGAAAAGCACAAAGCTAAATTGCCTCAGTCTTCTAGTACCTGGATCTATTTTAACTTAAACCACCTCTCCAAAATGAGGCAGACATTCTGTCCGATCTCCCATAGTCCTATCACAACTAGGTCCACCAGTACAAATTTCACAATCACTCTGCCAGCTCTTGGTCTTGCTGATTTTGGACCCTAGAGAACTTTTCCATATTGCTGTATGTCCTCTGTGGTTGGAGGGGCTGTCAGATAGGGACAAGTGGTGGGGAGATGGAGTCATGAAGGTACCAAGTAACACATTGTGGGGAGGTAGATTTAAAATGAAGGGGGAAAGAGCCAAGTGGGTATTGTTAAAATGCTTTCCTATCACAGAAGGGACCTCATTGGACAGATGAGGAGTTGAAGCTTAGAGAGATTGTGATTTGACAAAAGCCACATATCTAATGTCAGCCAGGACTGGAAGGCAGGTGAACTCCTAGTCCAGTGCTCTCTCTGGGAGGTGTGTCCTATACCACTATGTTGCCCCACAAAGACACTTAGACACTGTCTCCTGTATTCTCTAGCTGAGTAGAGTGGGTCCCTAAGTATGAAAACCTATGCACATAATGGGGAGGACCGCAGTAACACTCAAACACTAAGCCTACACTATTGCCTTAGCCTCATGACAAGTCCAAGGGCTCTCCCTTTTTCTTTTTTTTTTAAAGCAATTGGGGTTAAGTAACTTGCTCAAGGTTACATGGCTAGTCATTATTTATGCGTGGGTGCTCATTTTCTGAGGCCGGATCTGATCTCGGGTCATCCCAACTCCGAGGCCGACTCTCTTACTCACTGCGCCACCTAGCCGCCCCTTTAGGGCAATTGGGGTTAAGTAACTTGCCCAAGGTTACACGGCTAGGTTTTTTTGTTCGTATGGATTAAGTGTCAGAGGCCGGCTCCGAACTCAGGGCCTTCTGATTCCAGGGCCGGCGCTCTATTCACTGTGCCACCTAGCCGCCCCTCCCTTTTTCTTTTCCAAAACACACACACACACACACACACACACACACACACACACACACACACACACACACACACACAATCTGGGAACGCATGTACGCCCTCATTTTTCCTTTGCTTTATAGACATACCTCACTTTATTATGCTTTGCTTTATTGCACTTCACAGATTTATTTTTTTGGGACAAATTGAAGGTTTGTGGCAAACCTGCATTGGGCAAGTCTAATGGCACCATTTCCCCCACAGCATGTGCTCATATCATGTCTCTGTGTCACATTTTGGTATTTCTTGCAATATTTAAACTTCCATTTTTTTGTATCTTGTTATGGTGATCTGTGATTAGTGATCTTTTACGTTACTATTGTAATTGTTTTAGAGTGCCACAAACTGTGCTCATATAAGATGGTGAACTTAATTGATAAATGTTGTGTGTTCTGACTGCTTCACTGCCCAGTTGTTCCCCCATCTCTCTCCCTCTCCTTAGGCCTCCCTATTCCCCAAGACATAACAACACTGAAGAATCTTACATAAACTTAATTGATAAAGCAGTGACAGGGTTTGAGAGGATTGACTCCAATTTTGAAAGGTCTATGGTGAGTAAAATGCTGCCAAATGATATTGCATGTCACAGAGAAATTTTTCATATAACGAAGTTAATTAAAGTAGAAAACTTCATTGTTATTTTAAGAAATTGCCATAACCATCCCAAACTTCAGCGACCACCCTCCTGATTAGTCAGCAGCCATCAACACCAAAGCAAGACCCTCCACTAGCAAAAAGATTATGACTTGCTGAAGAATCAGATGATGGTTAGCATTTTTAGCAATATTTTTAAATTAAGGTATGTACATTTTTTAGACATAATACTATTGCACACATAATAGACCACAGTATAAACATAATTTTTATATGCACTAGGGAAACCAAAAAATTTGTGAGACTCACTCTGTTGTAATATCTGCTTTATTATAGTGGTCTGGAAACAAACCCACAATATCTCTGCGATATGCTTGTATGCCTTTTTCTTCGTGGGACAATTGTCTGGCATCCAACAGAAGTGATACAAACCACACATCTTAGGCCATCTAGAATATTAGCTTCCTCTCTCTAGAGACATGTGGGCTCTTGAGTAAGCTAAGGTGGCTTTATTGTAAAAGTTTCTTATTTTTCCTTGATGCTGAACCCAGAACAACCATACTACACTGCCTTGGGGCAATGAGTACCATACCTCTGGCTCCTTGCAATGGTTGTGTAATCCCTTGCTTGGTCTGGCATTTAGAAGAATGGGGGAGGGAGAGGGAAGAGGTAATAGATATATAAGATCTCAGTGCAATGTCCCTTCTTGGTACATGCCATTTTCCAAGGGTATTTTGAAGGCCTTGGGGACTGTGCTGTCATCTATCCAAGGAATGCAGCACTGCTTATACAAATAGAAAACTTCATGCCCACTGAGTCATTCTCCTTTTAATGTTCAGACCTCACTAGGAACCCAAAAAAGGAACTAGTCTGTTTGAGCTATCTCAACTTTTATGGTAAGTTTGTCCATCGCTGTGTCCCTTCACCCTATTCCTGTCTCTAAGCCTTCTAAGATTCCCCATAAGCCTAAAATACTCTATGTGAACTGAACTTGCCAAGACCTCTCCTTTCCAGGAATTCAAGCGGCACCTGACAATCCATCTCATTCCATGGAATCTTTCCAGATAACCTGGGAAATGATAATTTCTCCTATTAAGTCAAACTTTCAAAAATGTATCTCCTTTACTATACAATGTGAATATTTTTCTTCAAATAGTTAAGTATTTGCTCAAGGCTTTATTATTTATTCTTAAGCTTGTGTTCATATCAGTGTTATCCTATTTAGGAATCCTTAAGGGATGTGGCTGGAACTATTTAGGGTCTGTATTAACACTATGTGCAAATTTTAGGTGCTTATTGAAGGTCTTTGAATGGTAAGAGCGGTATGTGGGAAGCAGTGGTTTGCTGAAGAGTTTTACAAATCAGCTCTTGGTGAGATGACCAAATTAATCTTCTGTATGCACAGATAATCCTCACTTTTTGAAAGTTCAACTTTACATAAAGAATTCTGAAAAAAAAATCCGCATTCCAAAAAAAAACCCCACCTATGTTAACTTTATTGTACTGTATTGTGCTTTCTCAGCTCCTGTCCCTTGGTTTTTTGGGGCTCGATGACCTATCAGCCCCCAACCTAGACCCTCCCCTAAAATAAAATCCTGTCAAGTGAAAGCAAAAGAACAGAGGGCTGGAGTGACAGGAGAGGAGAACTTTGCCTCCTCTGCAAATCTGCCCTGCCTTGTCTGTGTCTCTGTCCAGCCCCCACTTTGTCCTCTCCCCCTTCTTCCTTTCCATTTGGCCAGGCCCCCATGTGGCCCCAATGTGTTCCTCCTCCTCCTCTTACTTCTTAGTCCCTGGCCACCCTATGTCCTCGAACCATTTGCCAGCCCCTTTGTAATGGCAAGCAAACAAGTACTTAGCATCTTGTTTCAGTTGAGCTTTGCCCTTGGTTATATCAAGTCTTTGTTAGGAAACAGAACTTGTGAAACCCACAGTGGGAGGAACTTGCTGATGCAACAGTAAGGGGCAGAACAGGGAGGAGCTAATGACCATATATCAGGAGAAGCCCAAGCTGGGAGAGAGCAGAACTGAGAAGGGGAACGATTGTGGTGGCCAGCACTCTGTCTGTTCTGTTGTGTTTGTGACACTTTATACAGAAGCCCTGGGACCTTACTGGGAACCCTGAAAGAGGATTTTTTCTCTGTTTTACAGAAGTCCTGGAGGAGGGTTTCAGAGGTCCTAGGACTATACTGATAATTTGTGTTGAGTTCTCAGACCTTGTTTGTGGGTCTCTGCATCGATTTCACAGGCAGATAGTGAATTGATGATGGTGCCGGCAATGTGCATGAATGTTGTTTTGGTTCTGTTAAGCTTTGTCTTCCCGAAAACAGAAACAAGTGAAGGACTTGAGGTGGACTGGCACTGTGAGCTTCAATATGGAACGGGAACTGGATGAGGAGCTGAGAGCTGCCTGCCTGTGAATCAAGGGAGCTGGACCCATGGAGGAAGAATCATGGAATTTGGGAGCCAGCCTCAAGATGAAGAGACCTCTCCTTGGGTACTTAATGCTGACTGAGAAGATCATGATTTACTATGGCCTAGGGGTGGGAGAACTTTGTACTCCGTACTTCTTACCTCTTAAGGATGATTGGAAACTAATCTCCAATCAAGAAGAAAGAAGACTTTTTGACTGAGAGATTAAGACAATGTGACCTAGGGATGGAGAACTATGATTCTTTGTACTTTGTGTCCCTTAAAGAGGCCTGCTCCTTTAGGATGACTGAGTTAAGAACGTACTAAATGATATCTTTTGTTTAAAACTATGTGGCCACTTTAGTGATAAGTTGTTATGTTATAACATTGTGAATGCTGTACTTTGGTTTCTCTGAATGTTTTGCTTTAATTTATTGCTGAATAGAGAGTTCACTATACTGTGTGATCAGAGCCTTCACAGCAGCAGTCCTCTGGAAAGCTGCTCATGCTTGGCTTTACACCCTTCTCTCCATGGGCCAGTAGCTACCTTCCTGCCTCCCTCCCTTCCCCATCTAGAGTAAATTTGCATTACATAAAAATCACTTTATGTAGAGGTCTGCAGAACTGTCCATTTGTGTAAGTTTGGAGAATTGAGTTCTCCTTCACTCTAGGTATCTGCCTTTATGCTTCAGGTTCTTCATATACATAAGTAAGACAATCATTAAATAGGAGACATGTACTTATGAATAACCATGGAAGAAGATAATAAAAATCTGAAGTATTCTAACAGCCATTACAAGAGCATATTCAGAACATAACTTACTATTTCTTGAAATCAGGATAATTGTGTGTATATCTATCCAAGCACCAAACACCTCTTGTCTTTAACACCTTGTTATCCTTCAGTGGGAAAAATACACTCTGAAATAGTCTTCATTTTACTCTTTTGTCCAGTTACAATAATAATGATGCTCTTGCTTGTCCTTAGTTTTTGAAGACAACCAGTGACATCGTGGGTGATGTCTTGACTTGGGTGTGAACTGGATTTAAGTGAGGCAGAGTTGCTCAAGGTCATCAGTCTTGCCTTCTTTTCCAGAGTTATTCAAGGTCAGTGGCAAGACCAAAAATCAGGACCACTGGTGATGGCCTAGGATGTAGTGGATGACCTTGGTGTCTTTGATGTATGACCAAGCTTTAAATGCTCCACAAGTGCCTGCTTCAGCCACTGTCATGACCACTGGAACAAATTGTTCTCAACTACCCATTCTTCCTGGGAAAATCTTCACCTTTTGGTGGTGGATATGCCTCTAACTCACTGACAGGTCTGGGGCCTGGGAGGGGTATAGCCTCTACATATGCTATAGCTTCTTGTAGCTACAGGTGAGAGTTGGGTGAATCAGGTAGACACCAAAGGTAGATGAACAGCCCTGAAAAGGGCTCAGTGAACCGTCCCACCAGAGTTCCAACAGCCCATAGACCCCAATAATGATGGTAGCTAGCATTTATATAACACTTTAAGGCTTTTGTTTTTGTGGGTTTTTTTTTCTTTTTGGAGGGTAATTGGGGTTAAGTGACTTGCCCAAGGTCACATGGCTAGTTTTTGTGTCAAGTGTTTAAGGCCAGATTTGAACTCAGGTCCTCCTGACTCTAGGTCTGATGCTCTATTCACTGCACCACCTAGCCGACCCATAACACTTCAAGGTTTGCAAAGTACTTAACCTGTTATCTCACTTGGTCAATCAATCAATAAACATTTGTTATGTGCCGGGCACTGTGCTAAGTACTAGGGATATAAAAAGAGGCACAAGACAGTCCCTGACCTCAAGGAGCTTACAATATAATGGGGAAGACAACATGAAAACAAATATAAACACAACATGCTATTGATCAAGAGTATTCAATGTGCTCACTTCTTTTGGTGCTTACGTCACAGATGTGGTGAATTATCTTGGGAGGCAGCTGAAAAAGCAATAGTTGGCACCCAGAGGTGATAGTAGGAAACGATGGAGAAAGCAATGGAACAGAGAGAGAAAAGGCAGAAGCAGAAGGGAGGATCATGTAGTAGGTTTTAAAGGAGAAAGCAGCAGTTAAGCCTGAGAAAGCAGAAGGCTGTATACAAGGTGGAAAATGCAATAGGGGTTAGAAAAGGGAGTAGGCAGAGGGGCGATAAAAACATGGAAAAGGAAAATTAAATCATATCACAAATATAGTGACCTGATTGCCACAAGGTTGCTAAGCACAAGAATTCTACTGGGGAATCACTGTTTTAGACTGATTTAAGTTAAGCTGCCAAATAAGCATACTTTTCTAGCCTACCAGATCCACTAAGTAAGGATTAGTCTCAAAACTTAGTTCCTTTCAGTATGCTATACTCCTGAAACCTTGGGAAATGAACTGCAGGGCTTCTGGACAGCTCTGGGCCCCAACAACCCTGGGCCCTGCTTGTGTTTACTTTGAGGTGGAACTTCAGGATGTACTCTATTCCCCCTTGCCCTCAGTTTAACATGGTGAAGCCCATTTGGGGAAATGATGCCTTTGGGATACCACATGGCTGCCTAGAGCCTAGGTAGGCCATGCAAGAGAGTCACAATGTTCTAATCACCTTTCTTCATCTGTGGAACTCTTCCTATCCATTGAAATTCTCCATGGATTTATTCCCCAGTGGTTAGCATACTCCTCACCTGATTATTCTCCCCTTCTAGTCGTGTTGGACATTCCAACCTCCGTAGTCCAATCCCTCATTCATATCTACTTCAATCCTAACACCATCCCTATACTCTGTGCATCATTTCCACTGTGCCCTCTGGAATGCCTGTTCTATAATCAACAAACTGCCTTTCACTTCACATTTCTTCTTCTCCTCATGTTCCTTCCATCTGCTGGCACTCACTGAGAACTGGTTCGTACCAGATGATGCTACCTCTGTGGCCATTCATTGCAATACTGGTTGTACCCTCCCTCCCTGGTACCCACTCCTCATTGGTCCTGGTTTGGGAATACTCCTTACTCTCTGTTGCCACTTCTAGATTCTTCCTTTAATGTCATCACTCAAGCAACCCTTCTTTCTTTGAGGTTCACTCAGGATCCTAGTGGCTTGTTATAAACCCAGGACATTCTCCCTCCTTTCTTAATGAATTCAGTGCCTGCCTCAAAATATTTCTTTCTACCCAACTCCTGTCCACGAACTAAAGGGCTTTCATATGTTTGATGTTCTCTCAAATTCCCTAACTTTTCTGTTCCTCAATCTACTCAACACCCATGGCTCACTCTTACTCTACCTCAGCTATACAGTGATGGCCATACCTTTCATCTTGCCATCACCTAGATGTGTTCTAGAACTCCAGAATTCCTTTATACAACTGTAATCTTTTACCATTTCACTTCTTCCTATGCCTTATTCCCTCCTCACCCTATCTTTTATCTTCACCTCCTCCAATTCTTCCATCTCTCCAGTTTTCTAGGACATCGATCTTGCTCTGTCTACAAACTTTTTTAATATCAACCTCTTTAGAACCAGTTTAACTCCATACTACAATTCTTTCCCTAGCTCCTGTGTTCTATGCCCCCTAAACTCCAATATTGCCTCTTTTCTTTCTCTATACTATTTTGCCTACCTTGTCAGTTCCCATGGGTTCAGTTACCCTTCCTATACCTAGGTATTCCAGATGCAGCTCTAGTCTCTCTCTCTCTAAAAGTTCAACCCCACAGCACCAACTACATATTGGACAAATTCCCACCAGATACTAAGTAAACACTGAAAACTCAATGTGTCCAACAAAGAATGCATCTTTGCTCCCAAGCCCGTTTCTCTTTTTAACTTCCTTATTATCATTAAGGTCCATCCTTCCAATCACCCAGGTTCACAACTTTGGTATCATCTTTGACCTCTCACTCTCATTCATCCTACGCATCCAATCAGTTGCTGAATCTTGTTTTACTTCATGACTCTCATCCAGCTTCCACACTAGTTTAGGCCCTTATCACCTGGTTACTGCAGGTAATATTACCTGGTTACTACAGGTAACCGAACTGGTCTTCCTGCATCAGGAAGAACTAGAAATATTATCTTCTGATACAGCCAATATGGGAACCTATTTTGTTTGGCTATGCATGTTTCTTAGAAAGGTTTTGCTTTTAATTAATTTTTTTTCCAGTGGGGGAGGCAGGAGAAGGGTAAGTCGGTGATAGAATTACCAAATTTTTTTAAAAAGGAACTTGTTGAAGCATTTTTTTAATGCACAGAACAGAAAGGATATGGGACATATAGCTTTGAAAGTTAACATGTTTAATTTATTATATACTTAAAAAGGAAAACCAAGGTGTACATGAAAGGTTTACAGTTTCACATATAATCCTTTTTTTTCCTAAGATCTACTTTGAATATGGAAATGTTCATTTTATTTCATGTTGAAGTTTAAAATTAAAAAAAAAACATTGGTCCCCTTGCCTCTTCTTTTTTCCCCTCTAATCTACCTTCCACACAGTCACAAAAGTGTTTTTCCTTCAGTCTCGGATGACCAAGTCAACCACTACCTCAATAAAACTCCCATAATTTTAGGAGTTCCCTCTCATCTAGGAAATCAAACAGAAAGTCTCCAGCCAGGCATTTGGAGTTCTTCTCAGCTTGATCCCTTTCTTCTTTTCTGCCTTCAGCACACATTACTTCCCTACATCCAGCCATGAGGCTCCATCTCCCATATCTGACTTTGCAGTGGCCATGCTCCATGCCCAGAACACTCATCCTGCTCACCTCCATGCCAGATTTCCTTCAAGATTTAGCTTATGTGCTGCACATCTGCAAGAGGTTCCCAGTCACCTCAACTACTATTCCCTTCCCTTTTAAGATTACCTTGTACCTACTTGATATGTTTTTTGCATATATCTCTCTATGTACATATTATCTCCCCATGAGGATGTGACTTCCTTGATGGAAGGGACTGTTTCACTTGTGTTTTTATATCTGGATCACTTAGTAGAGTGTTCATACATAGTAGGTGATTACAAATAAATGTTTGCTGATAGACTGAAGTAGCAGACTATTATTTCTATCAAGAATTTTCACATACTCTCCTTGCTGCTTATATTTCAGTTGATTTTCATTTTTGCTTGTTAAGTCGTGTATAAGGGGTATTTCATAAGCCTGCAAGGCTTGTGACTAATATATATATATATATATATATATATATATATATTTTTTTTTTTTGCTTTTTGGAGGGCAATTGGGGTTAAGTAACTTGCCCAAGGTCACAAGGCTAGGTTTTGTTTGTGTGTGCATTAAGTGTCTGAGGTCAGATCCGGACTCAGGTCCTTCTGACTCCAGGGCCGGCACTCTACTCACTGCGCCACCTAGCCGCCCCTGTGACTAATATTTAAATGCTTCATTGTTTTACCAAGAGGGAAAGATCTAATTAATATCTAATATAACTAAGATCTTTACAAGGTGACAAAATATTATGTCCTCTCTCTCCCCCTGCCTCCCCCGCCCCCCAAAAAAAAGATACAGCTAGCTTCCTACATGAAGGGTCCATTTGTAACAAATAAAAATTTTCAACTGATGAAAGCAAAATGTGGTGTATACATTTAGTCTACTTATAATGACTGGTATCATTAAGATGCTTTAGGGACCATAGGAGGAGATTTTTAAATGTCAATGTATGAAATAAAGACTCAACATTGGTTCATGCAGCAAATGACCATTTGGCAAGCTTAACACCTTACAGTGTGACTTATGGCAGTGCAGTTACACTCTCATCACCTAAGCCTTGAGATAATTCCCGTCTTGCCTCAATCACGGAACGTTTAATAACCCACTTTCACAAGTTGCTGGCCAAGAAGAGCTTAATGCTTAGATGTCAATGTGAGTGTGGATGACACTCGGAAGATCTGCGGGAGCATGTTACTCAACTGGTAGAACATTTCTTCAGAAATACTCTGTAAAAGGTAAGGAAAAAGCCTTCACATCTGTTACATGACCATAACTTTAAAAACGAAACCACTGAGTAATCTGCTATCTGTGAAACTTTCTGTGTAAGCTAAATTATTGATGGCTTAAGAATATACTCAGATATTTAATTGTTTGGAAATAAATGTTTTGATATTTATTATTAATAAGTATGGTACTGTAAGGTAAGAGGCTATTTAATGAGCAGTATCAGGCCTAAATATGTGCCAAAGTCTAGAGATAAAACTAGAATGGAGAACCATACATGATAGACATAAGAAGTGATACAAAGTGAAATAATAAACAGAACCAGGAAAACAATACACATGGTGACAATGAATAAATGGCAAAAAGAAAAAACCTGAAACTGAACACTGTATCAATAATAATAACCAAGCCTGTCCAAGAAAAGATGAAAAACTACACCTCCTTACCCCTTCTTTTCAGAGGTGGGAGACCGTGAGAATGGAATGTTGTGTAATCTGTCAGATTTAGGTGATATGCTGATGAATTTTGTTGAACTGCTCCCCTTCCCCCTCTTTCTTTGAGGGGGGAAAGCAAGGCAATTGGGGTTAAGTGACTTGCTCAAGGTCATACAGCTAAGTATCTGAGGCTGGATTTGAACTCAGGTCCTCCTGACTCCAAGGTCAGTGCTCTATTCACTGCACCACCTAGCTGCATGCCCCGCCCCCCCCCCTTTCTTTTAAAAATATTTATTACAAAGAAAGATGAGCTGAGCAGGAGAGATGGTAGATATTTGGAAATGAGGGTATAAAAACAAAATATACCAAGAAAAATTAATAATTTTTTTGAATGAAAAAATTATGCTTAAGTGTGAGACTTGATTCTGGGTTTCCTTACATCATTTTTCTGCATTCGAATGCTCTTTCTATTAAAGAAATGGGAGTTGCTAAGAGTGTGCCTGGTTGATGTAGAGTGTGTTTTATTAGAGTCACAGACTGAGATTAGGGTCACACACCTGTGGCACCAGGAACTGCACAGTCCTAGAAATTCCTCCATCCCATGAAGCCATTTCCATCATGAAACCTGACAATGAGACAAGTGAAAGTTTAGCTAAACTGCGAGCACTGTCTTTCATGTCCTGTGGGGGCAGACATGTTTTGAGATCTCTTCGGGAGGCATGCTCCCTCCTCAGCTTTCTGGGCAGCCATGTGCCTGATAGAGTCACCAAGGCTCAGAGACAGACACAGAGTTTTCTTGGTTCCCCTGCTCCTCGTGTCTTTCTGATGCAGCAGTAGGTAAGTACCATTCTGATAATATACTCTTCTCCTTTGTTTTCCCTCAACTATGGTAAAACTTTATAACGTTGTTCCCCAAATGGGGTTCTATGGAACCATGGTGTTTCATGCCACACAAACAGGATTTACAGGAGAAAACTGCAATACTTGCAATAGTTTTCACTTTAAAACATTAACTAATATATGTATAAAAACACTATGTGTTGAAATTTTTCAGTATGAAAATAGGCTTAATTTTCCTAATTTAACTCCAAAGTTTACCCGGCTCTTTTTAAAAATGATTTTTAATTTTTATTTTAAAATTTCATTTATTTAGTTTTAGTTTACAACATTCAGTTCCACAATCCCATGAGTTCCAAATTTTCTCCCCATCCCTGTCCTTCCCCCTTCCTCCCCATGGAGGCACGCATTCCAATATAGGTTCTACAAATACCTTCTACCCAGTCCTTCTTGACTTCAGAAATACTAAATACCTGAACCAGCAATTACTGCTACTGTCAACACATTTCAAACCCGAAAGTATCTGTGGCAAACTTCGTTTAAGAAATGCTCTTCTCAAAAAACGCTACTAAAGATGTCCTGAGAGCTAATTTAATGATCTGTGGTTGGGTTTGCTGAGCAAATGTTCAAGTGATACATGACATCATAGAAAGTGCTCTGAACTAGAAGTGAAAAGAGTTGAGTCTTAATTCTAGCTCCACCACTTATTAGCAACCCCAGACCTTTCTGAGACTCAGTCCCTCATCTCTATGAAGGGAATAACATTATCTGTCTTGCCAGGTAAATACAAATGTAAGGTAATTTATCATGATCAATATTCATAATAATAAAAGGCAGAGGAGGACAGGAACCAAGGAAAGGTGCAAAGAACCTATCAGAGAAGAGCTACAGAAGCTGTCATGCATTATGACTGGCAAAGGGAGAAGGCAGTCCTTCCTAAAATGTTTGCAAGCTAGGCCACGCATACTAGATTGTGACTGAAGCTTTCAACACTCAACACTCTTTTTGGGTTGCTCTGTTCACCACCAACTTATAAAGACTGATTGTTGGCCATGTGGACCTTGTTTATGAAATACTAACCTTTTACACATTTAAACACAAGTTCTGCTCTCCTTAAGCACCACGGTATAGTCATCTCCTGATAACAAAACAAACAAAAATGCAAAGTTTCATCAGTAGCATTTATTATTTTCCTACTGCTGTGCTTTGCTTTTATGTTATATTCATTTTCAAGCATAACCTTCCCCTTGTCCCCTTACCAATGAAACTTCCTTGTAACAAAGATCAAAGGAGAAAAAAACCCATTTTAGCAAAAACTAATCAATGTATTTGACAGTTATGTTCAATATTCACCATGATCTATCAAAATTAAATCAACACATGATTATCCCTTTGTAGATGATCTCAGAATGTTTTTCCTTGTTACCCCCTATGCATTGATATCCTGTTTCTGTTGTGCTGGTATGAGCATGAAAGAGGCCTTGCATCTACAGGTCTCAGTTCAGCCCTTCAGGCTCCAGGCTATTCCCATGTCTCCTTGATTTTGGGCACTCAAAGATCAGGTCACCTACAGGAAAGCATGGCTAAGGCTTCCTCACCTCTTTCACTTGCTGTTCCCCAACATCTTAGTAATACATAAGAGGCTTATCATTAAGTATTACCAGGACACAAACAGTTAAAGAAGTAGAATACAGACAAAGAGGTTAATAATTTCGTTTCCAAAGATTCTTCTGTTTAATTCTGATCCTTCATCACTACAGGATACCTGACTACTCTCCTTAGCTCACTAAAACTTTTTCTCAGTCTATTTAGACCTAGAACAACTCTGTGTCTACTCCAGGAATCTACTTCCTCAAACCCCAGCATAAGGCTGCTACCTCCAAGTCCAGTTGTCTTGTAGATGCTGTATCGTTAATTTTCTGGGCAAGGTTTAAGCAAGCTTGCCTTGCCATCACGCATTTCTAGGAAGATATTCTTTGTCCTTGGGTTTCAGAACACAGGTGATCCTGTTCCATTAGAAGCAGCTCTAATTCTCACTTGGCACTTCTCTCTGCTCTGCCTGGTCCCTTGAAGAAGATTCTACGAGATGGATTTTCCTGGCATGTCAGGCCAGAGTCTACCTTTTCCCCTTCCCCTTCTCTCCAACCCTGAGCCTCACCCCATGGTTGCTTTTCCCCAGACTAAATTGCTCTCTCATTCTGAGCCTGAACTCCTAAGCAAGTGTGCTTCTGACACTGATCAAACTAGGGGGACAGATAAACCCCAGGCTCAAGAGGATTATCTGTGCCACTAATCTATCATACTGCTTGGATAATTAAGACTGGCTAGTTTAGAATTTCTTCAAAGGCTGGAATTATTTCATGTAAATACTTTCACTAGCCTCTTCTTTTAGTTCTACTTGGTGATAAAAAGGATCTCATTGAATGTCTTCAAATGCCTTTTCTGGATAATTCCTTTAATGGTTTCCCCCCTATCCTTCAATATTTTTCCCCTTCTTTCATATATGTTGAAAATTGAATGTCATTTAATTCTCAAATTGACAGTTACTTTGATACCTTGGAAAAGCCATGGTTTTATTGATATGGATACTAATTCTACCTAAACAGATCCTAGACCCTTTTTACAGAGGGCTTAAAATACTTCCAGGATCTACCCAACTTTCTCATGATTTTTATCTTACATTTTTAGTATTTCAGGGTACCAAAGCACCTCCTTAATTTCAAGGTAATTAATATTCTAATTTAATCTCTAACAAATACTTCATATGTAGCATGCATACTTTAAGAGGCATTATAAACTTTCTATGAGTATACAATTTACCACCCACACATAATATAGAGTCCCAAAAGTTTAATGCAGATTTAAGCTTAAAGCTTTATTAGCCTAAAACTACACTAAGACGTTTGGGACACACTGTATATAACACTTCTTTTTTTTTTTTTATTAAACAAATGCTTTATTAACTCCTGGTTTACAGCATTCATTTCCACCAGATTATGAGTTACATTTTTCCCCCATTTTTTCCCTACCCACCACCCCAGAATAGCAGTCCCACTAGATATCCCCTCATCCAATCTGCTCTCTCCCATATCTTCTCCCATACCCCCTTTGACTTTGCCATTAGGGCAAGGTGAATCTCTGAGCCCCACTGCCTGGACATCTTATGAAACATTTGATTTTAAAACTTTGATTTTCAGATCCATTCCCCTTCTCCCTTGTCACCCACTCCCTCTGAGAAGATAAGCAGTTCAGTATGTGTTGTACATGTATATCTATGCAAAACATTACCATAGTAGATATATTGTAAAAGACTGCTTATATTTCCCTCCCACCTGTCTCACCTCCCACCTGGTCCATTCCCTACTTTGATCCTGTCCCTCTTTGATAGTGGGTACTTCTAACCTCCCCTCTCCCCAGAATGCCCTCCCCTCCATCATCCCCCTCTCATCCCCCTTTCCCCTACTCAGGAGAGTGAGTGAGGGTAAGATATTCTATTTAGTATGTATGTGATTCTCTCCTTGAGCCAACTTCAATGAGAATATGCTTTTGCCTTTTTGCCTTCCTGTTCTTCCCCTCCCCTGCAACTACTTCCCCTTGCCTCTTCTACATGAGATAGTTTGCCCTACCCTGTCTCTCTCCATCTCCTCTTGCCACTCTCCTCTCTCACCTCTTGACTTCACCCCTTAAGAATCATCCCTTCCTTGGGGCGACTAGATGGCGCAGCGAGCATAGAGCCAGCCCCAGAGCCAGAAGTACCGGGGCTCGGATCTGGCCCCAGACACCCAACACACAAACAAAAACCCAGCCATGTGAACCTGGGCAAGTCACCCAACCCCAATTGCCCTCCAAAAAAAAAATAATCATCCCTTCCCATCAAATTCAACCTGTGCCCTCTATCCATGTATACCTGTGAACATATGCCATGTACCTTTCTTCAATTATTTTCATAATGAGAAAGGTTTCATCAAACACACAGTTATTGTTTTTCCATGTAGGACTGTAAATAGTCCAACTTTGATAAGTTCCTTTTGATTTCTTTTCCTTGATTACCTTCTCAAGCATCTCTTGCTTCTTGTGTCTGAATGTCAAATTTTCTATTCAACTCTGTTTTTTTCCTCAAGAATGCTTGAAAGTCCTCTATTCCACTGAAAGACCATATTTTCCCCTGAAACAAGATACTCAGTTTTGCTGGGTAGGTGACCCTTGGCTTCAATCCCAGCTCTTTTGCCCTCTGGAATATCATATTCCATTCCCTTCTATCCCTCAATGTAGAAGCTGCCAGGTCCTGTGTCATTCTGATTGTGTTTCCACAATATTGAAATCGTTTCTTCCTGGCTGCTTGGAGTATTTTCTCCTTGATCTGGGGATTCTGGAACCTGGCTATAATATTCCTGGGAGTTTTCTTTCGGGGATCTTTTTCAGGTGGTGATCTGTAGATTCTTTCAACCTCTATTTTGCCCTCTGGGTCTAAAACATCAGGGCAATTTTCCTTGAGAATTTCTTTAAGGATGATTTCTAGGTTCTTTCTTTGATCATGGCTTTCAGGTAGTCCAATAATTTTTAAATTATCTCTCCTGGATCTATTTTCCAGTGGTTTTTCCCATGAGATATTTCACATTGCCTTCTATTCTTTCATTTGTTTGGATCTGCTTAACAGCATCTTGATTTCTCATAAAGTCATTAGCTTCCATTTGCTCCAGTCTAACTCTGAAGGAATGAATCTCCTCAGTGAGCTTTTGAGATTCTTTTCCATCTGGCAAATTTGGCTTTTTAAGGCATTCTTCTCCTCATTGCCTTTCTGAGCCTCTTTTGCCATTTGAGTTAGTCTATTTTTTAAGGTGTTATTTTCCTCAGTCAGGCTGTTGACTGTCATTTCATACTTTTCTTGAATCTTTTTCATTTCTCTTCCCAAATTTTCCCCCACTTCTCTCATCTGCTTCTTAAGGTCCTCTATGGCCTATAGCCAGCTTGTATTTTCATTTGGGGCTTTTGGTGCAGGAGTTCTGACCTCACAGTCCTCCTCCATGCTTTGAGCCTCTTTGCCCCTAAAATAGGAGTCCAATGTTGAACTTTTCTGTTTATTTTGTTTCGTTTGCCTAGGCATATTGCCACTTAATTACTTGATTTTGGGGCTTGTTGCCACAGTAGGACTCTGCCACCAGATAGGGGAGCTTCCACCCAAACGTGGGGTCTTCACAACTTCCGCCAGTTGGGTGGCCTCTGTAAAGCCTCCACCCACTCTGGCAAGTTGGATACCCACCCCAAACTTCCCTCCCCAGACCACAATCCAGATCCAGGCAGTTTAAAGCAAAAGCGATTAACCCCCAGACTGACTGCTGGATCTTCCTACAGTTCGCAGACCAGGAGCTAGAGCCACTACTGACGCTGCAAAATGGCTTCTGTGCAGCTTTTTCTTCAGCAGCTTTTCGCCCCCAGGGGAGGAAGCCACATGTTCCCCAAATACTGGTCCCAAAGTCCATAGGGCACTAACCTCTCACTTTGTCCTAGGCACATCTGTGCTGATAATTCTGGAATCGCCACAATTGCTGGTGTTCTGGGGTTCCACCAGTGGGCTGAAGGCCTGGCCGCCCTGGGGCTAAAACCGCAGACCTGGGCTCGGCTCTGTGGGCTGCGCTGTCGGTTCCCAGTGCGCTGTGCTGCCTACTCTCAGAGAGCTGCGCTGGCCGCTCCCTGCAGGGCTGCTGGGCTGTCCTCAGCAGGAGGTTAGCTTCTCTGTGCTGTTCTGTGGGTGCTGTGGCTCCAGAAGTTGTTCGGAGCTTCCTTTCACATTGTTTGAAATTTGTGTGGGGCAGAGCACATTGGAAATGCTGTTTCTACTCCACCATCTTGGCTCCGCCCCTGTATATAACACTTCTAAATAAGCTGCATACACCAAAAGTTAAAGATGTGAAATTACAATAGTATAGTGTTCCAAGGCAAATCAGTTTTGCCTGAGGGAATACTATATCACCCAAAGAAACAACTGTGGTGCTTTCAAAGGAGTTACTGTGTACAAGTTTTACCAATGTTAAGAAGACGCCATAATAAGGAGGCAAAAAGTGTCCAGAAACCACTAAGGCCAGCAAACACTTGATCTCCTTGACAGGCAAAGACTTATGGTAATATAAGGCAAGGTCAAGATAGGATATAAACTTATTTGCAAAACCTTTGAGAGGAAGATGGTTTAAGATCATAGGCTAGATTGATTAATAAAACAGCTGAGAGGGGTGGAGGAAAATGAGTCTGCAGAAAGCTTCATGTGACACCCAAATAACTCAGGCCATTCCAAAAGTATATATAGCTGAAACTGGAAGGACAACAAACGTATCTATTAATATTCATATAACAAATTATTTTAATCATCAATGATACTACATTTAGACTGAAGCCTTAGTGCTATTTGAAGAAACATAATTGGCACTAAAAGATATCAAGACAGGAAGAATAGCTGGACCAGACTAAAGACACACAGAAGTAATCCATGCTGGATTTGACAGTATTGAAGAATCAATTTTCAAGAGGGGAGGATATTCCAGGACAGGATATAATTTTAAAAAAGGATATAATTACCCTAAAGAGGTAATTTAGAGGTAATTATTAACTAAACCCATGTCTACTTTCTAATCTCTAGAAAAGTTTTATGAGAAAGATGATGCAAAAAGAATCTTTGATGAAAATACAAAAAGAGAAGAGGGCAGACTTTTATAATTCTTTATGCCATATCATACCTTCAGTCATACAATTAACTGAAAGCTGTAGAGAGTATCAAGAAAGTATCTGACTTGGCAGGAAAAAGAAACCCAACTAGCCCTAAAGGATGCCCTCTTAGAAAATGTTCTATTATGTATGTTAAGCATTACAGAATCATAGCATAACAGAGTTGGAAGGAACCTCAGAGCTCTCCTAGTCCCACCTATACCTGAAACTGAATCTCCTCTATAACTGACCAAATAAGTGATTATTCAGCCTTTGAAGAACACTAATGAAAGAGAATGTGCTACCTTTCGATGCAACACACCTAAGTTTTTTCTTGCATCAAGTCTGAATATGCTTTCTTTGCAAATTTCACCCATTGGTTCTAGTTATATCCTCTGCACCCAGCAGAAAAAAGTTTAATCCCTTTCCAGATGACAATTCTTCAATACCAGAAGACATGTATCATGTCCCCCTAAGTCTTCTCTTCTTTAGGCTATGCAGCTCCAGCTCCAGGATCTCAAGGCTCTCCATTATTCTTGCTGTTCTCCTATCTATGGGAGCTCTCTAGCTTAGGATGTTTTTCATGAAATGTGGTACCCAGAATTGAATGTGATGCTCCAGGACAGATTACAAAGGTATTATTGCCTCTATAGCTCAGTACATTGCACCTCTCTCTTTACAAACATTTAAAATATTTTTATTGATGAATTTGTTTCTGAGTCTCTTTCCCCTCCTCTACTTAGATATTGTTTGTAATCAAAATTTAAAGAGGACAAGCAGTTTAGCAAAAATAACCAATCAAATGTGTCTAACAGTATAAACAATATAATACCACCAAAGCAATTAAAGAGCCACTTACATTTTCTGAACTCTTCTCTTGGACTAGGTCCAAGGTCATTATAATTACACAATATTCAGTTTCAGCTCCCCCCACCCCTTGGCCTCTTATGCTGTTTTTAACTACTATGTATAATGTTCTTTTGGTTCTGCTTCTTTCTCCCTTCATCAGTTTATATAAATCTTCTCATGCTTTTCTGAGTTCTTTATACTTGTTTCTTTGTTGGTGTTGAGCCATTCAGTGGTGTCTGACTCTTCATGACCCCATGGCCCATAACCTGCATGTCCATGGTGTTTTCTTGGCAAAGATACTGGAGTAATTTGCAATTTCCTTTTCTAGTGGATTACCTTTTATTAGAAATCTCCACTATGACCTGTCTTGGTTAGCCCTGCATGGCATGGCTCATAATTTCACTGAACTACACAAGCCCCTCTGCCATGACAAGGCAGTGATCCAGGGGGGCTGTTGTTTCTTATGACACAGTTATATTCCATTACATTTATGAACCACAATTTGTTTAGTCATTCCTCAATTTATAAGCAGTTACTTTGTTTCTACTTCTTTGCTAGCACAAAAAGTGCTCATGTAAATATTTTGGTTTACATAAGGCTCTTCTTACTGTAGCTCTAATGAAACAGACTAAGATTGCATTAATTTTTTCTGTTGCCATAGCATACTACTGATTTATATATAAAGCTTACAGTACACTAAAACTCCTAAAACTCATTCTTTCTTCTTTTTAAAAAATTCATTTCAATATATTTCCGTAAAATTAGGTTAAATTTTTGATAATTTATCTTTATATCCTTTCTTTCTTTCTTTTTTTTTTTTTTTGCTTTTTGGAGAGCAATTGGGGTTAAGTGACTTGCCCAAAGTTACACGGCTAGTTTTTATGTTAAGTGTCTGAGGCCAGATTTGAACTCAGGTCTTCCTGACTCCAAGGCTGGTGCTCTATTCACTGTGCCACCTAGCTGCCCCTATCACGGTCATTTCTAAATTTATTTTCCCCCATTCCTCTACTGACTCATCCACTGAAACAAAAAATAAAAAGGAGAAAAAACAAATGGTCAAACTAAGCAAGCCATGAACCAAGTCTGCTAGGTCTCTCCTGCCTTGCTATTCTTCCCCTAAGGGACCCTTCCTCAAATGCAGGTGGGCTGCAGGGTTATTTGGCCTTTGGTGCCACTTCATCCAAAAGAATTACTTCTGTGGGCCAAAGGGAAAGGCAGAAGAAGACCCTACAAAATAAGGGGAGGGGGAAGGACAACTCTTAGCAATGGATCACTTGGCTCCTTTATCACAGGCAAGAAATGTTCACTGAAGCGCACATTATTCATCAACACTTTGAAGATATTTGGGGTGTGGATTATTTCCACGGCTTGCTGAGCATTGCTTGATGGTCAATTGCTTCACTAGGGATTCAAGAGTCAGGAGATCTGAGGATAAGAAAGGATGAATTTGCTCTGAGAGTGTTATCCTCCTTTCCCTCTAACCCTTGGGTTATGGGGGCTAGAAGCCAGGATCACTAGGTGAAGATCTTTCCTGGATTCTCTGGGAGAGGGAAAGACATCCTGAGAGAGATGTAAGGGCCCACAAAGCTGAGGCCATTTGTTATTAGAACCTGCTCCAGGATCTCATGGAGGCTAGAAAAGTCTGAGGAATACACAGATTGGTAGGGAGGCCTGTTCTAGTAACTTTATCAAAAAAATGAATGAGGTTAGGTTAGTGTGACTTATTCTTAGTAAACCCATGTTGATTCCCATTGATCACTGATTTCTTTTCTAAGTGCTCAATTTCTAAGCTCTTAATCACCTCTTTTAGAATTTTGACCAAGGGCAAATGTCAGATTCACTGATCTGCAGTCTGTGGAATCCATGTTTTTCTCCTTTTGGAAAGTTGGGATATTTGCCTATTTTAAGTCTCCTGGAACTTTTTAGATCAGACTTCATTTGGAATAGCTGCATAGGATCACACATTTTGACTGGGAAGGGAATCTGGGGGCCATTTAGCCCAACCCTTTCATCTGAGATGGAATCAAGGTTCAGCAAGTGATGTGCCCAAGGCCACAGAGTAACAGAACCCAAATCCTCTGATTTCATCTCCAGTACCCTTTCTACTATTCTTTTGCTGTCTTTTGCTATTTTATTTCCTTATGCATGCTAGACTTTAATTTCTTCTCAATCATGTTTGTTTTACTAATGTCCTTGGGAAAGAAAACAGACACAAAATGACATGAACTGGGTAAATGTCAGACCTTGAAAAGAGACTGGAGAATCAGACTTTTTTAGCATGTTGTGGGTGTCTGGAGCACATAGTTTGTGGACTTCAAGTGTGCTGATTTCAGGTTTAAAACTTAATGATCTTAGTTACATATGACAACTTCTCGATGGGTATAATTTGGACTACCTTCTGCTATCCAGATTGTCTTTTCTGATTAATATTAGATCTTCATGGGAAAAAAAAAGTATGAATTTACAAGCATTTTTAGTGTTTCATGGTATATTGCACCAGTTGGACATTCCAATGATTCTCTCATCTGGTGATTCTGAATATGGATGGCCTAGGGATGTTCTGCTGCCCCCTAGCATCAAGCATATCTTGCTAAGTGCCTGAAACACTGTTACCATTCAATCTCACAGCCACATTGGAGTGGTGGTCATGACTATTTTCTGGTTTTACATAGATGATTCTCAGACCTGTGTGTTTAGCCTGAAATTCTCTCTTGCCTGTCCAAACGTCCTGACATCTTTAACTGGATAATTCACTATGTCCAAAATTGAACTGATTATCTTTTCTCCCAAACCTTCCTCTCTTGCTAACTTCCTTATTAGTGTCAAGAGTACCAGAAATCTAATCACCCAGATGCAAAATCTAGGTGTCATCTTCCAATCTATTTCCAAGTCTTATAGATTATACCTTTGTATCCCTAGAATTTAGCTAAATGTCTGGTACACAGCACATGCTTAATAAATCCTTGTTGACCAAGTGGACACTAGAATGACTAAAATTATTCAATTACCAATTGATAACCATGGAGGGAGGAAGGGGTACAGTAAATGCACCTTAGCAGTCTTGACTCCTAGTTCAATCTCCTATCTCCCATGAATTCAAGGCTGATGCCAAGGATTATATGTAACAATTCTCAGATTACAGAGTCAAAACTGATAGCTCAGTTTTCTTCTTGATGACAAATGTCTGTTTTGATTAAATAAATATGTATTCTTTCCTTTTCCTTTTCCTCCTCTACATTACTTCTTTAGTTTTGGTGCAATCAATTTTATTCAATACTTTTCTCCAAGACATAGGACATGGCAGTTCATAGCTGTTCCAATCTGGATCCACAGCAATAATGGATCTATATTCAGTATGCACCCTTATTTTTAAGGTGGCAAAAATATGAAATTGCTATCACTAGTAGACAAAAATTATTATGACATTAAGGAGAAAATCTGGACTTGGGCACCTGTCATCTTTGGGCACCAAGGCATTATGGCAAATTTCAAAAATCTTGTTTATTGAACGGAAAAAAACAATACTTGTAAAATGGTGTAGGAGTCTTACGTAGGAAGCTAAATACAATTACCTCTATAGCCACTTTACTGATTTTTAGGTTTGCAGGATAAACTTCATGACCTGGATGGGAGGTTTAAATACAACTGGAGAATCGGCTCAATATACTTATGTGAATTAAATTGAATGCTTTGGAAACCAGTTTAATGATCTGCAGCTGGCTGTCCTAATTTAAAACATGCAACTTTTGTAACCCATTGTGGGAGAGGGAATGCTAACAGTATCAGATGACTGGAAGTTAATCTGAACTGAGTGACTTTTGGAAACATTGTTTTTGAGGTTGTTTTCCACCTACATATAACCATTTTTATAAACTGGGTTAACCAGGACCACAGCTGCAGAAATGTTTGTATGTTTCCTTGTGACAGTCATTCATCATAAACTTTCTTTGTTACTTTATTCTCCAAATACTCTTATAGATGGACAAGTAAATGGCTGTAACTCAAAAATGGCAACAAGTTCATCAAACGTGATTGAGGATTTCACTGCTGGAAGTGGGATTTCAGAAAGGAACTGTGGTGGAGAAAGTAGAGCGAGGGTTAGGGGGGAAATGAGAACTATGAAAAACAAATCCATAACCTGACCTCTCCCAATACCTTGCTGTGTACAGTTTAGGTTACAAAAGTGACTGAAAGGGAAATTAGGTCCTCTGATTCATTTTCTATATGGAAATGTAACGATTATAAAAAAATCTAAAGGTTAATTAAGTCTGGTTAAAAGATCAAAGAACTAGGAGGCACAAGTCACTTAAAATATCTTATATTGAATACTAATTGAGTACTAATAATCCTTTGCATTTATGCAGAAATAATACCTATACAGAACTTACATAAATGATCTCATTTGAATCTCAGAGCAAACTTGTGAACTAGGTGCTATTATTCTTATTTTACAGATAGGAAACTGAGACTAAAAGGTTAAACAAGCTTCAGTTGTAGCACTAGTAAATGCCTATGGCTGGATTCAGACTCGGGTCTTCCTGACTAGAAGTCCAATCATTTGTAATAGGCTATACCTAACCCAGTTGTGATCTGTTTCAAATTATGTCCTGTGTAAAAAACAAGAATATGCCTATTCTTAAACAGGTCAAGTCATTTAAAAAAAAAAGGTTACATTCTCTATTTTCACTATACTGTAAAATGCATCTTTGACACAAAATTTTCATGTTTATTTTAATGAACACATTTTCTCCTCATAATTTTCCACCTACCAGATATAGGATCTCCCTCCCTCCCCTGTCTCCTTCCTTCCTCCCCTCTCCCCTTCCTTACTCTCTTCTCTTCTTCCTTTCTCCCCTTTCTCCCTCCTTCCTTCCTTCCACTTAAAACTAAGGGTGAGAGAGCTGGTTTCCAAGTCCAGGAGCCCTGGGCGGAGGTCCCACTGCTGACAGAGACTAGCTCTGTAACCCTGGTCTGGCAGTCACTTAAGCTCTCAATGCCTTAGTCAAGTCTCTAAGAATATAAATATCTTTATATTTATACAAATATATAATATATGTAATACATACTATATATAAATATTGGGGCAGCTGTCAATGCGCATTATTGACAATAGGAGTTTCTTTACCAGTATGATTCCCCATAATGATGAAATCACAGATCTAGACCAAAAGCATACTGCAGAATTACTGTTGTGGATGCTATCTTGTTCTCCAGGATGGCAGCTAGGTCCATTATCTATCCCAGGTCTATCATGGGTTCTGATGCTCTTGGTCCTTTTCAGTTTCAAGCTAGTATGGCCATCTCAGTCATTGCTTCGGTTCTTAGCTCTGATTTTTTTTCTTTTTTTGCAGAGTGGGGGTAGGTTATGGGGTTGTAAGTAATGAAAGCAGATGATGAGGAGGTAGTGGGGAGAAATCTTCAGAAAACACTAAAAAAAATAGTGTGGAATGGGTGAATAAATGACTAGGTCATACTTAAAATCACAATGCTACTCCGATGTAGAGAGCAGCTCTTGACAACTTGTTCATGGGTCTTCTCCTTTTCAGAATATCATCAAAATGTCATTTTTTTCCTACCACCAATTTATGTGTGTGCTGAGTTAAACAAACTAATTTGAATAAGAGGCCAAGTAATTCAGAAGGCAAATCTGCTGCTGCTAAAACAAAAAAAAAAAAAAAGAAAGAAAGAAAAAGGAAAAAGAAGAAATCATACAATCTATTTCAAAGCTAAATATAAATGATTCTAAATTATCCACTATTTTGGATTTTCTGTGTCACTGTCCAGCATCGTCAATAATGCAGTTTGTTATATATTTATACAACCAGAGTGATTTTTTCACCAGCTCACCTCTGACATATCATGCACCAGCAAGAGAGGAATACTAATTGTTGTGATGTCATGAGTACAGCAAACTTTTAGAATATTTCGGAGGCCCATTATGGCAGGATCACGAGCTGTGATGTTACCAGATCTCACATTGTCATCCACACAAAGATGGAAAGCCACATGAATTTCAGAGAGATTGGAGTGCCGGGTAATATAGAATTCTCCTACAAACAAGAGACATCATTATATTTTTTCATACGAATAAATCACTCCCAATTAAATCCAATATAATGGACTAACAGATATAACCAACAAGTTATAAATTGTTGTAGCTGAATCAATACTATTAAACCACGTGTACTGTAGGTTTTTATCTGGGAAGTCAGAAAGTTATGAACTCCTAGCAATACCATTGTGGGACTTGACCCCAAAGAGATAAAAGAGAGGAAGAAAAAGATCAATAAGCAAAACATATTTATAGTGGCAAAGAACTATGGAATGGCTGAACAAATTATGGCACAGGATACCATGGAACATTTCTGTGCTATAAGAACTGACAAAAAGGACAGTTTTAAAGAAACCTGGGAAGACTTGTATGAAGTGATGCATGAACAGAACCAGGTGAACAATTTATTATTCATTATAAAACATAAAGATTCTGATTAACCCAATGATGAACCATACTTCTAGAAGACCAATGATGAATGGATTCAAGGTGTAGAAAGAGATAAATATTTCTGGATATGAATGTGCTTTACTTGACTATGTATATCTATTAAAAGGGTTTTGATTTTTTTTCCATTTTTTTTTTTGGAGGAGGGTGTAATGGAAATGCAAATTTAAAGATCTTCCCTGCCCCTAGCTTAAGTGCACCTGGAGCCTGTGGTGGGAGGCTTGCTTTTCAGGAAAGCCCACACCTTGATACTTTGTGATTGGGCAGTGGGTCAAGGAAGTTGTTACAATCTCTGAGCCAGGAGAAGGCTATATAATCTCTGATCTGAGGCTTTGCTTTGGGGCTCACTTTGAGAAGTGTTGTGTGATTTGACCAGATGAGACTCTGGGAAGCTGTTGTTGAGAGCCCCCCGGCTTTGAAAACCCAGATGTTGATGCTTCCCTCTCTGGTAACTGTGATTTGGTATTGATATAATGGTTGGACAGTTTGGAAGCCTGTTTGATTTGTAAGTTCTATAACTATGAAATTCGGGGTGCTGACCTTTTCCCCCTGAACTAGGTAATATATGTTTGTTTAATTAAAGTAAGCTTGTTAACCCATTTTGAGTTGCTTTCCTTTTGAAAAGCAGATCTAAGAACCTGTGTTGGCAGTCACCCTGGGGATATTGGGGTGCTTGCTGCTACAGAGGGCAAGAGAGAAAACATTTTTGTTAACTGAAACAAAACAAAACAATGATTGCTGTCTAATTCCTGCATCATGGCCATGATTCACACTGTCTGTGTGAATAAAGAAACAGCAAGAGAAGCAAAGGAATGGGAACAATAACTAATCTCATAGCACACACAGACTCATTACTGAATCAATAATTCAGAAGGTAAATCTGATTCAATTAGTGACAAAGGAATGAAGTGTTTGTTTTCTAAATGTGCATTAATTTTCCCCCCAGTTCCTAGGGCTCTACATTTCTTTTCTTTTCTTTCTTTCTTTTTTTTTTTTTTTTTAAAGCAATTGGGGTTAAGTAACTTGATCAAGGTTACACGGCCAGTCATTATTTGTGTGTGGGTGCTCATTTTCTGAGGCCGGATTCCATCTCAGGTCATCCCAACTCCGAGGCCGGCGCTCTTAGTCACTGCACCACCTAGCCGCCCCATGGGCTCTACATTTCTGGCACACCAAAAGATATACAACAATCTTTAGTCCTAAGTATTATCAATGGATATAAGAAATATTCAAGGGTACCACTGTTAACCTGAGACAAAGGCAAAATAGGAAGAAAAAAGGGGGAAGACACGTAGAAAAAAAAGGGAACAGAAGAGAATAAGAGGAAGGGAAAGGAAATGAAAATAACATAAAAGAAGATAGCATGCTAGGGAATGTTAAGTGACATTTATAGCTTGGGTTCATTTAGTTCATTTGGACATCAGGGTAGCAGAGTCAAATAACACTTCTTTTAAAATCAGAAGGCCTGGGATGGCTAGGTGGCACAGTAAATAGACCTGAGTTCAAATCTGGTCTCAGACACTTACCACAAAAGTAGCTGTGTGACCTTGGGCAAGTCATTTAACCCCAATTGTCCTACCTTCCCCCCTCCAAAAAGCAAAAACAATTTAAAAAAATAAAATAAAATAAAATCAGAAGGCTTAAGTACACGTTATAGGTCTAACACGACTTGTGTGGTGTATGCCAAATCATTTAACCTCTCTGTGCCATTGTTTATTCATCTGCAGAATAGGAATAGTAATTGTTGTATTACCTATGTCAAGAATAGCTATGAGAGGGGTGGCTAGAAGGTAGAGTGAACACTGGCCCTGGAGTCAGGAGGACATGAGTTCAAATACCACCTCAGATACTTGACACACTTACTGGCTGTGTGACTTTGGGCAAGTCACTTAACCCCAATTGCCCTCCAAAAAGCAAAAAAAAAAAAAAAAAAGAATAGCTATGAGATGGCATGTTGTAAACATTCCATCACTCTGATAATGTAAGCTATTATTCAATGGCACAGGTGACCTACTGCTGCTCAAATGGAATGATTGAGACAATACAGTTCTTCAACAGACTTCATTCTACCTTTACTTTTGCATTTAAAGGCTACCATATTCTTTCTAATTTATATCTGTGGGTCAAATAACAGCCAGAGTCTCCCTGGGAGGCAAAATGGCTTAAAAGGTTCTAGATTCAGCTGTAGGGAGCATTAGTCCTGGCACTACTTCTGACTCGGGCAACTTAGGTAGCTTCTCTACTAGCCTCATTTTCCTTTTCAGTAAAATAGGAACAACTTACCTGTCAATATTAAATTAAACTAAATATTGACTGGGTTTCTACTACATGAAAAGTATCGTTCCTTTAAGTGCTATGGGGGAACACACTGAAATCTAAGATATTGATTGTTTTTATCAATATATTGTCTTTTTGAATATGAAATTTTATATATGAAAGCACTGTTCCCTTTGATTTACTACAAGCTAAGTTACCATTTAATAGTTTAATATTCTTTTCCATAATTCGGACCTAAAATAAGGCTCTGGTTCAAAAGTAATAACCAGCCACTTAACCTACCAGGATTTGCCCAAAAAAAGGCAAGGAGTTCAAGGAAGGAAATACTGATACAACAAAAGAGTAAAGTTAAAAACAAAAAAATCTCAGACGTCAGTGCCTCCGGAACAGATAACAAGACTGGCACAATTTAAGAAAGCCACAAAATATGGATGATTTTAATTATGGAGCTGATGGAAAGGAATATGATGAACCCTGTCTCAATGAATATATTTTTAGATGGAGTGGAAGATAGCTTCCTGTTCCACAAGGTGGAGGAAACAGCATGAGATGATGTAATTCTGCTTCTAACATTATCCACCAAGGTACCAGATCTGAAGGTGGAAGGAAATTTGAAGCCTGACAACCACAAGTTAGCCAGCTGGATTGTCAAGAACAGAAGAAATGGATATGATGTTTACCTGATTAAAATGTAATGTGATTGACGTATAAAAATCTACTCCTAAAGATGTGACTGTGATGAAACTAATTAACCAGCGGAAGAATGAACTAGCAGTCAATAGACTGGGTCCTTTTCCAAACTCTGGCACTATCTTGGAGAATTTGGGCTTTTATTTCTTCATTTGTTAATAAATAAGGTGGTGGGGAGAGGGCTGAACTATATCATTATTTGCTATCTAATGATCCATAAGAAATTTTCACTTAGCCTGTAAAATTTATTACTAAAAGGTCCTCACTTATTAAAATCTATCAACTTTTTTTTTTTAAACAAATACTTTATTAACTTCTGTTTTACATCATTCATTTCCACCAGATTTTGAGTTACAATCATTTTCCCCCCATTATTCCCCTACCCAACCTCCCAGAATAGCAGTCCCACAAGATATCGCTTCCTCCAATCTGCTCTCTCCCATACCTTCTCCCATACCCCCATTGACTTTTCCATTAGCGGAAGATGAATCTTTGTGTCCCAATGCCTGCACATCTTATCTCCCAATTATAGGCAAGAGAGTATTAATAATAGTATTTATATATATATTTGAAACATTTAATGTTACGACCTCGAATTTCAGATCCATTTCCTTCCTCCCTTGTCACCCATTCCTTCTTGGGATATAAGTAATTCAGTATATGTTGTACATGTCTAGCTATGCAAAACATTATCATAGTAGATATATTGTTCAAGGCTGCTTATAATTCCCTCCCACTCATCCCACCCCCCACCTGGTCCATTCCCTACATGATCCTGTCCCTCTTCTATAGTGGGTACTTCCAACCTCCCCTCACCCCAAGGATGCCCTCCCATCCATCATCCCTCCTCTCATCCCCCTTCCCCCTATCCTGCTGCAGGTTGAGATATCCCATTTAGTATGTATGTCATTTTCTCCCTGAACCAAATTCAATGTGAATGTGGTTTTGCCTTTTAGCCTTCCTTATTCTCCCCCTCCTTTGCAACCACTTCCCCTTGCTTCTTCTACATGGGATAGTTTACCCTACCCTGTCTCTCCCCATCTCCTCTTGCCACTTTCCTCTCTCACCTCATAATTTCATCCCTTGAGTATTCTCCCTTCCCAACAAATTCAACCTATGCCCTCTATCCATATACACACACATTCACATATGTATTCATATGACCACACCCCTTCTTCCATTATTTTCATAGTGGGAAAGATATCATCAGTCACAGTTATTGCTTTTCCATATAGGAATGTAAATAGTTCAACTTTGATAAGTTCCTTTTGATTTCTTTTCCTGATTACCTTCTCAGGCATCTCTTCCTTCTTGTGTCTGGATGTCAAATTTTCTATTCAATTCTGGTTTTTTCCTCAAGAATGCTTGAAAGTCCTCTATTCCACTGAATGACCATATTTTCCCCTGAAACAAAATACTCAGTTTTGCTGGGTAGGTGACCCTTGGGTTCATTCCCAGTTCTTTTGCCCTCTGGAATATCATATTCCATGCCCTTCGATCCCTCAGTGTAGAAGCTGCCAGGTCCTGGGCTATTCTGATTGTGTTTCCACAATATTGAAATTGTTTCTTCCTGGCTGCTTGTAGTATTTTCTCCTTGATCTGGGGATTCTGGAACCTGGCTATAATATTCCTGGGAGTTTTCTTTTTGGGATCTTTTTCAGGAGGTGATCGTGGATTCTTTCAACCTCTATTTTGCCCTCTGGATCTAAAACATCAGGGCAGTTTTCCTTGAGAATTTCTTGAAGGGTGATTTCTAGGTTCTTTCTTTGATCATGGCTTTCAGGTAGTCCAATAATTTTTAAATTGTCTCTCCTGGATCTATTTTCCAGGTCAGTGGTTTTTCCCATGAGATATTTCACATTGCCTTCTAATCTTTCGTTTGTTTGGATCTGCTTAACAGCATCTTGATTTCTCATAAAGTCACTAGCTTCCATTTGCTCCAGTCTAACTCTGAAGGAATGAATCTCCTCAGTGAACTTTTGAGATTCTTTTTCCATCTGGCAAATTAGACTTTTTAAGGCATTCTTCTCCTCATTGCCCTTTTGGGCCTCCTTTGCCATTTGAGTTAGTCTATTTTTTAAGGTGTTGTTTTCCTCAGTCAGGCTGTTGACCCTCATTTCATACTTTTCCTGCATCCTTCTCATTTCTCTTTCTAATTTTTCCTCCACTTCTCTTATTTGATTTTTAAAGTCCTTCTTAAGGTCCTCTATGGCCTGCAACCCGCTCATGTTTTCCCCTGGGGCTTTTGGAGCAGGACTTCTGACCTCACAGTCCTTTTCCCGCTCTATGCCCCCAAAATAGGAGTCTAGGGTTGCATTTTTCTGTTTCCTTTGCCTTGGCATGTTGCCACTTAATTGCTTGACTTTTGGGCTTGTTGCCACACTATGGCTTTAAGGCCAGATAGAGGAATTTTCGTCCCGAACGTGTGGGGGGCAACTTCCGTTTCTGGCAAGCTGTAAACCCACCCACAACTTCCACCCTAGATCACAATCCAGATCCAGGGAGGTTAAAGCAAGAGCGATTACCCCCCAAGACTGATCGCTGGATCTCCCCACGATTTGTAGGCTGGGAGCCGGAAATGCCTCTGAAAACTACAAAATGGCGTGTCTCCTCAGCAGCTTCTAGCCCCCAGGGGAGGGAGCTGACGCATTCCCCAAATACAGGTCCCAAAGTCCATAGGACACTAACCTCTTACTTTGTCCTAGGCAAGTCTATGTTGATAATTCTGGCGTCTCCACAGTTCCTGGTGTTCTGGGGTTCCTCCAGCCGGCTGCTGGCCCTGCCGCCCTGGGGCTAAAACCTCGGCTCACGTGGACCTGGGCTCGGCTCGGCTCCTGCGCTCTGCGCGCTGCCGGCTCCCAGACCACTGCGCTGTTCCTTCCTGCAGGGTGCTGGGCTGACCTCAGCAGGAGGTTAGCTTCTCTGTGTCGTTCTGTGGGTGCAGGGGCTCCAGAAGATTTTTAGAGTCCTTTTTTACATAGTTTGTGGAGAATCTGGGGGCAGAGAGGCTTGGACGAGCTGTTTCTACTCCGCCATCTTGGCTCCGCCCCCCCAAAATCTATCAACTTTTAAAAATTGTTTCCCTTGCTGTATCTTGTTTTCCTGCCCCCACCTCTCTTCTTTCTCCCTAATTCTTGGTCTCTCACCCCTTAATCACTGAGGGTGCAAAGGATAGAATAGTTTACAGTAGAAAATTTAGGCATTTTGACTGTTGTATAGGACACTTTGGATGGGTGAACACTGGCCTAGATGGTCTCTAGTTCCTTTCTCTAAAATTCTATGACTACATATTAGGACTTGTGATATATGAATATTGTCAAGTTTATAATTCAATTAAAATTCTTTCAACTACAAAATGCTTAATAAGGCCCTGCTGGTAATCTTTTACAAGTGAGAAAATTCTAGCACATTGCAGCTGAGATCAAGTGAGTTAAGGCAGGATGAAGAATAAGAACCTTTAAATTTCCAGTTGGTAAAAGGATGAATAAACATCCAAGAACACTACAGGAAATGCAAGAAAGGGGAAGTAAGATAATCTGTTGGGAAATGAAAATAAGATAGATTTGAAATCAGATGACCCATGTACTAGAAGTTCAATTCTCCTTCTGTTTATATCTCAGAAGGAGTAAATATTTCTTGGCTCATCTCTCTAAGAAACTAAAAAAACAATGAATAAAAAGGAAATCTTAAGTTAAAAGTGATAATACCCATACAACTAAATGACAGAACTTTCTCCTTTGGAATGAGGAGAATATCTGAGGCAGCATATTTTCCTGTGAAGCTGTTACTTAAACCAAGATAAAAAAAAGAGATAAAAGGCCAAATCATATTATACAAATCCAGTATTTTGACTGGTAGACAGTCCCTGAAGTATAGTACAAAAAAGCTATATTTCAAATCTACTATTTTATTGTAACTGAACATAAAAACATAAAGTAAAAATAATACTCACCAGGCAAAATATTTAAATAGTTTCGGTCAATATTCTTAGCCTTATCATCGCTTCCTCCATTCCGGTTTCCTGAATCTGTACATAGGATAAGAGAATATTATCACTATCACAGCCAATATCTTGTATTTATGTAATCTTTTTTTTTTTTTGGAGGGGGGGAAGGTAGGGCAATTGGGGTTGAGTGACTTGCCTAAGGTCATACTGCTAGTTTTTTTGTGTGTGTGTTAAGTGTCAGAGGCCAGATTCGAACTCAGGTCCTCCTGACTCCAAGGCCGGTGCTCTATTCACTGTGCCAACTAGCCGCCCCAATCTTTTTCAGTTTTAAAGAGCCTAAGACATCATATATGTGTTAAAGCTATATAACGTTTTAATGAGATATATGTGACATAGTTATCCACATCTTTGAGAAGACACTGAGGCTCCAGAAGTGACATGACTTGCTTAAGATCACAGGAAATATACGATAGAGTGGAAAGCATATTAGACTAGGGATCAGCAGATCTGGTTTTGAGTTCTAGTTCTGATGCCCTCTGAGGCCTCAGTTTCCTCATCTGTAAAACAAAGAAGTTGAACTTCATGAATTCTAAAGTCCTTTTCAGCTCTAAATCTACGCCCCTATTCACCTGTAAAATGTAGCCCCAACTTTATTTCTTCATTACTTCTCAACCTCCTGTATCCTATTTCTTTCTTTTCTTTTCTTTTTTTTTTTTAAAGCAATTGGGGTTAAGTAACTTGCTCAAGGTTACATAGCTAGTCATTATTTATGCGTGGGTGCTCATTTTCTGAGGCCGGATCTGATCTCGGGTCATCCCAACTCCGAGGCCGGCGCTCTTACTCACTGCGCCACCTAGCCGCCCCTTTAGGGCAATTGGGTTTAAGTAACTTGCCCAAGGTTACACGGCTAGGTTTTTGTTTGTGTGGATTAAGTGTCGGAGGCCGGCTCCGAACTCTGGTCCTTCTGATTCCAGGGCCGGCGCTCTATTCACTGCGCCACCTAGCCGCCCCTGTATCCTATTTCTAATCCTGTCATTTTGTTGACTCTTCACTCTCAAAGGTCAACACAAAATATTTAAATACTGTATCTCAGTCCTCTTCTTCCCTGACCTCTCTCAACCACCTTATCTTCTGGTATACTTTCTCCTCCCTTGGCTTCTGTGGTCTCCTCTCTTCTAGTTTTTCTACCCATTCCTTTAGTCTCCTTTATTTGAGCCTAATTCAACTTCCACTAAGTGTAGATGTCTCCAAGATTTTGTCTGTAGCCTTCTCTTTTCCTTGGACACTCTCAGAGATCTTGTCAACTCTTATAAGGGTCAAATGGACATTATCTTTATGAAAGTGATTCTCAAATCTATTTATGAAGAAAAAAACAAACAGCAAATACAATGGAAATTTTTTTTTTACCTAATATGTGGTTTCACTGGAGTAAAGAACTCCTGGGGAGGACACTCCCTTATACCAAGGCAGGTCTGTACCTTCTCTACAAGTCATGTCCTTTGCAAGTTGCCTTCAGGCAACTTCCAGAGGTTAAGGACCACGGTACCGGGGAGTGTATGTCAGAAACAGGATTCCTAGGACAATATCTTTCAGAGGCTGGCTCTCTATCCACAACAATGCCTCTCCTCATTACCTTGTTAAAGTTAATGTGCATAGTCATTATTTCTTTTATCAATAAGGGCATGGCTCCATGTAATTCTTTTCTTTTTTCATTTTGTCTTATTTAATCTATGGTTGTTTTTTTTAAAGGAATTAGGATATCTGGGGTTTGGGGCAGTAAAGATGGGCATGTATTACTCTTATTTTCTCATCTTTAAAATCAGGAAGTTGTACCAGATAGACCCGAGGTCCCTTCTAACACTAGATCCATGATCCTATGATTTTGTTTGCTATTCATCAGTCTTATTCATTCATATATTTGAAAAATTTTATCTGTGAAGTAAAAATAAAATTGATTACTTATCTATCTTTCTATTGGTTCCTTCAGGGTTACCTGCAAAGATGTTCCAGTCTCCCTATTCTTAAAAAAACACCTCACTTGAACCTAACATTCTATCATCATTGTCCTCTTTTGCTCTTCTTATAGCCAAATGCCTAGAAAAAGCCATCTACACTTGCTGCCTATGGTCCCTTCGCTTTTTACTCATTTTTCAACATCTTATAATGTGGGTTCTAAGCTCACCATTCAACTAAAACTGCTCCTCCCCCAAGCTAATGATGATCTCTTAATTACCAAATCCAATGGCCTTCTCTCAGTTCTCAACTTTTGACTTCTGAAGCATCTGACACTGTTAAGCATCCCTTTCTTTGAGACAATCTCTTCTTTGGCCTTTAGTGGCACTGATCTCTCCTAGTTCTTCTTCTACTTGTCTGGGTATTTCTCTTCCATTTCCTTTGCTAAATCATTATCCATGCCCTTTTGTTCTGTATATACCCTATGGCTCTCTCCTGGGCTCTATTTTCTCAGTGAGATCAGTAGGTTCAATGATCATTTCTATTCAGATGACTCCTAGATGTGTCTATCCAGCTCAAGTTTCTCTCCTTAATTTTAGTTTTGCATTATCAACGGCCTACCAGTTACTTCCCACTCTATGTCCTCTAGGAGTCTAAAATTTAAATGTCCAAAAAGAAGTCACATATCCCCCAAACTTGGCCCTCTTCCTAACTTCCTTATTTCTTTTGACGACACAACCACCAAGCCATCCTAGACACAACTTCCAAAGTGCTATTCTGAAAACATAGGTCTAACTATGTCAAATCCATCCGTGAAAGTATTTTTATATAACAACATGTGGGGGTTCCTTTAGGAAAGTGGACTTTTATAACCCTACTTGTTTTACTGACTCACTCAAACCACAAAAGTAGTTGCTTGAACAAGAACAAAATAACATCATGATGTACGTGCACTGCCTGTGGTTTGCAAACTTCCTGCCATTTGCAGCACATATGCTGTCTTGTTAATATAGTCAGAATTCTCCCAAACTCTTCCACACCTGTAGAGTACCAGTCTTCATGTCCTTGTCAATTCTGCAGCCTGAATGAGTAAAATAAAAGAGAATGGATGGAGGAAGACGGAAGCCTGTATTAGGGAATTTCTGTAAGATTTGTAGTGAGATAAATTCGCTTCCATTTCTTCGTGTGGTCAGCTCTGTTCTGATTCACAGAGTGCCACAGCAAGCCATAGGACTGCTTAATTAGTTTACCTTTTAGGATCTCAGTGAATGAGAAATATTTTAATTGTGGTGAATACTCAATAATATGTAACGGTCCACAGTCAAGTAGGTTGTTAACCAGAAGAATAAAGGAGAGCTTCCTGGAGGAGATGGCGCTTGATGTGTACTATGGCAGGAATTCAACAGTCAAGTCAAAAGACCTGGATTTGAATCCTGATTCTGCTACTTATCACCTCTGCCAGGCCACTTCAGTTAGAAGGTTTTCATGGGACCTAGAGCCCACCAAGTCCAACTGGTTCATTTTACAGATGAGGGATTTAGAGTGAGAGAAGTCAGCTACACTAACGAGGTGAACAAGAACATCACTCCTCTGATTTATACTAGAAATGGGAAGGGAGAATATCCATGAAGTAAAAAGCAGAATAATTTCTTTTCACTTGTGATTTATTTTAAAAATTGTAGCTATAGAGAGGGATCCATAGATGCTTAGAAGCATATTCAGTAGGCTAAATTTTGTAATTCACCAACTATTCTGTGTATGTATGAAGTACATATTTTTATACACGGTAATGTATTACTAGGAGTATGTACGGAACAGACAGATTAATTACTGAAATTCTGTGCCTTGATCATATATCATATAACACTATAACAATACATAATTGTAAAAAGAAAGACAATTTTACATGAGATGTGTGATATTCATTTATCAAAAGTATTTAAAAGCAACACTTGCACTTAAATTTTTAGCCAAAAAGGGATATTTGTGTCTAATTTATGAAGATGTAAATATGAGATTTGAAAAAAGTGATGTTAAATGAACAAAACAGAATGAAATGAACAATATACACAATTACTATAATCATATAAATAAACTTTAATTGACAACAAAATAGTTAAAAAACATTGGATAAAATTGGTACTAACTTATAAAAAACAGATCTTTTCTTTCTTTTAACAAATAAAAAAGCAAATTGAGAGTAAAATTGTAAGTACTGCCTATCAGTTATAATTGCTCTTTAATACTATTTTGCTTAACTACATTGGAGAATTATATGTTGCAGATGATTGCATTGTATGCAAACTTTGTATGATATATGGAACAAATTACATTAATTTTTTAAAGATTTTTTTTTAATTGAGGGTTTTAAAAATCTAAACAAGAGCAAAGCAAAGGACTCTGGAATTGATCAGAGTTTTTTCTTAGACTGATAAATATTTACCAATATTTTGTAATTATAGAGAACCTAAGGAGAAAGAATGAAAAATTCATTTATTTATTCAATGAACAGTATCTATTTCTTGGTCTTCCCCCTCTCCCCCCAGTATTATTTACAATGTGTTTAGAAAATAATTTGCAAAGACACTAGTCTAGAGGACAGAGAAAACAATTAATAACAACAAAAAAGAGAGCAGAGAATCTCAAGGAAACAATAAATAATTAGCACAACCAGGAACTTACCACACTGTTTTACAGGATTCCATTAAACACTAAATAGAGGGAGGAAAAGGAGATGAACTAATAATGCTAGCTTCATGCTCTTTAAAAGTGAGAAAGGGAGAAAATGATTTAAAAAAAATTATAGTTTTCCCTTTCACTTGTGGATTTGAAATAGCATATACCATATAAATAAGCAAAATCTTACAGCAAAATTATATATTTATTTTATGGTTAGAAAAAATGAGTCAGTGAAGCAACAGCCTTTTTGTTTAATGCCCACTTTGTTCAGAGTATTATACTAATTATAAAACAAATTCACAAAGCTTGAAAGCAAAAGAAAAAAATAGAATTCATATGTCAGAACACTCAAGGTTCTAAGTCTCATCACTATTAATCACCATACCAATTCAAGGCATGGCAACCCAAGTTCTACTGTTTGAGTGGGGTTAAGAATAAAACCTATTTTGAAATAAACATTAAGAAAATCTCTAAATTAGAATTCTCCAGGTAAGATATAGTTTGACAATGTATGGTTAAATGTATTGTGACTAATGATCAATGAGAATAAATGAAATTAAAATTTTTTTGGTGGACCTTTAAAAAATACAGTTTCTTGTTTTACTGACCATTTGGTTCTTTCAATTTACTCCTGCGTTGGGTTCGAGCATAAAGTACAACCTGCTGGACAATTTCCAGCTGTTCTTCAATTCGAGGAAAATGGAAGTCAGTGCATTCTTGACAAACTGTGGCAAAATCTAAGAGACATAAAAATTTACATATAAACTTCAAAATTCAAGTTGTTGAACCTTGGGCTTATAGACCAGGAACTCTAGTGTGTGCACACGCGTGCGCGCGCGCGCGCACACACACACACACACACACACACACACACACACACACACACACACGATTTATAATCCATCTCTCATACTTCCATCTTCAATTAATATATGAAATTAAGTAGTTCAAAAATCTAAGATTTTGACTTCTGGCCAAGATGGCTGCCTTTATGGAGGCAGACACAACTCCCACATATCTACTCAAACAAAAACCTGAAATTAGCATTAGTTCAAACAATGATCAAAAAATTCAATGAGAAATTATAGCAATCTCTTCTATCATACATACTCTTCTAAATTTCAAGGGAATGAATATCTGCAGGGAATATCTGCACATGCTTCTAGTCCTGGTCCCCTCAGGCTAAAATACCCTTATTACATTGCTTTAAACTCTGGATTTCTATAAGGTGGGTGTTATTATTATCCCCATTTTACAGTTGAGGAAACCGAGGCAAACAGAGTTTGTGACTTGCCTAGGTCCCATAGCTAGGCTAGATTTGAACTCAAGTCTTTCTGACTCTAGGCCCAGTGCTCTGTTCACTGTGCCACCAGTTGTCTCAAGTGGAATAGAGGACTTTTGAACATTTCTAATGAAAAGATCAGAGCTGAGCAAGAACTGCGAAATGCAGACATAAGATTCAGGAGAAACCTAGAAAGATAAATTTGAGCAATTTAAAGTGTTATTATGATGATGCAGTGCTAATATTCTAAATAGGAGGAGAAGACTCAAATATCTCAAAACCTCAATGTCTCCAAAGGGTACTGAGAGAATAAAATAAAAAAATGGAACACAAGGAGGGGATTAGTTCTGTTCTGAGAGTTTTAAGAGAGAAAAAAGAAGGAAAAATAAAAGGAATACAGTGGTCAAGAAAGGAGGAAAAAAGGAAGAGAACCTGTTATTTATAATTGGGATAGATAAGAAAAGGAGCATATAAACATGAAGGAGGGAGAAGAGGGAGTGGGCAGCAGATGACTTCACTCTTACAAAGGAAAGCTGACCACACACACACACACACACACACACACACACACACACACACACACACAGAATGAAGCAGAAACATAACAAACTTAATAAAGAAGCAAGCAAAGGCAGAGGTGGAGTTAAAAGGGAGGATAATAACAGGAAGGAAATATTTAAAAAGATGATGGAAGTGGGACTCAAATAAAGATATGAGAGGACACCCCCAACCTAATACTTTATGGAGAGGGGAGGTCCACAGGTGCTACACATTGCACATGTTTTGGACTCTTTTAATGTGTTGATGAACTGTGCTAACTTTTCCCCCCTTTCCAAAAGTATTATTTATTACATGGGATAGTTTTCTCTGGAAGGAGAAAGGGGAGGGATATATGGGATACTATGGTGATATAAGAAGCAGAAAATATCAGTAAAAATTCACTTAACAAAAGAAAAAAAAAGAAAAAGAAAAAGAAAAAGGTAGGGCTGACCTCGATGAAGTAGGAATAAATCTATCTTCAAATTCTAAAAAAAAAAAATATTATGGATTTTGCAAAATAAACTTTTTTGTCCTCAAGTAGGGATTAAATGGAGGGGGAAAAGAGAGAAATGAACTGGGGCTTTGCATCATTTGAGGGAAATGTTGAACAAATTTTGATATATGAATTTAATGGAATATTATTATTTGTAAGGAATGATGAAATGGATGATTTCAGAGAATCCTGGATAGTGTGACCTGAGGAAAAGTAAAGTGGAAACCAGGAAAACAATTTATAATAAGATAATAAGATGAGATAATAAGGAAACACCTCTTAAAGACTTAACAACTCTGATAAATGGAATGATCAACCATGTCTCTAGAAGACCTATAGGGAAATATGTCATATGCCCCTCCTAACAGAGAAGTGGTAGGCTCAAGGTACAGAAAGAGATATACATTTCAAGGCATGGCCACAGTGAGGTGCTTGACTATATATACTTAATTTGTTAAAAGGGCTCCTCTGCCCCCACCTTTTTAAGTTGGGGGTGGGTAGAAAAGGGGAGTTACCCAAAAGAGCTTGAAACATTTTTTTTTAACTACATAGAAGAAAAGGAAGTTCAGAAGAAAGCACAGACAAGCAGGGCAGTTTTTGAAGTATAAAGTAACATGGGAAATGCATTATATACTTATTTTTTTGCATTTCATAGGGACAATTGGGGTTAAGTGACTTGCCCAAGGTCACACAGCTAGTAAGTGTTAAGTATCTGAGGCCGGATTTGAACTCAGGTCCTCCTGATTCCAGGGCCAGTGCTCTATTCACTGTGCCACCTAGCCACCCCACATTATATGCTTTTTAAAAAAAAGCAACTGGTATAAGAGACATATATAGCTTCATATAAAATCATCTTTTTGCATTCAATTGCATTTTTGAAAATGTTTGTTGAGAGGATTTAAGTTAAGAATTTTTAAAAATGGTTAAAAATCTATAACTTTATCAACAGGGATGTTCCTTCTCCCTTTCCAGACAAAGCCTCTTTGTACACCTTACTTGACGGCTTAATGTGCCATGAAAATGTGCCATGAAAAAGTCATTATATGGTGGCCAACCCTTTATCTAAACTTTCCTTGGACAGTGGTTAAATTGCCTGGGCCTCAACTCAATCAAGCATTTACTAAGTGCCTACAATTTTGTCAGGCACTGTACTAAGCACTAGGGATACAAAGACAAATACGAAGCTCCCTGTCCTCAAAGACCTTATATACTAAGGAGAGAGTCAACATCTACACATATAATACAGAGAGAATGAATATTCAAGTAAGGAGATATCCAAGGACAAAGAGACAAAGGAAAGAAATGTATGACTGTAAATTTCTTCAAACACTTGTTACCCTTTAAATAATTACAATTCAGCTTATAAGTAGCAGAGAGTAAGTGAAGGTTCTTAAAAATGGTATATGAAATCTATTAGGCCTTACAGCTTCTTTAAAAAAAAGTTACATTCTCAGATGTGTTTAATTTAACCCACATAAAATGAACTGCTACTCTAGAGTGTGCTAGAGTTGGAATCTGGAACATATGGGTTCCTAGGCAGTGGTAGAGTGCCAGATCATCTTCCTGAGTTCAAACGTGGCCTCAGGCATGCACTAGTTGTGTGACCCTGGGTAAGTGACTTTACCCCATTTGCCCCAGTTTCCTCATTTGTAAAATGAGTTGGAGAAGGAAATGGCAAACCACTACAGTATCTTTGCCAAGAAATCTCCATATGGGGTCACAAAGAGTTGGACATGACTGAAATGAAACAACAACAACAACTAAGTTTGAATCCTGCTGCCAGATACTTGGGAGCTATATTTAAGTAACTTAAATTATAAAATACTATTACTTTATTTAAAGTAACTTTTTTTTTTACCAAATGTTTTATTAACTTCTGGTTTACTTCATTCATTTCTGCCAGATTTTGAGTTACATTTTTTTCCCTGTTCTTCCTACTCACCACCCCAGAATAGCAGTTCCACAACATATCCCCTCTTCCAATCTGCTCTCTCCCATATCTTCTCCCATATCTCCTTCGACTTTACCATTAAGGCAAGGTGAATCTCCATGTCCCAATGCCTGCACATCTTATCCCCCAATTACATGCAAAATAGTATTAATAATAGTATTTATATATATTTGAAACATTTAATTTTAAAACCTCGAATCCCAGATCCATTCCCTTCCTCCCCTGTCACCCACTCCCTCTGGGAAGATAAGCAATTCAGTATGTGTTGTACATGTCTAGCTATGCAAAACATTACCATAGTAGATATATTGTAAAAGACTGCTTATATTTCCCTCCCACCCATCCCACCCCCCACCTGGTCCATTCCCTACTTTGATCCTGTCCCTCTTCAAAAGTGGGTGCCTCCAACCTCCCCTCCCCCCAGCATGCCCTCCCCTCCATCCTCCCCACTCTCGTCCCCCACCCCCTACTCTCCTGCAGGGTGAGATATCCCATTTAGTATGTATGTCATTCTCTCCCTGAGCCAAACTCAATGAGAATATGGTTTTGCCTTTTTGCCTTCATGTTCTTCCCCTCCGCTGCAACTACTTCCCCTTGCCTCTTCTACATGAGATAGCTAACCCTACCCTGTCTCTCCCCATCTCCTCTTGCCACATTCCTCTCTCACCTCTTAACTGCACCCCTTAAGTATCATCCCTTCCCACCAAATTCGACCTGTACTCTCTATCCATGTATACCTGTAAACATATATACACACATTCACATATGTATTCATATGCCCATATACCCTTTTTCAATTATTTTCATACTGAGAAAGGTTTCATCAGTCACAATTGTTTTTCCATGTAGGAATGTAAATAGTTCAACTTTGATAAGTTCATTGTGATTTCTTTTCCCTGTTTACCTTCTCAAGTATCTCTTGCTTCTTGTGTCTAAATGTCAAATTTCCTATTCAACTCTGGTTTTTTCCTCAAGAATGCTTGAAAGTCCTGGGTAGGTGTTTCTTGGTTTTAATCCCAGCTCCATTGTCCTGTGGAATAACATATTCCATGCCCTTCGATCCCTCAATGTAGAAGCTGCCAGTTCCTGGGCTATTCTGATTGTGTTTCCACAATATTGAAATTGTTTCTTCCTGGCTGCTTGTAGTATTTTCTCCTTGATCTGGGAATTCTGGAACCTGGATATAATATTCCTAGGAATTTTCTTTTTGGGATCTTTTTCAGGAGGTGATCTGTGGATTCTTTCAACCTCTATTTTGCCCTCTGGGTCTAAAACATCAGGGCAATTTTCCTGGATAATTTCTTTAAGGATGATTTCTAGGTTCTTTCTTTGATCATGGCTTTAAGGTAGTCCAATAATTTTTAAATTATCTCTCCTGGTCAGTGGTTTTTCCCATGAAATATTTCACATTACCTTCTATTCTTTCATTTGTTTGGATCTGTTTAACAGCATCTTGATTTCTCATAAAGTCACTAGCTTCCATTTGCTCCAGTCTAATTCTGAAGGAATGAATCTCCTCAGTGAGCTTTTGAGATTCTTTTTCCATCTGGTAAATTCAGCTTTTTAAGGCATTCTTTTCCTCATTGCCTTTTTGAGCCTCTTTTGCCACTTGAGTTAGTCTATTTTTTAAGGTGTTATTTTCCTCAGGCTGTTGACTCTCATTTCATATTTTTCCTGCATCCTTCTCATTTCTCTTCACAATTTTTCCTCCACTTCTCTTATTTGGTTTTTAAAATCCTTCTTAAGGTCCTCTGTGGCCTGTAACTCGTTCATATTTTCATTTGGGGCTTTTGGTGCAGGATTTCTGACCTCACAGTCCTTCTCCTGTTCCATGCTTCAATCTTCTTTACCCCCAAAATGGAGTCTAATGTTGTATTTTTCTGTTTATTTTGTTTCCTTTGCCTAGGCATGTTGCCACTTAATTACTTGACTTTTGGGCTTGTTGCCACAGTAGGACTCTGCCACCAGACAGGGGACCTTCTGTCCCAAATGTTGGGGTCTTCTCAACTGCCGGAGGTAATTAGTTGGGTGCCCTCCCTGAAGCCCCCATACACTCTGGCAAGCTGGACACACACTCCAAGACCTCCACCCCAGACCACAATCCAGATCCAGGGAGGTTAAAGCAAGAGCAATTACCCCCCCCAGACTGATCACTGGATCCCCCTACAGTCTGCAGGCCAGAAGCTGAAGCTGCAACTGAAACTGCAAAAAGGTGTCTGTGCTGTGTCTCCTCAGCCACTTCTAGCCCCCAGGGGAAGAAGCCAACGGGCTCCCAAAGTCCATAGGGCACTAACCTCTCACTTTGTGTTGGAAATTCTGGAAAAGCCACAGCTGCTGGTGTTCTGGGGTCCCTCCAGCCACTGCTGCTGGACTGGCCGCCCTGGGGCTAAAACCTTGACTCAGGCGGGCCTGGGCTCAGCTCCCAGAGCCCTGCGTTGGCTGTTCCCTGCCGGGCTGTCCTCAGTGGGAGGTTAGCTTCTCTGTGTTGTTCTGTGGGTGTTGGAGCTCCAGAGGTTGTTCAGAGTCCCTGTTTTACATTATTTTGAAGTGGTGTGGGCTGGAGGGCCGTGGAAGTGCTGTTTCTACTCTGCCATCTTGGCTCCGCCCTAAAATAACTTTTGTTGATACCTTTTATTTTCACATTACAATCACTGGACCTCCTCCCCTTCCCCCAACTGGGAACTGAATCCTCCCTTGTAAAAAAAGGAAGAGTTAAAAATAAAAATCACATACATTGACCTGACCATGTATGACAATGGATGCAATTTTTTGCCATACCCTTCCTCACCACTCTGCTCAGAGATTCTCTGAAATCATTGTTTCATTATTTATTCTCTAGGATCAATTGACCAAGACTAGTTATTATAGTTACTCAGAAGTCCTGGAACTGATCCATAGATGATTTAGAGCTGGCAGTGACCTTAGAAATCATTAAATCCAACCCCCTAATTTCAGAGATGATGAAACTGAGACATAATTTAAATGTCTTGCCCATGTCAAAAAACAGTAAATGGCTGGTATTCTAACCAATGCTTTCTGATTTCAAATACCAAACCCTTTCTTTTGTTCAGGTTATATAAGTCATTTTATCTTGAGGTGTCTATTTTTATAGTTAATTATACTATAATTTCATTATTATTATTACTCTTTTGCTTCTTGGAGGGGAGAAGAAGGTAGGGCAATTGGGGTTAAGTGACTTGCCCAAGGTCACATGGCTAGTATTTTTGTATTACGTGTCTGAGGCTGGATTTGAACTCAGGTCCTCCTGACTCCAGGGCCAGTGCTCTATTCACTGTGCCACCTAGTCACCCCTCTATAATTTCATTATTAACCAATGTATCATTATCAATCAATATAACCAAAGTATAACAGAACTTTGATAGGGAAAACAGAAAAATGAATCAAAAGCAAGCTGTTAACAGAGAATCATAAAATCTGTGCTTAATAACTTTATGCTCTTTAGTTCTTGGTGTATTGTTTTGTTCACTGACATTTATGTGTTATGTGGAAAAAAAAGGTTTCTGAAAGAGGTATATAAGAAGACATTCAATAAACAGAACGAGCCTATTGAAATGGGATCAACTCACCCCTTTTAATTCCACTGTATGAATTGATGCGATTATCTACCAATAAAACGAGCCCACAGAGGGATGCTGAGTAGAGTGAAAGTGCTGTCTGCAGCCGATGGAGCTTTACGCCACTTCGATGATTGCGTTTGTGTTTACAGAAGTCTAACATGTCCGCTCTCAGTAACCTCAAATTATGCATGGTCTTCAACTGGGCTCCTAGGGGTAAGAAACAGTCCTACAATTACACGTATATGTGTGTATATATGCATATTTTAAATTAGTTTTATCCTGAACTTGACAAATCAGCAAACATGAATTTGTCTGTGTACAAAGAACAGAAAGAGATGCTACATGCCATCAATAACACAACAGAGGGCTAAAGTGGTATAAGTGAAACCCAGAATAAGGCTTGTATTAAAACTAATGAAAAGGGCTTGGTCTGTACGGTAAACCTTCATTTTAATAGTAAATTTTACATGTTTAATAATTTTATATGCCAGATGACTAATAATGTGATGATGATGATGATGATGATAGGTAATACCTATAAAAATGCATACATGCTACGTGCCAGGCATTGTGTTTAGCATTTTAAAAATATCATCTCATTTGATCCTCACAACAGCCCTGGAAGGTAACTGCCATTATTATCTCCATTTCACAATGGAGGAACCCGAGGCAAACAGAAGTTAAGTGACTCACTCAAGGACACACACACAGCTAGTAAGTCTCTGAGGCCAGACTTGAACCCCTGATTCCAGGCCCAGGTTCTGTCCACTGTGCCACCTAGTAGCCTCAAGACTAATAGGTTTCCTTGGGCCAATAGGCAATTTAGAGAATGAGTAAAAAAAATGCACTGGGTTAACTTGCCAAACATACTTATTCTTATAAAAACACAAAAAAATCAATTATTGTAATTATTATTACACTGTTATTCACTTACCTAAGTGAATGGTAAAGCTTTCTTCTAACTTTCTTTGATCTTCATAAATTCTTCCATTTGCTTCTACAGATTCTCTGAACTGACTGGGCTGAACTTTAATTTCTTCACTAAAATAGGTTTTTTAAAAGGTTATTGACAAGTTCTAAACAAAAGCATTTTTGAAAATGAAATGAGAAAAAACTGAACAACTGGAAAGGAACATTTAATTCATCCCCAACCTAATCCTTATTGTATCCATGGAAACAAAACAGGAATACAATCATCCAATAAGTTCTAATTTATAACAATATTTTATATGCAAATATCATAGATGAGCCAATACTAATCTATAGGCTTACTATGAACACTAAGCAACTTTCATTAAAATATGCATAACTACAATTATCTAATAGTTTGCTTTACAAAAGAACTTGACTTCTTGGTGAGTTCATTCAATACATTTAAAATATGACACATTTAAAAATTATTTTAAAAAATGAACATTTTTCTTTCTTAAATTTTACTTTTCAATTAACAAGCACTTTCTTTTTCTCCCTCAAACCCCTCCAAATTAAAGGGGAAAAAAGACAAAACTCTTGTAACAAATATGCATAGTTAAGAAAAACAAAATACCACATTGTCCCCATCTAAAAATCGGAACTTTTCAAGAAAACATGTTACATATGATGGGAACATGCCTGCCAGGTATTCTGTCTGATCGAACTAACCAAGTACTTTTCTGATGCCTTTCCACTGTGTGGAGATGTCCCTGGATTCTCAAAGGCCTTGTTTGCTAGCTCTGGCAGGTTCTATCATGCTGGAAAATCTTTGAGGGGGGCCCTGGCAACCCATGGAGACTATTTTATGAGGACTAACTTATCTAATAAGCAAGAAGCACATCATCACTAGACTGGCCACCTACTTATTATTCTGGCCTTGGTGAACTCTGAAAATAAAGGAAATTTAAAACAAAAACATTTAAAAGTCCTCTGTCCTATGCAGGTCATGGTATCACAGTGTTGTGAAAGGTGGCAAAAGGTGCTAAAAATCAGTTTCAGACCATCAATAAATTTCAATTTGACCATAGGTATTCTAAATGTGAGATATTTATCCCATAACTAATATAGGCATACTACTGGAAGACCTGAATCATATGACTCTTAATGTTCTTGCTATAAGTGAAACCAAAAGGTGCAGCTGCATCTTAGTAAGATGGCTCATAGGTTCTCCTTAGAGAAGCAAAGAAAAGAGTCCGTAGGGTGGGCTTTAATATATGCCCAGGGGCAACAGGAAACAATATTCACTGGATATTTGGTCATCACCTCTTTCAACACTAATTATAAATATCTGAAATATCCACTATAAAAATAATTGCAGCTTATGAAAATATGTGGTTCCAATAATTCCAATGAGGAAATCACAAAGAGAATTAGGAGGAAAAAATAGGATGTACATAATGCAAATGCACAGGAAACTTACTAACCAATAAAAATGTCAAGAAATGCAAAGAAGATGGGAGCAAGGACAGATGACAATAAAGGCAAGATACAGTCTTGTAAAAGTAGTGTCAAGAATGCTAAAGCTCAGAAGGCAGAGAAGCTAGAGAAGGAAGCTAAAAGACCAAAGAAGGGATAGGGCCTTTGACTGAACTAAATGGGAAAATGGTAACTGCCTACAACACAGAGAGAAGGCCAAGATGCTTTTTATGCTCAACTGTTACTTCCCTTTTGTTTTCTTGGCTAACAAGAATGAACTTTTCCCTAGAAATGACAAAACAAAAATGACTAAGGGGGAGCTGAACATATTATTAAGGAGGAGGAAATCAAAATGAATTGCTTCTGGGAAATTATAAACTTCTTTACTGACCTGAGTTTCCCATGAAAGCAAAGGCTCACTTTTTAAATACTAACATTTTACCAGTGTTGCTATAAAGCAGTGAGATACAGAACCATATTGTCTTCAAAGAATTAAAAATGAGTATCACTCAGAGGGCAAAAAAGAGGCCACCAATGAGAAACTCTGAAGAAAAGGAATAAAAGATGTTATATCAAGGAATTGAATGGTAGGAAAAGAAACTGGGATGGTCATATGGAAGGAAGATGGGATGATAATGACCATCTAGAATGTTCCACTAGTATTCTTGCAATGTCAGGAGAAAGAGAGGAAGGCATCCAGCACACTGGATGGATCCCATGTAGCAGAAGGGTTACAAACTCTACCACTGGAAGTGAGATCATAGATCCATCTGAATATATGAGTAACCAAATACTGAAATTAATCAGTATAGCTATCTTACTTGGTCGAAGTGAAACAAAAATATCTACAGGGGAAAAAAACACACAAATGTGGCAAATGTGAAAGAGACTGAAAAAAGTGAGAACCTGCCAGAACTGGGTTTTTATCATGCTTCAATATAACTTCTAAAAGACAAATTTTTATACCAGTATTTCCTATCCCTGAGTTTAAGACACGACAATGTATCACCACTTACTTCACAAGATCAGTTGGTTTTACTAATGTGAGCACTCCTACATGGACACAGATAGAAGTCTCCACATAGATTTTAAAAAGCAACAATTCTTCTAACATGTAGTACTGTTTTGAGCTCTGGCCTGGAGTCTAAAAACCTGTTTCCAAGTGTTACCTCTAATGTCTACTAGCTGTGGGCCTTTGGCTATATCCCTTCACCACTCTAAAGCTCAGCTTCCTTAACTATACTAGCTATTTCACAAAATGAGAGTTCTTCTTTTGCCACTTCTTACTCTTATGACCGTTATACAAGGATGAACTTAGCTAGAAGAGATTGCATTAAGGGAAGCAGCGTCTAGCATCAGAGAGGTGTTAGCCTCTGTGTTCTGCTCTAGCCATACCACACTGTTTTCTTTCTGGAGACACTGCATTTCAGGTAGGACATTAAAAGATTGGAGAGTATGCAGAGGAGGGCCATGAGAATGGTGCAGGGATTTAAGATTAAGCTATATGAGGATCAGTTAAAGGAATTGAAAGATATTTAGCTTGGAAAAGAGAAGAGAGAAAAGATGATACCCATCTACAAATAACTATTTTGTTTGGCCTCAGAGAGCAAAACCAGGAGGAATGAGTGGAAACTGCAACATGATAAAATTTAAGGCTGATGTGAAAAAAAAAATCCTATCAGGACTGCAGATGGGATGTTTTGGGAGATGCTCTTTTTTTTTTAAATTTTCTTTTTGGAGGGGGGAAGGCAGGGCAATTGGGGTTAAGTGACTTGCCCAAGGCCATACAGCTAGAAGGGTTAGGGGAGATGCTCTTGAAATGATGGATGACCATTTGTTTGGATTCTTTTTCAGGAATGAGATGGTTTAGATTGCTTCTAAATTTCTTTCTAAATCTAAAATTCTGTGGTTCTTATTTCTGTGCCTTTGGTAGTAAGGGAAGTATATTAATTTTTTCAAATTGGTTTAGGAAAAATAACAACCCTGAAGTGACTGATTTACTAAGTAGAAAAAGTTCCTTTTACATAAAACTGTTTTAATGGAAATGTCAGTTTTATAAAAGTAATCTGATTTTCACTCAGTTTTCATAAATTTTAACCCATATTTAACAGGGGAAAAGGAAGTACTGGCAACCTGTTTCTCTCACTATTGTTTAAATATATTTTACAATATTTAAATGTACTGTTTAAATATATTTTACAGGATGAATTAGCCTTTACCAAAAATAATAACAAACAGATCTTGTTTATGTAGCATTTGAAGGTTTATTAAGAATATGGAGAACAGATCCTAATGTCAAATGATTACAAACCATAAAATTTGCATTTGAAAGAGAACTCAGAGATAATACAGGTTCTACTTTAAGTATGAAATCCTACTATAACATCACCAAAAAAAGTGGTCATTTAGGTTCTTCTGGAAGCCCTCAAATAACACTATCTTCTAAAGTGATCCCTTCCTACTTTTGGAAAATTCTAATTGTTGGGAAGTTTTTCTTTATATAAAGCTGGTTCTAATCCCACCTTCCAGGCTTAAGCAAAACTAGTCTGTAGTACTGTCTCCAACCTACTTATTCAGTGCCTTTGATTAGATGATTAGACATATTAAAGAATGGTTATAAAATGGCTAAATGTATAATAAATATATGCAACGTTTCCCCATAACATATATTTTTATAAAAATATATTTTAATTTATTTCATTAAATATCTCCCAATTACATTTTTAAGAACTTTTAACATTCATTTTTTTACAGTTTTGAGTTCCAAATTCTCTCCTTCCTGCCCCTTCTCTCCCCCTTGAATAAGGAAGCAATATGATATACACATCATAATATACTTTAAGATGAAAATGATGTAATGTGGTATTAATAGCCTTTTCAATTTAAATATCAATTTTTATTTTCTCTTTTTGGGCATTATTCAGAAGTACTATGACATTTAGGTAAAACAACTATATCTTTTCTAGTAATATTAGGAAACAAGTAAAAGGTGCCATGAGCATGAAAATGCTCAAAACTATTATTCTAAATTAATCTGCAACAATAAGTTTGCTTTAATGGTTATTATGATCATTTATGAATGCCCTAAAACAATTAATAATATTAGAAAATGAATATACTCCAACATTGTTGACATCAGATGTATACATTGTATTACCTCTTCCATCTCTTGATTTTTTTTTTTAATCTGGAAAAAGCTCACAAGTTGGAGGCAACAACCTTAAGTGCATCTATCAAGTTACTCCTTGCCTAAATGCAGATACAGTATCCATCACTTCTCTAGAAGTATGCAATTCCAATGTGAGTCATTACCAGACTCAGTGAGTCATTACCATTATTCAGAACACATATGGAGAAAATACAAAGTATATTTGATCAATTTATCTCTTGGGTCACACTATGATACTAGTCAAAAGCAGAAAGTAAGTGAATCTTGTATCCCTTTCCAACTAATCCCCATCAAGCACCCAATTGTGATGCAAATATGGACCTTCAGTCAAAAGGAAGCACACTGATAAACATTCATAATAGGGTTTAACACCCCCAGAGGACTGACATTTAAAAATAGGAACCTCATAAAATACAATGCTAAGCCCAAAGGAATGAACATCATTCAGTTCATCTTAAAGCATATAAGAAATTAATTTTGGATGAAATAGTACCTAAAAGGGAGAAATATTTCGATGGGATCCTCTTTAATCTCCCTATATATGACAGTAGGTGTGCAATGCCTCACCCATAAGAAAGACAGGCCCTGCCTCCCTGGTGCTCACTGATCTTTAAATAGGCGATGACATTTACATCTCAAAAATAGTAACTCTAGGGGATGTCATTTCACTTCTAATCACTGACAAATGACCTGACTTTGTTCTGCATGGAAATATGAAAACATGGGTAAGGGGCCAATTTTAGAAGATAAAAATACCAAGCAGACAAAGGCTTTTAAGATTCATATTAGAAATTATTTGTATACAAAGTGACTATATGAACTAGAAGCATATAATTATCTCTAAGTGTATACAATATACCTGTACACAGAAACAAGACACTACTATATTGCATTTTAAGTAAACATCTAATTCAATGTATCTTGGCAGCTTAAAAAAAGTGAAAATAGCTTTAGCAGCTTGAAAAATTAGCTGAAGAGAAAAAAGTGTGGGGCCAAGAGGTGACAAAGGAGCTATCATTTGCATTACGACGTCATATTTTAAACAACTTGGGGACAAATCAATTTAAAAGGAAAAAGTGATATATGGAAGATAAGTAGGATTAAAGTTTATGGATTTAAAATATTTTTGAAGATTTTTTCCAAGAAAAAGCAAACAACAATAACATCCAAAACCCCCTCCATGCCACACAAATCAAACAAAAAATGTCAATAATCCAAAAGCTGCTAAAAAAAGAAAAAAATTATCTTGAAATTCCACCTCTAACTCAAGGATTTCTACAATCAAAAAGACATTTCCCCTAAATGACTCAATCTATTTACTGGTTTAATTAACAACAATAAATACTTAATGTTTCAGATTACTAATTAATACCTGATGGATTTGTTGTTTGGATTTTTTAGGTCTTGGTGAAGTTTTATTACCCATTCCTGATATTCCTGTTTTTGGATGGCAGTCGACTGTTTTAGCTCACTGGTCCATTTATTCTCTAAGACCTAACAACAGTATCCAGAATAATTAATTTCATTTTAAAAAGAAACATAAAATGCAATTAGGTGAATGAATGTCATTCCTTTTGACTCACCTGCTGGGATTCAAAATGTTGAGCAGCCAATGAATTTACATCCTGATCTGTTAGTGACTTACCCAGTTCCTGCATTACTTTATCCATTTCTGCACCTTGCCTGAAGACAGGGAAGAACCCAAAATCAGTTGAGGCAGCAAACCTTCTAGGCTGAGCCCTAGCTCAAAAGACTTAGTTCCAATTTCTTACAGCTACATGTGTACCTTAGCAGTTTCAATTGTTCTTATTTGCCCATCTGCAAAATGAAGATACTTGTTATCCTCTTACTTCCCAGGAATGGAGAACTATTTTGTTAGAAAAACCACTTTTAGATTTTTGGAGAGAGAGGTATAAAATTCTCCTACTTATCAGAAACCTTGCTTATGAGGAGATTTACATCTGAAATTAACACATGAGAGAAATTATTCAAATCTAATAACTTTTTACTAGAATTTCATTAGAGAATTCTTATTGACAAAAGCACAATGCTTTTTTACATCTATAGATTTCCTGATGCATACACCCTGCGATCCACATTCAAAATATATTTGTTATATGGGTTAAAGTGACTTTTTGACCATCAGTTAGATACAAGGCAATATGTGACCCAGAGGATTTCCATTCAAATGAGACACTTGGCCTCCCTGAATGTCTCCATTCCTTTATTTCTAAAAAGCAGGGTATAGACTAGAAGACCTTTAAGGTTCCTTCCAGGACTGAGAATAAAGGCAAGAAACTGAAATCCTAAGGGGTACAGGGTATTTTTTTCTCACTGCTACCCACTGAAGACCTGAGATACAAAAGACAAAGATTAATCTGGGAAGAGACTAGCTGGCTAGGAAGATACTGTCTAAGAATGGGATTTGGATTTTGGGACCACAGCTTAAAAAAGAGGAATGGGAGACTGAAGGCCTGAGATAAAGTACACTTAACAAAGGCTGGTGGGAGTATATTTGCCAGGGTTTGGAAAATTTAATCAAAGGGACTTTAAACTAAAAGAAATGGGAGGATATTACCTATGTATGGTCCCCAAGCTGGATATCATAGAGAGAAGTTTCAATGAAGAAAAAGGAGCAGCTGATAAATGCTGAAGTTTTTAGGAGATAAAATCCAAAAAACATTCACTAGTAATATATACAGCCTCCAATATATATACAGAAATGATCAAAGTTTAGTCAATAAACAATTTTTTAAAAAATTGAAGGTCTAAAGCAAGAAGGCAAATTTAATTTAACAGGTATCAGAGATTTGGGGGAATGAACCCCGTGGCTGGACTATATAGTTCTAGACAGATGTGTCTTAATGAAAAGAGATCAAAGGGGAGGAGTGAGGAGGAACTATATATTTAAAAGATTAGCTAATGTGAGGAAATACAGGAGCCCAAAAGAAATATGACAGCATTTTGGGTGAAAGTATCTAAAAATATCTTTACTAGCCTTTTAGTGATATTTTCATCTTTCAAAAAGTGGAGGGACCAACAAGGGAAAATTCTATTCTGAATATGATTCCCACTAAAAAGGAGAAACCATTCAGTGGCATGAAAATGATGGGAATCCTGAAATAAAGTGACCACTCCATCTTAAGAATTTGGGATAGAGGGGCGGCTAGGTGGCGCAGTGAGTAAGAGCACCGGCCTTGGAGTTGGGATGACCCGAGATCGAATCCGGCTTCAGAAAACGAGCACCCACGCATAAATAAAGACTAGCTGTGTAACCTTGAGCAAGTTACTTAACCCCAATTGCTTTAAAAAAAAAAAAAAAAGAATTTGGGATAGAAGAGAAGAAATCTAGGTAGTTTCACATGTGCCACAGATTTAGGGAAAGCAGATTTCAAAGGGTTCAAAAGAAAGATTGTAGGAAAGATGAATGCTCGAAAATGAAATTCTGAAGACATAAGGAAAAACAAATATAGTAGGGAAGGAATTAATCAAATAACTTAAGACTGAAGTCAAGTAATAAAGAAAAACAATAATAGCTAACACTTACCTAGAGCTTTAAAGTTTGCAAGGTGCTTTACAAAATTATGTCACTTTATCCTCACAACAACTCTGGTGGTAGGTACTATTATTATCATTACAATGTTACAGATGAGGAAACCAAGGAAGACGAGGTTAAGTGACATAATGAATATAAGAGTGAGGCAGCAGGTATACATGGGAAGCAGAAATTGAACCCAGGCCCTCCTGACTCCAAGGCCAGCCCTCTATCCACTATACCATGCTGTCACACACACACACACACACACACACACACACACACACACACACACACACACACACTATTGTACTTTCTAATGGTTCCAGTACCAATTAATGTCTACTTAGCTCTAACCCTCTAACATTCTAAGGGCCTCCATTTCAGCCTGTACCTGAACAGGAATCCCCTCTATAATATACCTGACCTTCAGCTATCAAAAGCAGTCTGCTTGAAGACTTTCAGTAATGGACAACTCACTATTTCCTCTGACAGCCACTTCTGGACAGCTCTAAACTATTAGGGACAGTTCCCTACACTGAGCTGACATTTACCTTTCTGTCTCTTCCCTATTTCCCTTAGTTTTCCAAACCCTTGAACAAATGCTACATCATCATCATCATCATCATCAAAGCCTATATAATGCTATAAGATCTGCAAAGCAAACATTTAATCCTCACAACAATACTGTGAGATAAATGTCATTAGATCTTTATTTTATAGATGAGGAAACTAAGGCTGAGATGGCCTAAGTGACTTGGCCCACAACTAGCAAGCCTGTTTGATGTGGGATTCAGTGTCAGGACTCCTGCCTTCAGGTCTGCCTCCACAGAATAAGCCTAGCCCCCCTTCCACATTGCAGACATCTCTTAATCTCCCAATGGTTTAGACCACAAATCACAGAACAGTGCTAATGTGTACTGTTTCCTCACCTGGAGTCCCTATGCTCACATGAACTCACAGGTGTGGCCAAAAAAAAAATTTTTGAAAAAGGTTTCATTTGTTAAAGAGTTCGTATGAATACTGACAGACAGATCTGGATGCTAAAATCACATGCATACACACAAATACACGTGCTACATGTTCCCCCTGGTGGATGATAAATGTTGTTGCAGTTTTGAAAGTTTAAAGAGAATTACGGAAAACAAAACTTTTTTTTTTAATATATTTTTTCCTTTTTCTTTTTTTTTTGGAGGGGGAAGGTAGGGCAGTTGGGGTTAAGTGACTTGCTCAAGGTCATACGGCTAGTGTCTAAGTGGCTGAGGCCAGATTTGAACTCAGGTCCTCCTGACTCCAGGACCTGTGCTCTATTCACTGTGCCACCTAGCCCCGCCGAAAATAAGACTTTAATAAACAGAATTTAATTATTAAGATTCCCCAAAGCTTTCTTCCATATTTAAATGGAGGGTAGAAATGCCAGTAGATGCACAGTGATCTAGTAGGGAGTATATTTAAAAGGAAAATGTAGAGTAGTGGTGTCAAATTCAAAGAGAAATGGGGGTCACTAAACTGTATATAAGGCTGCATATTGATGATATTTTGTTGCAGTTTTATTTATTTTGTTAAATATTTCCCAAATCCATTTTAATTTGGTTCAGGAGGCACTATAGGCTGCTGAAGATTGTATGTCTGGCTGGCCATGAAGATCAGTGAGAATTTATTACTTTCATTTTAAGCACTAAATCTTTATCAATTTGACAGGTCAGGGGGGTTAACCCTAGTTTTGTGTAGTCCTTGAGATAAACATGAAGAAAAAAGGGATGAAATTGATATTATGATTTAAAGCATTATTCTATCTTTTTAAACATTTAAAATGAGAGGCAGTGGGGTATAACTGATAGAGTCAGCCTTAGATTTGGAAAGACCAGGGCTCAAGTCCTGTTCTTACATGTACTAAGCTGTATGGCCATGGGTGATTCATTTAACTGCTCAGTGTCCTAAACAACTAAGATAAGCTACAAAAAGAGTTGGTGACGTTTTTTTCAATATGGGGAGTTCTGACACTGATAATTCCTCATAGTGATGTCTCCTAAGGGTTTGTCTTCAGCTTTCTCTTACTATGTGAGAGATGTTTAACCTGGCAGGTTTGTGAACTCATTAAAAAATATTTTGATTACATTATTTCCTTTGTAATTCTATATATTTTATTTTATAAATGTAAAAGGGGTCCATAGGTTTCATGAGACTGACAAAGAACTTGACACAAAAAAGGTTAAGAAGCCCCACTCTGTACTATTTCTTTTTTTTTTTTTTAATTTTTTTTATTTTTTTAAAGCAATTGGGGTTAAGTAACTTGCTCAAGGTTACATGGCTAGTCATTATTTATGCGTGGGTGCTCATTTTCTGAGGCCGGATCTGATCTCGGGTCATCCCAACTCCGAGGCCGGCGCTCTTACTCACTGCGCCACCTAGCCGCCCCCTTTAGGGCAATTGGGGTTAAGTAACTTGCCCAAGGTTACACGGCTAGGTTTTTTTTGTTTGTATGGATTAAGTGTCTGAGGCCGGCTCCGAACTCAGGTCCTTCTGATTCCAGGGCCGGCTCTCTATTCACTGCGCCACCTAGCCGCCC
>WOXC01006502.1:0-115000 GCA_011680675.1 Gymnobelideus leadbeateri
TTACAACCCCTGCGTCAGAGTCTCCATAAGCAGCCACAAGGTAGTTAAGGTGGATTGTGAGCCCAGGTTATAGAATCAGGGATTTTGAGAAGGACTCCCGAGGCAAACTGATCTAACCTCCTTATTTACAAATGTGGAAAATGAGCTTGGGTCAGTGAAGTGACTTGTCCAAGGTCACCTGTAAAATGAGAGATTGGGACAGTACTCATGACGATCCTCAGGGTGCAGGCTTCCTGCTTGGCTGGGAGGGAGCCTGGAGGGGCAGAATAGGCTCCACCCACCCAGGTGGGTGACTTTCCAGGTGGCCTCGGGACCTGCTCGGAGAGGAGTATAAGAAGTATTCCCACTCCCCACCCCCACCCCCACCCCACTGGACACTGTCCAACACAGGAATCCTTCCTGGCGGCGCCAGACCTGACTGGATAGTTGTTTTTGCTTTCATCCTCAGCTCTAACGCTTTCCCCCTGGGATACGGTTCCTACGATTGTGTGCTCTCTTTTCATTTGTAAATATTCTTCAGTATTCACAGCCCCGTGGGTTCACCGGCTCGCTGCTGCTTCTACAAACACGGGCTCTTCCGCACCTTTGGAGCTGGTTTTGTAAATTGTGGGGTCTGAAAACATTCCTGGCTCGGTGGCCAGCCCTCTGGGGAGGAATCGCTCTCCCTATGTAGTTGGGGCTAATCCTCAGACAGACAGCATAGGCATTATTTGTGAAGGAGCCCAAGGAAATGCACCGCTGTGGGCTGTGGTGTGTGGGAATGGGGAGAAGGGGGAAATCAATCAATCTCTCACCCAGCAAGCACAGTACGTTCCACACTGGGCACCAGAGAGAGGAAGGCAAAAGGGAGACAGCTCTTATCCTTCCAGAAACTCCTGATGGGAGGCTGCCAAAGGCGTTGGGGCGCAGTGGCTGGGGATTGGAGTCCGGTTCCAGAGTCCCGGGATAGGGAGGAGAACCCTCAGGAAGTCAATGGCCAGGGTCTTTCTTGAAGCAATGACAAGTGTTGGGTTGGTCACCTTCTACCCAGTTTGTGTGCAGTGTAGACCTATTTACGGGACTGTTGTGTTTCTCCCTAATAAGCTTCTTGAGGGCAGGGACTGTATTCACTTTTTTTTTTTTTTTGGTGTCATGGTTCTTGGCACAAGCAAACAATACATGTTTGATTGATTATTGGACCTTTGAGCTGATGGGGAGGAGGGCAAGGAAGGGGCCAAGTGCCAGTCCCTGTAAGTGGATAATTGGGTTGGACCGATAGCTAGGACTGGCTCTGGAGTCCTCCTTTAAAATGAACACGTTCAGATTGGGAGGGAGCAGGTTGTCAGTCATGAGGACGCCTTCCGTCTCCAATCCTTAACTAGATGAGAAGACTGAGCCCAAAGGGAGGGGAAGGCTGCAATATGGAAAAGCCTAATATGGTGGGGACAGGGGTGACAGAGCTGTCCCAGGGAGATACAGGAAGCAGGAGGGCACAGGGACTGTCCATAGGTAGAGTTTCCCCATCTTTAAGATAAGGGCGTTTGATCTGATAATCTCTAAGGCCCCTCCTACCTCTGACATCCCCTGTTCTCAGACCCCTCCCACCTCTGACATCCCCTGTTCTAAGAGCCCTCCCAATTCTGACATTCTCTGTTCTAAGGCCCCTCCCACCTCTGGCATCCCTGGTTCTAAAATTCTGCTAGCCCTCTGTTCTGTGCCTTTTGCTGTCTGAAAGGTCCCTGAGTCCGAGGAGCATGGGATGTGTTCCTGGAGATTGTGCAGGGGAGGGGAGGCTCGTTCCCGCTCTAGGAGGTGACACTCTGTCCGCTCCCGCACCAGAGGGCCTGCGCCTTGGGCCCAGGCCAGCCTTATCTATGGTCACCTCGGCCCCGCCCCGCTGTCTCCAGCAGGACTCCGATGCTCCCTCTCGTCCCTCCTAAGCCTTTGGAGGTGCCCCCAACCCACTCAGATGCTGCAGATTTTCCAGCTGTCTCCCGGAGCACCTGCTTTGAATACCAACAGGAGGTTTAAAGTTGGGTTTCATTATTTAAAAAAAAAATTAAAAATATCCTAATCTGGCAGTCTGAGGAGGTGTCAGCTGCACGGTCAGTATGGTTGTCATGGAGACCAGCAGGCAAGGCCTGCGCCCGAGAGGAGAAGAGGCCCACTTCCCGCCAAACCGAGGTGCCAATTACCGGGGAGAAGAACTCACCAGAGCCCAAGTGGGCCTGATGGTTAATGACAAGCGCCCCGTGCGACTGCAGGAGCGAATCTCGCTTTGGGAATAATTGTCTGTAACAGAAGATGGAGGGTGGGGATTAGATGGGGGGATGGAAGGAGCAGAGCGGGGATGTTCCCGTCCTTCCCTGGGTTTGCTCGTCTTGGCCAGTGGGGAGGCCCTTCAGTCCAGGCTCTGCCCCTGACACTCTGCCCTTCCCTGGGCCTCAGTTTCCCCATTCCCATCAGGGGTGTTATGAGGTTCAGTCCATCAGTCGATCGACAAACCAGCAACCCAAAGTTGGGAACGGTCACAGGTGTTCCTGGTCTACCTGGGGAACTCATCCAAGACATATGCCCTTGGGGGGCCCCTGACACTTCCCAACTTTCAGGATCATTTAAAGACAAAAACACAGGAAGAGGGAAAGAAACCATGGTCTGAGCGTTAATTTACTTTGAGACAATTAATCAATGAACATTTATTAAGCACTTGGTGTATAAAGATCTCCCCCTACCCTGCCCAATCCCCACAAAGCTGCCTTGTAATCCTTTGTTGTGTCAGCAGCTGGGGACACAATGGAGAGCAGCGAGCCTAGAGTCAGGAAGACTAGGGTTCAAATCCAGCCTCAAACACTTACTACTGTGTGATCTTGGGCAAGTCATTTAACTTCGATTTGCCTCAGTTTCCACCTACCTGCCAGGGTTAGCCTTAATTTATTGTTATCATTAATTATTCCATCTCTACATCTGCCCATGCTGTCTCCCACGATCTCAAGGGCATGTCATCATTATTGCTAACATTTATATAGCACCTACTATGTGGAGGGATCTGATGGGAGGGATCTAACTGCTTAGCACATAGTGAGTTAGCACTGCCAAGCCCTGCCCTTGGAAGGCAGTAGGAGCTTAAAGGATGCTGTTGGGGGGGCACTAAGGTAAGATGAATCAGGAAAGGGAGGACAAGCCCAGGTGGGGAAGGGCTTCCAACGTCTCAGAGGAGCTTGTGTTTGATCCCAGAGGGAATAGGGAGCCACCAAAGTTCTGAATCTACTGAGGAATGTGCATTGCTTACAGAGGAGGAGAGGGGAAGCTTCCAGAGGCCATGCCCTTTGGAGTGCCTGAGCTGGCAATGGAAACCACTCCCGATAACTCCCAGTGCACAGCACGGCCTTTGGCAACCGATGAAGGGCTCAAGTCTGCCTCTGATGCAGACTGCAGGTGCCCTGAGCTCCCTGGCCTCAGTTTCCCCCTCTGGAAAAGATGGTGGCATGGAAGTATCTTCTGGCTCTTGATCTCTGCTCTCATTAAGTACCTCAGGCCCTGTCTCTGGGCCTCTGTTTCCTGATCTGTAAAAGACGGTTCAGAATGGATGGTGCCCAGGGTGCCGTGGCTGCTTCAAAACAGGGGATTTGGTGGATCTCAGTGGAGTCCCAAGAGCAGATCCCAGGGCCCTGTCCCTGGTGACCCAACAGCACAGAAGAGAGACCCGAGACAAGGCAGAGCCTGGGCAGGGTCGAGGAGCTCCAGAGCAAGGGAGGCAGTGCAGGAGGCTGGAGGCTGGGGCTCAGGGATTGTCTCTACCATGGACAAGGCTTCCTGAAGGACTCTGGATCACTCATCTACCCTCCCTGGCCTCAATCTTCTCATCTATAGGATAAAAGATTTGAGGAGATGATTTCTCCTGTCTCTCCCAGTTCATTCTCTATTCCATGTTCTGCTCTGACATCCCCTGTTCTGAGGCTCCTCCCAGCTCTGACATCCCCTGTTCTAAGGCCCCTCCCAGTCCTGACATCCCTTGCTCTGAGGCCCCTCCCAGCTCTGACATCTTATATTGTTCTATGTTTCGGGACATTCTATGATATTGTATGTGTGGAGGATCAGGCCCCAGTGGGTCTTAGTGATCCTCAGGGAGGTTAGAAGAGGGTTCCCCCTTCTAATCAGTTTGAGGCTTCAGGAACCCCTCTGGGGTCAGGGGTTCCTGCCAGTGTCTGAGGGGCCCTGGGGTATGAATGCTGCCAGTGCCTGACCCCGAGGAGTAGGTCAGCTGCCCCTGAGAAGCCCAAGGATGCTCTGGACCACTCAGCCCAGCAGCAGAGAGCCCCACCCCCACTCCCTCAAGCACTCTCCATCCCACACCTGGAGCCAAGGCAAGCCAGGCAAAGATAACCCTGAGCAGAAGTGACTCAAAAATAGAGGCTGGCTTTCACAGCTACTTTGAAGATGTCAGCGGCTCTTTAGAAGAAACCAGAACTAATTAATTATGAGGAGTCAGTCAGGGAAGCAACCATCCCCACTGCTACTGTATTCTGCTCCCTCTCAGGGCACTGACTGACCCTTTTCTGTGAGGCCCTGAGGAGGAGGAGGAGGAGGAGGAAGAGGAGGAGGGGGGGAGTAGGAAAGAGGAAGAGGAGGAGGAAGGAGGAAGAGGAGAAGAAGAAGGGGGAGAAGGAGGAGGGGGGAGGAGTAAAGAAGAGGAGGAGGAGGGAAATGGGAGCAAGGGATCGGGAATGCTCACGCAATGGTGGGAGGTGCAGAGGAGCTCATCTAAGTTGGTGTCAGGACATTTTTCCCTAAAAATCAGACCAGCCCTGAAGAAGAATGGACTGCCTTGACAGGTAGTGAGCTCACTGTCACTAGAAGTCTGCCAGCCCAGGCTGGATGGCTACGTGCCTTGTGTGTCTCAGAGGGAATCCTTGCTCGGGCCTGGCTTTGATGTTTCTAAACTTTTTCCCAACTCAGAGTTTCTTGGAGGAAACAAGGAGAAGAAAAGGAGGAGGCAGGAGGAAGGGACAGAGGTGAGGAAGGTGAGGAGTGGGAAGGAAGGAGAAGAAAAAGAAGTGAGGAGAAAGACAAGGGCATTCTTCGGAGCCTCCGTGTGGGCGGCCTCAAGGATGGGTCCAGCCTGAACAGGAGCAGGTGTGTTTGTGCATGTGTGTGGAGGGAGCCTTCATGGAAGAGCTTGAAGATTTGGGTTTGAATTGAGGCTCTGCTGAGGCCTTAGTCAGGTTTGACCTTAGGCTGGTCCCAGCTCCCCAGGCCTCGGTTTCCCTGTCTGTCCACTGCAGAGGCTGGACTCACCACCAGCCTCCCTTTCCTCTTCCTGCTTGGATGCTCTAGGGCTCTGGGATTCTCCCAGACTGTGATCCTAGGATACACCCTGCTCTCATCCAGGCTGCACTTGGAGGGAGGGTGCTCTGGGTGGCCCCAATAACTCAGGGCCCCTCGGGAGGCTCCTGGCCACCAAATGGAGCAGGCTGCTCAGCACCAGGCCCCCGCCCCCACCGAAAACGACAAGCTCCCTGGAAGGAGCTCAGATGCAGCCACAGGAAAGAGGAGGGCCCCAGGGACCTGCTAATGAGTGGAGATGAAAAGGCCCTGAGTCTGCCCAGGCTGCCAGCAGAGACCAAAGAGGAAGGTGGAACCTCAGCCAGGAATAAGGGGGCCAGTCGGCTGGGAGCCCCAGCCTTTCCTGGAGTGCTGCTGGGGGTAGAGGAGTGGCCCTGGCTGAGTCCCAAACCCCTGTGACATAGCCCCTCCCAGCCAGGGCTGCTGAGTCCCCCAAGCCTCGGAGGTCGGGCCTTGTCCCCAGACACTGGAAGGAGCAGTGAATTTGGAGGCCCCTGGAATGCATTCCCTGGTTAGAAGGGAACCCTTTTGAGGGCAGGGACTCTTAGCTGTCCCCATCGTTGAGCATGGTGTTTGACACATAGCAAGTCCCTAATTAAGGTTTCCTCCATTATTACCCCTCTATCTGACTCCCAAGGTTCTACCACAAGGGGCTCCATTTCCACTTGGGGGTTGAAAGAGTCTGTGTTGGGGATTTCCCCTGGAAAGTGAGCACAGGTTCAGGGCACCTCAGGCCCCTTGTCCAGGCAGGAGACCCCTTCCCCACCCCCTGGCTAATGGATGAGGAGAAGTAGCCACCCAGGGCTCTCTGTGGGACAGGAACGAATATTTCCCAACGTGGAATTTTTTTGAATCGAGGGAGAATCGTATGTTGCTGTGTTTAAATAAAACATCAGCTGAAGCTTCAGCCACCCACCCACCCACCCACCCACATCCTGGGCCCATGGCGACTGGGCAGGATTCTGCTTTTATATAACTGGCAGATGGGGAATTGATGCCCTGGGCCACTGGCCCAGAGAGAGTTGGAGGCCTGACCTTCCCAAGGCGTGTGCCAGAGTGTGTTCGATTGGCACACAGAACCCCAGGGGGGCAGGAGATTAGAAACACTGCCACTCAAGGCAACTACAACGCATCCATTTGGAGAGCGCTGAGCTGCCCTGGGAACTGTGGATCTGAGTTCGAGTCTCCTGACTATCACATGCTGTGTGACCATGGCCAAGTCACCCAAGTCCCTGAGGCTCTGTGAAAAAAGGAAGAGATCATTTTCACTGCCTCTTCTTGAGCGGGATGGTGAGGATGGAACGCATTCAGTGAACCTTACAGAAATGGGAGTGTGAGCCTCAGTTTCCCCATTGGTTCAGTGGGTAGCTTGCATTGCAGGGCTATAGTATAAACCTTGGAAAGTGACCCCGGGGGGGCCTGGGGTTCCGGCCCCCTCCAGCCAGGCAGTGTGAGGGAGGAGAAGCCTCAGGAAGGGGCAGCCGAAGAGCCGGCTGTTAGGTGGCAGAGAGAGACCCCCTCCCACTGTAGCCTCTCCCCTAGCTGGCTCTGCTCTCAGCCGACGTCTGGGAGCCCCTCAGAATTCCTTTCTTCCCTCCTGTTCCTCCTCACAGACGAAAGAAAGACTGGAAAGATTCTGTGAGAAACGGAGGCCATCTGCTTGGTATGAGAACCATCGCTCTGCTGTGCCCCTCCCCCACAGCCACCCCCACGCCTACCCCGAATTTCTGCAAATGCCCACACCGCCCGTTGCACAGAGACACTCCTGCCCGTGGCACCGAACTCCTGCATGGACCCATGCATGCCCCGGCAGGCCCTTGCCACTCCCCTAACCACACTCCTGCTCCCTTGGTAATGAGATCCCATTCCTGTAAACCATCTCCTGCCTCACAGCTCTCCTGAAAACACCACCAATGTCTCGAAAACTCCGATGCATCCCTGCAAGGGCCATTATTTACCTGAAAGCATCATTGCTCTCCTGCAAAGAACATGGCTTTCCTGCAATTCTTTCAAGTAGCTCCTGCAAACACCACTGGTTTTCTGCAAATGCCCTTGTATTCTTGAGAACACCAGGATATTTTTGCAAACACCTTCTCCTTCCTTCAAACACCTTCTCCTTCCTGCAAACACCTTCAATTCCTTGCAAACATCTTCATCCTCCTGCAAACACCTCCTTCCTGCAAACACCTTCACTCTCCTGCAAACACCTTCATCCACCTGCAAACACCTTCACTCTCCTGCAAACACCTTTGCTTCCTGCAAACACCTTCACCTTCCTGAAAACATCTTCACCCTCCTGCAAACAACTTTACGTTCCTGCAAACACCTTTACTTTCCGCAAACACCTTCACCCTCCTGCAAACACCTTCTCCTTCCTGCAGACACCTTCACCCTCCTGCAAACACCTTCTCCTTCCTGCAGACACCTTCACCCTCCTGCAAACACTTTCACCCTCTTGTAAACACCTTCACCCTCCTGAAGACTTAGTCATATTTCTTCCAACAGCATCTCTATCCTCCAAACACTTTCACTCTTCTGCCATCACATTCCTATAGATGGCACAGCATTTCTCCAAATATGATCACCCCCACCCACCCACCCACCATGGCTCCCTTGTAGACATACTCGATGTTCTCACAAATACCAGCTTAACTCTGCCACTGCTGTGTTTCCTGAAGCCCCATCCCATTTCCACACATATCATGGCTTCCTAAAAACCCCACCATTCCCCAGCAAACACTGTCATTCTTCTGCAAACGCCATCTCCCTCCTGCAAACCCCGGCGATCTCCTGCAAACAGTATTCCGTAGCTGCAAGTTCAGCCTTATTCCCACAAGCCCCAGCTCACTAATACAAACACACAATCTTATTCTTGCAAAGCCCACCTTTCTTCAGCAAACACCATCGCCAAAAAATCACTATCCTGAAAATACCATTCTATTCCTGCAAAGGCCAGTGCTCTCTTGGCAAGGGTCTTAGTAATGCTCGTTGACTAGCATCACTGGGCACACATGTTCAGTTCTCTGATTGATGCCCTTGCTCTCACTCTCCACATGTGCCATCACTCCCTTTGATCTCCTACAAACACGTGGCATCCCTACCAATCTCCTGTTGACACCATCACGGTCTCCCCTGTCCGTACCACTGCATTTCTCTCAATGCCAAGGTATTCCTGCATAGAGAGCCACCATCACTCATAGAAAATATCAATGCATTTCCCCAAAACGGCAAGTGGGGGAAATGTTCACATGAGGCCCAAAGAACTGGCCAGTTTGGAACACGAATCAGTTAGATGGATTACTTCACAGAATCATAATGGGAGAGCTGGAAGGAATATTAGAGCCTTCCTACTCCAGTCACCTTCCTGATGAGGGCTAGAATAGGGAAGGGATTTGGTTAAGGTTACCCAGCAAATTGCTGGCAGAGTAGAGATTAGAACCCAAGTCTTCTGAGTTCCAGCGAGGGACTCACTCTGCTATACCAGGCAACTCAGTCATGGAGGAAAACAACAGACTAGTTAAAATGTTTATTTTTTTCAATTAGTGTTTGTCTAGGTGTTTAGCAGATATGATAAAATATTTTGGAGGAAACTGAACTTCAGAAATGTGGATTGGTTTTTCAAGACATAACCACAATTGATAATGCTGAAAGAACAATCAGCAAGTTAATGACTTTTGCTCCTGGTTACATCACTGTCTATAGGAGGGAAAAACAGTTAGCAAGTTTTTGAATTTGCTCCTGGTTACATTCCAGTCTATAGAAGGGAAAAACAGTAAATTTGTGAATTTTGCTCCTGTTTTCACTCCTATTCTTATAGGTAATTTATCGTTATTCAGTAAGTTGTTTGTGTGATTTTCTTGGCAAAGATGCTGGAGTGATTTTCCATCTCCTTCTTCAGGTCATTTTACAGATGAGAAAACTGAGGCCAAGAGGGTTAAGAGACTTGCCCAGGGTCACACAGATAGTAGTGAGGTTGGATTTAAACTCAAGTCTTCCTGCCTCCAGACCCAGAGCTTGTGAAACTGTGCCACTAGGTAATATCTGCTATCCTGAGTATGATTGCATTGTCCCATGTGCTAAGATTTTGTAAGGATGGAAAGTTTCACCATCAGATGGGGTTGATGGTGGTTTATTTGTAGAATGGCCATTGTAGGCAGAAGAGGTGGTGGTTAGTGTTATGGGAGAAGGAGCCTGGTAGTGACGTCTGTTAGTAGAGGCAAGACTGATTTATTGTGTATGTTTGCAGGGAAGAGGCTGGTGACCACCTGTGTTAATTGGCTGGAGTCTGCAGTTTCAGGCCAGGGAAAATGATAATCTGCACTTGTTGCTGTGGGCAGGAGGGTGTCGGGAGACCTACCACCTCATCATCTAAGAGAAACACATCCATCCAGGAGGGCCACGGACACAGCAGCTAGCCTGCATTTAAACCTGTTTCAGGAGGCTAAAGGTGTCTGTGGGGAGCACACTGACTGTCTACCTTCCCTAACTGTGCCTCAGTCTCTTCATCTATAAAATGAGGGTAATTGGACTAGATAATCTCTAAATAATTAGAAAACTAGATAATCCTTCAAAGAATTCATTATGGTTGGCAGGGAGGTGGAGTGGGCAGGGAACTGGGGTGTAGTAGGGAGCCTTTATTCAGGGATACCTAGCTTCAGACCATGCCTCTTGTACATACTGGCTCTTATGATCCTGGGAAAGCACTTCTCAGTGTCCCCAGGAACCTGGATGAAACAGGGGTTCTTAATTTGGGAGTTGTGAACTTGGAGCGGAAAAAATTACTCCTTTCTTTTCTCCAAACCTTAATGGAAATTTAACATTTCCTTCCGTTCTGAATTAACAACAAACATATGTGATTCTGACAAGGGATGCGGGGGCTTCACCATGCTGACAAAGGGGTCCATGACCCCAGCTCTAAGGCGGAGTGGATGCTCAGGGTCCAGGACTCTGATTCATGAACACCTGGTTTCAGGGCTTTCCTCTGATACAAACTAGCTCTGCTGGCCAGGATAAGTCGGTTTAACTCAGAGTCCCCAGGCTACCTTCTAGGAGGCACAGTGGAAAGGTTTGTCAGGAAGACGTGGGTTTGAATCCTGCCTCGGACCTTATTAGCTAGGAGACTCTAAGCAGAGTAGATGACCTCTGCCCCTCCCCCAAAGGGAGGCCAGCAGATGGTAGGCTTTTCACCCCCACTCAGGCAAGGAGGGCTGGGAGGAAGAAGAGTTACAATAACAGACATGTCTATAGCGTTCCATCTCATCTGATCTTTTCTGAGAGGCGATGTGGTGTAACGGCCATACTTGACCTGTGGCCAGGAAATCCAGCATTTAAATCAAATGTTGACCTTTACTTCACACAAACCACTTAACCTCTCAAACCCCAGCTTCCTTATGTATAAAATGTGAATCCATCTCAAGGCATGGCGCACAGCAACCCTGGGAAATAGGTTCTGTGGGTCTTATTACCCCCGTTTTATAGTTGAGGAAACTGAGGTCAAGTGACATGTCTGGAGTCACATAAATAATAAGTGTCTGGGGTTGGATGTGAACTTGGATCCTCCTGACTCTACCATTCTATCTGTCTACCTGCCGAGGTAGACCTATGGGCAGGGGCTGGGCCCAGGGCTCTGCTTCTCCCTGGGAGTCTTCATTTGTCCCTATCTCTGGGGACGAGGCCATGGGCTCTCGGCTTTCCACTAGCTTAGGACCTCCCTTCTTCCTTCAAGTCCAGAGCTCTGGGCACAGTGCCGGCAGCCTCCTTTGCACCTCCCCCTCTGGCCTCTGGACGGTCAAGGGTAATGCGGCTGGAACAGGCTCCGAATCCATCACAGGCTCATGAGATCACAGACTCAGCTGCAAGGGACCTCAGGGGTCTTCGAGTCCAGCCCTTTCATTTGACAAGGGAGGAAACAGTGCTCTGAGCATTGGGCAGTGCCACTGGAAAGAACACTGAGGGAGGAGAAAATTGAATTTTTCTTGACCGAAAATTGAAAACCAAATTAACAGGACAAATCTATGTGCAGTCATGGCCTGATCATGGAGCTGAAGACACAGTTTTCAGGACGGGCTGTCTAAACCCTGAGCCAGAGAGGGACCAGGGCTGCGTGGTGTGCAGGGTGTGGGAGCTATGGGAGTATCAGGGAGAGGGCAGAACCCTTTTGGGGCACCAAGCCATGGAGCAAGAACCACCGAAACTCTGTCAGGTCCTGATGGCACGCCGGTGGGGCCATGACTGTCCCCATCTTACCGAAGAGGAAGCTGAGGCTTAGAGAACTAGCTTGACAGGTTTTTTTTCTTTTCTCCCTCAACTAGACTGTAATCCCTTGGAGGGCAGGGACTGTTTCACTTTTGTCTTTGTGACTAGAGAGCCTTGGTTCGGTCGTTTCAGTCATGTCCGGCTCTTTGTGGTCCCTTTTGGGATCTTCTTGGCAAAGATACTGGAGCGGTTCGATATTTCCTTCTCCAACTCATTTTACAGATGAGGAAACTAAGCCAGGCAGGGTTAAATGACATGTCCAGGGTCACACAGCTAGTAAGTGTCTGAGGCTGGGTTTGAATTCAGGAAGGCTCCAGGCCTGGCGCTCTGTGCACTATGCTACCAAGCAGCCTGAGTGCTTAGTAGGGGTTTAATGAACGCCTAATGGATGATTAGATGTTCTAGCTGTTGTCTTCCCTGTTAGAATATAACCCCCCTGAGGGTGGGGATTATTTCATTTTCCTTTTTTGTAATCCCAGTGTCTGGCACAGGGTAAAAGCTGTGGCAACAGAGTAGAGATGGGGAAGGGGGGGAAGGCATGAGGAATGAAGGGCATTCCTAGGTTTGAGCCCAGGTTGGGAGGTTGGCGTGGTGGAGAGGGGGATCTCAGAAGTAGGGACATTAGGAGAAGGGGAGGGTTTGGGGAAATGGTAATGAGTTAAGGATGTCTGTGGGATGTCTGATTGAAGATGTCCCATAGGCAGGTGAGGAGGTCACCCAATGAAATATAGAGGGAGAAGAGAAGAGGGGTCCAGGACAGATCCTTGGGGAACAGTCACGGTTAGTGGGCATGACCTGGGGGAAGGTCCAGCAAAGGAGGCTGGGAAGGAGTGGCCAGGTAGGCAAGAGGAGTGCCAGGAAAACCTCGAGAGAAAGACGTATCCAGGAGAAGAGGGTGATGGATGGACGGTGTCAGAGGTTGCAGAGAGGCCAAGACAGATGAGGACTGAGAAAAGCCCATTCGGTCGGCTTTGACAATTAAGAGAACGCTGCTAACTTGGAGAGAGCAATTTCAGGGTAGCAGTGCGGAGATTGTTTTGTGGACCTTGATGTCCCAGATCTGGAGGTAAGGCCATTGTTTCATTATCAGAGCCAAGTGCTCAGTGGGATCTTAGGGAGGACAGGAGAATGGGCCGGTCAAGATGGGTTTTGTGGAGGAGCTGGTCATTTGGTCATCTGATCAGTCTGTGAAGTGTAGGGACAGGTAAGGATTCAGGGTGAGGCAGGGCCAGTTTTTCTCCAGAAGAGGTATAAGGCTGGGGAAGGGTCAGGGGACCTTCTGGCTTTAATGGATGGCTGTGTTTTTTGAATGGCTTGTGTGGAAGAAGTGGAGGGAGGGCTGGCAGAACAGGTGAGGAGAGGGTAGTGCTCTGTGCCCCCATCTCGGCATCCTCCACCCAGTCTGGTAGGGGGATGGAGGGAGGTCCAAGCAGGCTCAGAGAGATGGGTAGGCTGTCAGGAGGCCTTGACTTCTGTATGAATGAAGCCAGCAGAGGGGCTAGCAAGGGCTCCTCCCAGGCTCCCAGGATCCCAGAAGCAGAAAAGACAGAAAGGACCCCCAGGCTAGAGCCGAGCTGGGAGCCTCTGGGATGGTCCTCCCCCGCCCCCCAGCCAAGTGATCTCCTGGAAGAGTGGGTAGAGGACTGAGCTTGGAGTCAGGAAAGCCCAAGTTCAAATCGCGCCCCTACACTCCCTAGCTCTGGGGCAAGTCACTTACTGCTGCCTGCTTCCGATTCCCCATCTGTGAAATGTTAACCATAGTAGTACCTACCTCTCAGGGTCGGTGTAGAGAGGACTGAATGAGATAACACTTGGAAAGCACTTTGTAAATGTTAAAGAGCTGTGTAAAGGTGAGACATTTTTATTATTTATTAGGATTTTTCCTCCTTATATCTTCCTCCTCCCCCTCTCCTCCTCCTCCTCCTTCTGCTTCCCCTTTTCCTCCTCTTCACCCCAAGCCACCATCACAAGAAGCACCACGGGTTAGCAGACATTTGGCCACAATCAGTAAGGTCTGGGTTTGGGTCCTGCCTCCAATACAGACTGGCCATTGGGCCTGAACCTCTCTTGGGCACTCAGTGGCAGAGCAGGTGATGGTCTTCATGGGTAGATGGAGCTCCCCAGCAGGAACACCCCAATCCCACCAACTCCCAGGTCAGATCCAAAGATAATGGACGTTCACATTCTTATGGGGCTTCCCATTGCCTAGAATAACCTCTATCAAGACTGTTAGGGGGCAGGTACAAGTTTTTATGTTCATTTTACATGTGAGGAAACTGAGGCCGGAGTCACATAGACAGGCCCCTGCTTCCCAGCCCCAGACAGTCCTCCATTGTCTTTGTTAGTTCCTCCAGCTGAGTTAACAGGCTAAAATATGTAATGGGCTTTGCAAACCGTAAGTTGCTCCATAAGTGTTAGCTGGAGCTCTGAGATGGCCCCTCTTCTGGGGAGGGAGGAGGGCAGGGGGCTGGGCTGGGCCTTGAGGGGGCCTGTCCACCATCTTGGTTTTACTACTGGGGAATTTTTTTTTGTCAATTTCCATAATTAAAGCTGAGCAAACTCTCAGGCTGGACTGGGGCTCCCCAGGGACCCTGGAGCTCTCTGATGAATTATTTATCCTGATCAAGAACTCAAATCACGGTGGCAGAGGAAACACGGCCTCAAAGTCCTGCTGTGCCACCAAGGACTCTGGGGAGGATGCTGAGGAGAAGGGGCTCAGCACAGGGGGAGGTCCTTAGCTCTCCATCTGGGCCTGCAGGAAGACCTGGCTCACTCCTTCCCCACCCTGATGGTGGCTCCTGGAGGCTGGATGTTACAGGTTCTGTCCTTGGGTCAAGCCCATCACCCAAATTCTAGCCCCAGCTCTGATACTAATTTACTGTGGGCAAGGCGTCTGGGCTTCTTAGGTACAGTGAGCACACAAGGCTCTTTTCTCACACACTGCCTTACTCATTGGGTTGTTACCAGGCTCTGAGGGGCAGTGTAAAGCTTGGCAACCTTTAAAGCACCATTTAGAAAGAAGTTATTATCATCATTTCAGTACAAACTCTAGAGGGCTGGACAAATCTCAGTTATTTATTTACTTATCTGCATATCTATCCATCCATTCATCTCTCTCTCTCTCTCTCTCTCTCTCTCTCTCTCTCTCTCTCTCTGTCCTTCTGTCTTTCTTTTTCTGTCTCAATTTATTTTGGGAAGACATTCTGGGTGAGAAAACTCCCTTTATCAACATAGGTCAGCACCTTCTCACCTTGGAGAGTTACCTAGAGTTGGTGAAGTGACTCACATATTATGTTTTGGCAGCGAGACTTGAATCTGTGTCCACTACTCTGTAGTACCTCTCCAGATATCCTCTTCCTCATTACTATTATTACCCATTTACTCCTCGATGGAGGGTTCTGGTTTGTTTCTCTCTAGGTTTCCCTAGCACCCAGCACAGTATCTGACCCAGGTCTGGTGTTAAATAAATGTTGGTAGAATGACTGACTGATTGCTTGAATCAGTGAATGACAGCAGCATGGACTTGGTGTCTGACTCTCCCAGGACACCATTTCAGGAAAGCTCTCCATTCCCTCCAGCTCTCTCCTCCACCAACTCCTTTCCACCTTTCCCTTACAGGTCTGGAACGATGAAACATGATCAAGTCAATTCTGCCACTGTTCCTGGATGGGGCATGTCAGCTTTTGGCCCTCCTCACCATCCCAGGGACTTCCCGGACTGCAGAGTCCCTCTCTAGCTGCCACCCTTCTCTGCAGACTGCTTCCTGCATGTTAGTGCTTGAAGGGCTTGTCTTCCCTTTGTTTTTCATGTGTATCCCCAGGATTTAGAACAGAGCAAACATTGAAACACTTTTCCATTCTTTTACTTTTGTTGTTTCTTACAGTGCCTGGCACACAGTAGGCACTTAGTAAATGCTTCTTGACCTGACTTCATTCATTCATGGAAGACTTCCTAGGAAGATATAAGGGGAGGATTATGGACTCAATTGGAGATTTCTACCCAAAGGATTTTAGAGTTAAATAATCTAGGGTCACTCCCACTTTAACAGAAGAGGTAACTGGAGACCAGCAGGAGGCAGTAATTTACCCACAGTCCCCTAAATTGCTGGTAGCCCAGCCAGGCTTCAAACCCCAAGTTGGGAAGGAGAGGAGAAGGCATCTGTGATGGAATCGGTGCCTCGAAGGATTAGTGCTAGAAGGATGAATTTTAGGGGCTCTCTACTCAAACTCCCTTGTTATCTGAGATGAGGTGATGGAGACCAAAGTCTGATAGTTTATGAAGGGTAGAGATGTGACTCCAATCCAAGGTCTCTGACTGAGTTCTCTGCTTTGTTTGATGCTGACATTAAACCAGAACTCAGTATGTGGAATCCCCCTTCCCCTGATAATCTCCTGGGTCATTGGGGAAGACAGGGCTGGTACTGAAGAATAAAAACCAGCTGTCCTTACCACTTGTAGGGAGCAGGAATCTTCCTCTGTTTTTGGAAGAGCCTGTGCTAATGCGTTATTTATGGCTAAGGAAATTTCCATCCGAGACATCTCTGGCTGCTTTGTTCTTAAGATTAAGCGGGTTGTTCGTCCATTTTGATCAGAGGCAAGGTCAGACCCAGCTCCTCCTAGTTCTGTTGGAAAGGTGTCGCCCGCATAACCCCGGTGGTCCCACTGACGCTGTTGCTCTGCATCTCTCTCCCAGGGCCAGGGTTTGTGGGCATTGTTGGGGAAGAGCAGTTGCAGAAATCACACCTGCCCCAGAGAAAGACCTTTGACAGCATCTGGGAGCGTCCCTTCCAGAGGAGAGGAGTCAGGATGCCAGAGGCACTCACGATCATGCCTTAGGAGGGTAGCTGAAGGAATTTGTTGTTATTCAGTCATTCTTAAGTTGTTTCCAACTTTTCATGACCCCCTTTGGGCTTTTCTTGGCAAAGACACTGGTGTGACTTGCCATTTCCTTCTCTATCTCATTGTACAGATGGGGAAACTGAGGCAAAGAGGGTGAAGTGACTTGCCCAGGATCACTCAACTAGTAAGTGTCTGAGGCTGGATTTGAACTCAGGGAGGTGAGTCTTCCTGCTGCCAAGACCAGCACTCTGCATTATGGTGCCACTGAGCCTCAGCGGTGAAGGAAGTGGGGATGCTTATCCTGGAGAAGCCTTTCCAATCCCCTCTTAATTCTAGTGCCCTTCCTCTGTTTATGATTTCCTTATTATCTTATTTATCTCTGTTCTCTCCCTCAAGAGATCGAAAGCTCCCTAAGGACAAGGACGACTGTATAGCCCCAGTGCTTAGCCCAGGGCCTGGCACACAGTAGGCACTTAATGAATGCTTACTGATTGAATGGGAAGACTTAGGGAGAGGCCAATAGCCACCTGCAGGTAAATGAAGGACTGTTATGGGAAAGAGTGGTCACCACGTGCTGCTTGGCCCCAGAGAGCAGAGCAGGGTGCTGTGGGTAAAAGTTAGAAAGCTCTTGGCGCAGCATCAGTGTCAAAGTGTGATGAGCTGCCTGCAGAGGAGGGGGCTCCCCTTCCTCGGAGGACCCTTGCTGGGCACACTGTAGAAGAGATGTTGGTCAGGCCAGGCTTGGGAGAGCTTCCTTCCCACTCAGGGAATTTTGGAGAGTCTTTGAATGGCTTTGAAGATGAAGATGATGAGCTCCCATTTCTCTATGACAGAGGAGGAAACTGAGGCACAGAAAGGGGCTTGTCCATTGGTCAAGGGGTCATGCCGCTGGACCAGCCCTTGAATCCGGATCTCCCACCTTCAACATCAGGACTCTTTCCTCTAGAGCTTGAGTCTGGATCTCTGGGTCTTGTTGAAGAAACGAGCCAGGGGCCAATAACCACGAGGCAGGGTCTGATCCTTCTAGTTATTAGAGCCCTTGATTTGGAGTTAGGAAGTCCTGTGCTCAAACTCCCTAATTAGCTGAATAGCTTTAGGCAAAGTTTTTACCTCACCTGTGGAATGAGGATGATTGTTCTTTCACTGGTTAAGTGACTTCCTTGGCACAGGAGACCTCCAGTGGCCTGAGGCCACAGGCTGAATGAGTAAGTCAGTCGGGGTCTGGACTGACTCCCAGCAGAGGTGGGGTGGGATAGACCTGATGGTTGGTTTGTCGGGGAGGGGCTAGTCTTGTCTTCACAAGTGGAAGGGGACTTCACACGTATAATTGCTATCTTAGTACTTGCCTGCACCATGGCTGTAGAAGGGATGGGAGGGAAAGAGAGAATGTGGAACTCAAAATTAAAAAGAGAATGTTAAGAATTAAATAGATAGATAAAGTAGAAGAGGGAGGTGAGGCAAGGTCCCCCGAGCCCTCACCCCTCCCTCCTTCCAATGGACTTTACATAAGCAGACACTGTCTGAGCTGGAAGGATGCTCGTCAGGAAAGCATCTCCTAACAGGGCTCACCCAGCCTCTGCTGGAAGATCCCAGAGAGGGGAGACTGCAGCGCCTTCTCCTGGGGGACAACTCTCCCTGTTATCCAGCCCAGATCAGCCCCTTGGGAGCTCCCACCTGTGCACTGAGTCTCCCTTCTGGAGCCAAGCAGAACGATTCACTCATCCCTTTCCCAACCCTGACAGTTGGCTCGTCTTCTCCATCCTCTTCTCTAGCCTAGCCAGGCCCTCTTCTTGCTTCCTGGCCTTCCAGGAGTTGGTAGGACTTGGGCTTGGGGCTTGATGGGAAAGAGGGACCCAGTAAAATTCCACCTTTGAGGCTAAGCATGTGTTGCCTGTTGGCAGATCCTGTAAGGACAGTAAAGAGATGCAGGGAGAGTGTGGGCAGGCCCCTGCCGGAGAGCTCTGAATTCCAATTTTGTCTCTGCCCCGATTTGCTGCGTGACCTTGGAAGATCTACTCCCCCTCTCTGGGCCACAGACTTCTCTAAGAAAGGAAGGGGCAGGACAAGACACGCACGAGATCCCAGCTACATCTGACACGCGGCGCCCAAAATGACAGTTTTAAGCTAAAAACAAATGCCAGATACATCCTGCATCCCTCCTCCACCCCTCCCAACTCCCCCCGCCCCCCGGGACCGTAGGGATAAAATAGATCCTAGTTTGAACCCTAGGAAAGCAGCTTGGATTTAGAGTGGCACAGGGTGGGGAGCCTTGGGTTTGGAGTCAAAGGGTTTGGGCCCATTAGAGCCTCTGTGACCTTGAACAAGGAAGTCACTTTCACTCTCCAGGTTTCAGTAAAAGGAGGCTGGGTAGGTGGACAAGATGATCTCAGAGGCCCTGCCCGCTGCAGTGTGGGTGGACTGTGGTGTCTGGACTCTCCACTTTCCTTCTATGGAAGATGAGGCCTCTGCCAGTGCCATCCTCCCGAGCATGCTGGGGGCAAGTTTTTTTGCCCCATTTTCCAGATGGAGAAACTGAGCTAGGCAAGGGAGAATGGAGAGAAGGGAGGGGGAGAGCTGGGGAGCAGCTTCCATGGAGAGTCAGCTGCTCTGTGGGAGGGTGAAGGCTCAGCCAGTGTTATTTATGCCCAGGCTGCCTTCTGGGCGGGTATGCAAATGAGAGAGGAAGCTACCAAGGCTGGGCCTGTGAAAGAGGGGGGTGTGCATGTGTGAGTGTTCGAGCTTCTGTTAGCATGTTTTCACATATGTGTGTGTGCATGTGTACCTGGGCATCTGTGTCCTGCAGGCATCGTGCATTTGCACACACCGGCGTGCATGTGTGCATAAGTGTGTGAGCATACATACGTGTGTGCATATGTGTATGTGTGCACCAGTGTGCCCCTCGGGCATTGTGCACTGCATACGTAGCTATGTATGTGTGTAAGTGTGAGCACACGTGTGTGTGTATATGTGTACTCATGCACCACATTCTCTGTGGGCATTGTGCACCCGTGTGCCCATGTGTGCAGGCATGTGTGTGTGTGTGACTTGTGCAGGTGGGTACATCCCCTCCTGTGCCAAGAATGGAGGGGATGTCAGGTGCAGGCAGCACTGAGCTGGCCCCTGCTGGCCCTCCTCTGTTCTGAGAGGGCTCTTCTGTGTCTCCTCAGCCCTGCTGCTGCAGTCAGTGTGAGGCTGGGCAGGGGATCCCAGCAAGGAGAGACCAGTACTGTCATCTCCTCTGAGCTCCTCCTCTACGGGGGGGTCGTGGCCCAGAGAGGAGCCACACAGCCATCCAGTGCTCCTTCTTTCTGTGATACAACACAGATTTTCTTAGAGGTGGCTGGGAGGCAGTGGAATCAGGAGGATCTGAATTCAAACTCTGTCTCAGACACTTGATTAACTGTGTGACCCTGGTCAGGTTACTTCTGTCTGCCTCCATTTCCTCACCTGTAGAATGAGGGTAATAATAGCACTTCTCTCCCAGAGTTGTTGTGAGGACCAAATGAGATGTTTGTAAGATGCTTCGTAACCCTAAAGGGCTGTTATTATGTATCACATCAATAGACAAGGGTGTTCTTCTTAATACCATCACGTCACAGGTGGAGGCATTATGGCCCAGTCTCAGCTCACCCAGACAGTGATCGACAGGACCCCCAGGGTCCCCCATCCCTGCCGGCCGCCTCTGCTCTTGCCTGTCCTGGATAGCTTCACCAGGAGCCGATCGATGACTCCGGGGAGTTTGTGCAGCTGTCCCTGGGATGTACTGTGCAGGGTCCTTCCCGGCTCTCCCTCCTCTTTTTGCTGTTGTTGCTGAGTGCTTTCAGTCATGGCCTAATTGGGGATTCTCTTGACAGAGATACTGGACTAGTTTGCCATTTCCTCCTCCAGATCATTTTACAGATGGAGAAACTGAGGCAAAGAGGGTGAAATGACTTGTCCAAGGTCACACAGCTCGTTAAGTGTCTAAGTGCAGATTTGAAGTCAGGCTTCTTGACTCCCGGCTTGGTCCTCTCTCCCCTGCCCTTCCCCCCCTTGTTAGAGAGTATTATGAGTGTGGGCTGAGATGTCCTGAATTAGAGCAGACTTATAGAAGGAGAATGGGCAGGAGGCTTACTGGAGGGCCTGTGGGTTTGGGATCTCTCCCAAGGAAGGCCTGGCTACCAGGAGGCAGCAAGGGACACAGGCCTGGGGAGAAGGGAAAAGATACGTTTCTTGAAGGCAGGTTCTGCTTTTCATTTCTCCGAATCTTTATCATTTTGTACAAAGTAGGCACTCAACGAATAGCTTTTGGATGAATTAGTGAATGGATGCCTGAATGAATGAAGGAATAACTGAATGAATGGTAAATGAATGAATAAGTAACTGAGTGAATGAGTGGATAATTGAGTTCATGGATGGATGGATGGATAAATAACTGAATGTATGAATTAATAGGTGAGTAATTGGATGGTTGGATGGATGGATGGATGTATAGGTGGATGCATAAGCTTAGTATCCAGGCCCCAGAACAGAGAACAGGCATGTTTCCTCAACCTGTAGGTCCTAAAGGCCTGAGTCTGTCCAGGCCTCAGAGCACACTGTGGGTCTTTCCCTCAGGGTAAAGGGGTGAGGAGAGATGTTCTGGGAAACTGCAAAGAATAGAAGCTAGTGAGGCAGAGAGCCCCATGTCTGGGGATTGCCAAGTCTATGCTGGCCAGAGCTCCCCCAGCAGCTTGTATGGAGCAGGATTCCAGGGGCTCTTATATCGATGTTCATGACACGGACCTCGGGCTCTGCTTTCTTCATGCATGGAGGGGGAGTGTCCAGAGGACTTTCTCCTCCTCCCACTCCTTTTCTCAAGCCCTCTTTGTGGTTCCCAGGCCAGCCCTGGGAAATGAGCCACTGTTTGGATTCTGGGATGCTCCAGACCTCTTTCCTTTCTCAAGGACTCCCATGCAGCAAGGTGAGGGAAGGATTATTACAGGGAGGAAACAGAAAAAGGGAGTGGGGAAAAGGGAGAGATAAAGGAGGGAAAGAAAGATTGAGGAGAAGCAGAAGAACAGGCAAAAGGAGATAGAGAAAAGGAGGAGGGAGACAAAGAAGAAAGGAGGGAAAAAAGGAGGAAGAGGAGGAGGAGGAAGCAAAGATGGAGGGGTCCTTGGAGAACTTCTAGTCCTTCCCATCACTTCACAGAGGAAGTGAGCTCCAGAGAAAGGATGTGGATTTCTTGGAGCCCCTCAGGCATGTCTGTAAAAGCCCTTTGCAGTATCAGGATTATTATTTCCATATAATGGACGAGGAAGCAACCTTGGAGGGGTTACCTTACTCACAATGAATGAAAACACATCAATTTATACTAAGTTGGTGGACCTGGGATTTGAACCCTGGTCCACTAACTAAAAGTTGATGATGTGCTCCATCTCTCCCCTCTTGGGAATAGATCTCTTGCTAAACTAAGTGTGGCTTCTAGAAGGGGGATGAGGATGGATGTTTGACATGGGCACTGCCCTCTGGTTGAAGAGAGGAGGGGAAACAGGGAATACAGGCTAGTATCTGGGGGTGTCTCAAGCATGGTGGACAGCTTGTGCAAAGGTACTGAGGTGGGAGATAGAGAGCTGGACTCTGGGTACAGTTTTGGCTACAGGAGGAATGTGGAGAAAGGCTGGATTGGTGAGGGGGAACCAGGTTGTAGAGGATCTCACCCCCACCCCCACCAGTTCCTTTGTACTTTATAATTGGCAGAGGGGAGCTCCTGAAGGCTCTTGAGCAGGGGAGTGATGTGGTCACACTTGTGCTTTAGAAGAAGATTGACTGAGAGAAGACCTGATATCTGAAACTTTGTCAATTCAAGAATGCTTTTAAATGAATTTGTATTTTGTTCATCAAAACAGCATCTACATACATTTGAAAACAGGAAAGCAGGTTATGGGAGAGAGATTATTGATGGAGCCTACAGAAAATCCAGTTATTTATAGATTGACATTATCATTCTCAGGTTCCTTGTAATCACACACTGTGGCACCCAGGGGTCTGCAGGCAGTAGGTTGGATAGTTTCTAAGGTCTCTGTTCTTGGGTCTAGGATTTGGTGACTTGGGCTGCTTGGCTTCCCAAAACAGACCTAGTAGCACTGGGGGGACTGAGGTTTTCCAGTGACAGCTGTTTGGAAAGGTAATGAGTTCTTCATCACTGAAGGTATTCAAGTGAATGTGGAAGTTTCACTTCTTGGAAATGTTTGTATGTAGCAGGGATGGGAGATTCAGACATGAGTGGGGCTGGATGGCCTATAAGGTAGCATCTAACTCTGAGCCCAGGGGTCTGATTGCTAGGATGTGACCAGAGGGGGAAGTCTGACTCCTGGCTGGGTCCTCCCTCAGTTAGCTTACACCTCCAGAATCCTCAGGGTCTTGTCTCCCAATGGTATGTTGTTGGACAGGTCCTGGCTTGTGGCAGATGATCATGGAGGATATGAAACCATTACTGCTGTTGTAGGACCTATGAACTTCAGAAGCACATGTTTCCCTCCTCCCTTCCTCCTTCCCCAAGGCTTGTGACATGTTTGTCCCTTCCTTGACTCCTAAGAGACATCCTGGGCTTGGACAAAGAATGCTGTCTGGGCCTTGAGTCAGGAAAACTTGGATTTCAATCCTCCCGCTAATCTCCTAGGCTTGTTTCCTTCCCCGTAAAGCAAATGGTCCTTGGGGTCCCTTCCATCTTGAAACCCATGATCCTGGCTCCTAGGCACTGGCACCATTTGGAGGTGGAGAATTTAAAATTTGATCCCATTTCTTGAGCACTTTTCCTCAACGCTGCCCTGGGACACAGGTGGTGCCTGGGTTACCTTTCCCATTTCATGGATAAGGAAACTGAGCTTCAGAGAGGCTTTGTCTTGTCCACAATGACAGAGATAAAGCTGCAGGGCTCACATTTGAACCCTGTGTTCTTGAACTTCAGGATCTGAGCCTTTTCCACTCACTCTTGCCAACAGGGTGGTGTAACACCCCCCTCCCCCAGACCTTTGTGGCAGAGACTCGATTCTGGCTCCCACAGACTGCCTGGGCAGTACCAGGTCTGACGGTTGCCATTGAATCAAACGTGTTCCAAGCACCAGCCTGGGGAAAGGTTGTGTTACTCTGGGCTGACCCCTGGGTGCAAGAATCCAACACCAGGTGGGCACTCTCCAATGAGTATCCGCCCACACAGGTACAACAGTGGCTGTCTCCCAACCAATGGTAAGGACAAGGCAGACCTGTAGCTGTGGGAGAGGTGACCTGACCTGGGGCTGGTCAGGTTCTAAGAAGGGTTCTGAGGACAGAGGGACTCCAGGGGACCAATAAAGATAAATAGCATATATTGTGATTTAAGGTTTACAAAGTCATTTGCAAATATTTTATTTCATCCTCACCAATAACCCTGGCAGGCAGGTGGTATTATTATCCCCACTTAACAGATGAGGAAACTGGGGCAAAGATGAAGTGACCTACTCAGGGTCACAGACAGTAAGTGTCTGAGGTAGAATTTGAACTCTAGTTTTCCTGATTCCAAAGCCAGTACTCTATCCAGTGTGCCCCCTAGCCCTAGGGTTCCTTGGTGGTAACCTTAGCAGGGTAGGGTTGTAGACTATGGGGTGTGTGTGTGTGTGTGTGTGTGTGTGTGTGTGTGTGTGTGTGTATAGCAAAAGGTATTACGGAGCTGGAACCAGAACAACGGAGAGAGGGGCAAGCTCTCCTGGATACAGCTGATGGGGGAAGGGAGGGCAGGACACGTCATGATTCTATGCTACAGAAGCTCTGACTCCTTCTGGGAAGTTGGAGGATGGAGAACAGGATGTTGAAAGTGAGGTCGGCTAGGAAGGGGCTCACCTGGGACCTGCCTCTGTTGGTGCCTGTTGGCACCTTGGTTCAAAGCTCTAGTTGCCCCGCCTAGTTATGGCTTCCTTGGTGGGGAAGATATCTAGGTTGAAGGATGCGTCTGGTGCCTGACGCGAATGTGGCTTTGGTGGGGCAGTGGTGCCTGGCCCATTTCTCGGCTCTGTCTCCACCCCAACTGCCATCCTCTGTCCTGTGTGCCTGCCCCAGTTCGTGCGCCAGGTTCGTGGTCAGGAGATGCCCCCTTTCCTTGATCGCCTGTGTCCGTTCTGAGTTTTGCCCTCTCCGGGCTCCAGTCTCGAGTGGATAGGCCGGGAATAGCCACAGACTACAGCCATGGTTCCGGTTCAGAGGGATGCTGGCTTCAGCAATTAGCGGCAAGAATCAGGGCTGATTCCCTCCTTCTTTTTGTCTTCTTTCTTTAGGAAGCAAACTGCTGATCTGGGTCCTCTGCCTGAACATTCAGTCCCGAGCAGATCCGTGCCCCGGGGCCTGCGTGTGCTACAGCGAGCCCAAAATCACCACCAGCTGCCAGCAGCAGGGACTGACGGCCATCCCCGCCGCCATCCCCGCCCAGAGCCAGCGCATCTTCCTCCACAACAACCGCATCACGCACGTCGGGGCTTCCAGCTTCCGCTCCTGCCGCAACATGACCATCCTCTGGCTCCACTCCAACGCCATCAGCGCCATCGAGGCCACCGCCTTCGCCGGCCTCGACAAGCTGGAGGAGCTGGACGTCAGCGATAACGTGAACCTGCGCGCCATCGGCCCGACCACCTTCAGGGGTCTCCGACGTCTGCACACGCTGCACCTGGACCGCTGCGGCCTCCTGGAGCTGGCGCCCGGCCTCTTCCGCGGCCTCTCCTCCCTCCAGTACCTCTATCTCCAGGACAACAACCTCCAGGCGCTCCCCGACGACGCGTTCCTGGACCTCGCCAACCTCACCTACCTGTTCCTGCACGGCAACGGCATCCGAAACTTGTCGGAGAACGTCTTCAGGGGCTTGGTCAGCCTGGACCGCCTCCTTCTGCACCAGAACCAGGTGTCCCGGGTGCACCCCAGGGCCTTCCACGACTTAGGCAAGGTCATGACCTTGTACTTGTTCAATAATAACCTGACGGTGCTCGCCGGGGAGACCATGAGCCCGTTGGCGTCCCTGCAGTACCTGCGCCTCAACGGGAACCCGTGGATCTGTGACTGCCGGGCCAAGTCCCTGTGGGGCTGGTTCAAGCAGTTTAAGGGCTCCTCTTCGGACCTCGAGTGCCGTCTGCCTCTGCGCCTGGCTGGGAGAGATCTGAAACGGCTCCACAGCGCCGATCTGGAGGGCTGCGTGGACCCCGTGAACCAGGTGCGCGCGGGGACCAAGATGAGACACGGCAAAGGGCCGACGGCGGAGCCCCTGCCCGCGGGGCCCCCGGACGGCCCCCTGAAGTGCTGCCATCCAGAGGTGGACAAGTCTTTCATGTATGAAGCCACTGGTCACGGGGGCCCCCAGTATGGTGGGCCTCCTGGCAATGGCCGGAAGGACAAGGAAAACATGTCCAAACCCAAGATATTGGAGTCTGACCCTGCCAAAAACGCTACCCAGAAGCACATCAATGACTCGCCCTTTGGGACTTTCCCCAGCAATGTGGAGGTCCCTCTGACCAACTTCCAACCTGACCTCCTGGAGCCTGGGGAGTCTTCCGTAGCTCCCCCTCGCCGGAGGCCCGGCTGCTCCCGAAAGAACCGGACCAAGGCCCAGTGCCGCATGGGCCCCACAGGCAGCAGCAGCAGCAGTGGCAGCGGCGGCGGCGGCGGTGGCGGCGGCAGCAGCAGTGGCAGCGGTGGCCTCCTTGCATCTGCTTGGCCCGGCTTGGTTCTTGGCTTACTTCTCCCAGTGGTGGTGCTCTGGACTTCGCCGTGGTCCTGCTAATGGTTCCTAGGGAAGGATAGCACCTGCCACAGTGGCTGGGGCCAACTCAGAAGCTGAGGCCACCCCAGAGGCTGGAGCCATAGGGGAACTGGATGCCTTTATAGAGAAACCAGGTGTACATAAAGTGCATCTCTCCAGCTCCCTAAAAGGGGAATTCAAAGGGAGGGTGATGCCTGCTTTCCACAGAGGGGCCAATCATGAATGAGGTCAGGCACACATGGGGCTTCTGAAAAATTTCCCCTGAGCTTCCCTGGCCCCTGACTCCCAGGCCCTTGAGGAAAAAGTTCTCCCCTACAGAATGTTTTAAACACACACACACACACACACACACACACACACACACACACACACACCACACAAACACTATAATTTTTTAAACAACAACAAAAAAAAGACTCACCCCAGTTGTTTCTAAGTTGGAATCCTCCCTAAGGATATTGCAAGTTCCTGTTTGCCAAGGCGGTGTGTTTGCCGCTCTCCGGAAGCCTGTCTCTGAATATTGCTGTCCGCCATCCCCATCTCGATCATGCCATGTTTACAGGGGGCATTGGTTCCAGAATGCTGCTTCCTACTCAGACTGCAGTCTATATAAAAATATACATTTTATTTTCCTTGTGTCAAAGTATAAAAAATATAAAATAAAGATTTCCTTTTCCTACACTGTTGACAATGTGCCTGTGAGGCAGCCTCCTCCGTTTGCTTGGTAATGTGGGTATTTACTTTGATGGGTCAGGTTGTCACAAACATACAGCTATGGGGGCTCCCAGGTCCCAATCCCATCGATGCCTCTCCAGATGGTTCCATGAGTGGCTAGGGGCCAAAAAAAATCCTTCCCTGGTGAAGCCTTAGACAGTCATGATAGACACATGGCCCATTTCTGGGGCTTTTAAAAAATCCTTTTAGGAACTCACCTTCAAAAACTCAGGTCCCCTTCACACCATGAAGATGCAAATAGCATTATAGAATTCCAAGCCAATGGGGCCCTTAGTTATAGCCTAGGCCCTAATCTAACTGAATCATTTTATAAATGAAGAAACCGAGGACAAAGAAGTGAAACCACTGGCCTCAGGTCCCCTAGCAGAGGTCAGATGTTCTGGCTGATCCTGCCAAGCTCAGGAGGCTTCAGATGTGGCTCCACAGTGCTGGGTTCTGTGTATCTGTTGGTTGAAAAAAAAGCACCCCCAATACCTCCTATCACTTCCAGACACCCCCAGAACATTATTTTATCTCACTTGATTTCAGTTCCAATACTTCCTAGTATGTGACCCTGAACCTCCCTGGACCTCAGTTTTCTCATCTATAAAATGGGAGGAAGATACAGGGAATTCAATGATCTCTAAGGTTCCTGACGATACTGTGGGCCTCCTGGGAACCTCGATGGATGAGGAGTGTGGAGGTCATGATCCTTATTTTACAGGTGAGGGAACTAAGTCTGGGAGAGTAAAGCTCAGTGAGGCTCATCTCCTAGAAGGCTGACTGCCAGTAGTTCACCAAGGTGGCCAACTGAAGCATAGGGGTATGGGGAGAGGACCTCTTTTAGTCACGGTGATTTCTTACCAGAAATTAGTCCATAGTCCCAGCCCCCATTTGAGCACTGTTTTAAAGCATATTTTTTCCATTTAATTTTTTTCTTTTTTGAGTGTGAGCTTATGACAGTCACTAACCATCACCAGCATTTCCCTAGTCAGAGAAGAGCCACCCGACAGATCAGTCATCAAAGGGTCTGAAGTCCAAGTGATTAAGAGCCAGATGGGGAAGATGATCCAAATCACTAATCAGAAAAGAAATGAAGATTCAAAGAACTCTGAGATGCTGCCTCACATCTGTCAGTCTGACCCAAATGAAAAATGGCAGTTGCAGGAGGGGCTGGGGGAGGACAGGCACAAGGATGCTCTGAGATAAATGTGAAAGGATAATTGCCTCTGTTTTACAGGCAGAGAAACTGAGGCTCAGAGAATGGAGCCACTTATTCTTGCTCCCACAAATGAGAAAGGGAGCTACCTCTAGTGTCAGGAGCCCTGGGCTTGGAGTGGGAAGTCCTGGGTTTGAATCCTACCCTGGGTGGCCTCAGTCAGGTTAGCTTCCCTTAGCTCTCAGTTGCCTTGTCTGTCAAATCATGGGTGAGCCCAGAGGATCTCTATCGGTTCCCTTCCAGCCCTAGTGTGGGGAGCCCTGTGACAGGTGATGGTGATGGAGTCCAGGGGCCAGGCCAGGTCTCCAGGCTCCAAGACTTCTGCTCTTTTCCTGGTAGCATCCTACATGGCAGCACATGGGCAAAGGGTGGCCTGCCTGGGGGCCTTGGTGGGCGAGGCCATGCCTCAGCCTCTTGGGACTTTGCAGAACACTTTGCATTCTTTACCTTATTTGAACCTCCCAACATCCAAGACATGTGGAGACTATGGGCATTATTGTTACCCCATTGAGGAGGAAACTGAGGCCCAGAGATGAGGACAGTGTCGCTGAATCAGGACCTGGGTTTTCTGACATCAGGTTTAATCCCCTGTCCCCTCCTCACTGGGCCTTCTTTTGCTAATGGAACAGCTGTGGAAAAGCCCCAAATCAACCAGTAAGAACCAGGCAGCTGGGTGGCCCAGTGGGTAGAACCGAGGACTTGGAATCAGGAAGACCCTTGTGCAACGTTAGACACTCAAGAGCTGTGTGATCGTAGGCAAGTCATGTATTCATTCTGGGCCTGTTCCTTCATCTGCAAAATGGGGGTAATATTAACACCCTCTTTACAGGGTTGCTGTGAAGGTCAGGTGAGATAATGTTTACAAAGTGGGCTAACTGTGTGCTGGGCACTGTGCTTTGTCCTGGGCAGGGATGCCAATACAGAAGCGAAGCAGCCCTGCCCTCAAGGAGCTTATAAACTAGCCAAGGGAGACAGCCTGAACTCCTATGCAATTCAATAACATTTATTAAGCCCTGACCGTGTGCTAAGCTCCAGGGTTACAAAGAGGCCAAAGGCAGCTCCACCCCCTCACTCGCCCTCACGTAAGATCACTTTACTTACACCAATGATGTAAGCTAGGAAGGAGAAATGCTGACATCCTCTTTTTACAGATGAGGAAACTGAGACCTAGAGAGGGTGACTGATTGGAACAGGACAAAACCGCTTGGTCTTTGGGCCCAGTACTGTCTCCACCTAAGGTGAAGGCTGAGGGAGATCATCCTTCTGGCCTCTGCCTCACCGTCTCCCTCTCCCTGGGTCAGACGTTGTCTGGGGCACAAGGTTTGCTTCCGGGGGCACGGTTTAGGAAGGAAAAAGACAAGAAGAAATGAGTCCAGAGGAGGAGGACCAGGAAGGGTAAAGGACAGGGAAATATCCAACCCCATCACAATTTAATTTAATGCTCCCAGCATTTATTAAGTACCTTTTAAGGCCCTCAGCTCAGATGGGGGTGGGTGGGAAGAGAGTGGAAAGAGTCCTGGGTTTGGGGTCAAAGTTCTGATCCAGCCTCCATTGCCTGCTATGATCTTGGGTATATCACTTACCTTGCCCCATAGACTCTTCCTCTGGATGATAGAAGGGCTGAACCCAACTGCCTCTGAGGCCCCTTCTGTGTCTTGATTGAGGATTCTGAGAGCTAAGACACAGGCCCTGCTGTCAGGGAGCTGACAGTTTAATTTTATTGGGGTGGGGGAGATTCTGAGATGTGTACAAAAATAACTGAGTTACTCACTATATAAAACCACCTCTTTGTGGTGGAGTCACCCAGATAGGAAAAGTCGGTGGTGGGATTTAAGTCAATCAATCAATCAATATTTATAAGTGCCGACTAAGTGATAGGGATGCAAAAAGAAGCAAATGACAGTCCCTGTCCTCAGGGAGCTTTCAATCTATTGGGGTTTGAATGCAAGTCCTCTGACTGCAAAAGGAATCTTATTTCCATGGCATCATGCTGTCCTTAGGAATCTGGAGAAAGGCCAGCTCTGAAGGCTAGTGTGTATGTGGGGGTGGGGTGGGGGTGGGGGGGGGACACGTCTGAGCTGTGAGAGTCCCAGTTAGATCCCGTATGGAGCGCCACATTTTAAGAAGCATGATAACATACTGGAGATGGTCCAGAGGAGCCAAGCATATGGCGCAAGTCTTGAGCTCATGCTGTGAGAGGTTCACTTGAAGGGACTGGGCATGTTGAGCCTAAAGAAAAGTCTCTGGGGAGACATGAGAGCTGTGTTCAAGTGTCTAAAGGGCTGTCATTGGAAGAGGGATTACCCTGGATTTGGTTGGCATCCTAAGGGAGGACTGGACAGAAGCAACAAGTGGGAGGATTCCAGGATCAATTTTGGGAAAAGCTTCCTGGACATTAGCCCCAGCCCAAGGTCCGCTGACTGCCCAGGGAGTCAGTAGAGAAGGCTTGATCAGAGCTTGTGGGGTGTGTCCTGGCTAGGTGTGGGGCTGGGGGCCTCTCAATGCCTAGATTGCGACTATGTGGGAGATCTAGGGTCAGAAAGGACCTCAGAGACAAGGTACTCCAACCCCCGCATTTTGCAGAGAAGGAAACTGAGGCACAAGGAAGGGAGGAACGTGGAAAAGAGAGGACGCGTTCTGGAGATGAGGAGACCAAGGACCTGTGGAGGGCCACTAGTGCGGACATTGAGCTCTGAGTCTTATGGTATGTCCAAATCATTGAGGAAGTGAAGCATGGCCAGAAGGACTGGGCTTGGGAAGGGCCACAGAGGCGGCGGGCTGATGGTGGAAGAGGGAGGCACAGGTGGGGAACAAGGAGGCGGTCACCTCTGTCTGCAGGACGTGAGGGAGGAGGAGAGGGCAACTGGAATAGGAGGTCGTGGCATGAGATCAGAGGGTTGAAGGCATGGAAGGTGGAAGGGACCTCAGCAATCACTGAGTCCAGTCCCTTCATGTGACAGATTGGAAAGTTGAGATTAAGAGTGAGGGGAAATCAGCCAGTGAGTCAAAGAGCATTTATCGAGTGCCTGCTGTATGCCAGGCACTGACTGAAGAATCACACAAGTCATAAGAGGCAGAGTGAGGATCTGAACCCAGCTCCTCAGACTCCAGAACCTCAAGGCTGTCATTTGGTTCTGGTAAGGATCACCCTGCACCGTCTTGCAAAGCTCTGTTCATGAAGAATGAAGGGACTCCAAGGGTTATGATGGAGGGCAGGGACTGAGGAAGGGATGAGATTTGGGGAGGGCTCCTGTGCTTGGAGTAGCAAACACGGACCAGGGACTCAGGAGAGGAAGCAGAGGGTGAGGACCCAGCAGCCAGAACAGCTCCAGGTATTCCTGCCTGCTCCCCACAGAAGGTGGCAGGTCCGGCTGGAGCTGGGGCTGGGGCAGAGGGCCCGAGGCAGATGGGGGGTTCCTCTGTCTGGTTCCCCAAAGGTGAAGCCTGGTTATCAGCTGAAGATACAGGGGAAGTGGTGCTGCAGTGTCTCAAGTGCTGTGGTGTGGAAGATGGATTCACCATGAATGTCTGACCCCCAAGGATAGAACGGGAACGAGGTACAGAAATCTCAGTCAGAGAGACTCTGGCTCAGTGGAAATTAAAACCGATATACTAATAAGGAGATCGGTGCCAAGAGGATGGACCACCTTGGGAGGAGACAAGCTCCCTATCCTGGGAGATCTCCCAGCAGAGTCTGGATGGCCTCAGAGGGGCTTCCTAACTGCCTGGCATGCAGTAGTGCCTAATAAATGCTCGTTGACTGACTGATGATGGGTGGGGCTGGATGGCGTTCGAGACCTCTGCTCCATTACTGGAGATTCTAGGACAGGAGGAGATATTTCCTGTTGGACCAATGCCTGTGACTCTGGGTACTTTCTGAACTCTGCAGAGTGGTAGAGAATTTGGTGTGTCCAGTCTGGGCTCCTTCACATGGGCATCAGATAAAAGAGATTCTTGTGTAGTGGGAAAGAGGTAGGGACTCTGAAAGTGGAATTGCCCATGATGTCTGGGCTCCAGCTTGTAAAAAGAGGTTTCCAGCTCTCCCAATGTGTTCAATAGCCTCAAGTGCCTTCTAGTTGCTTGAGCTGCTAGGGGGTGCCATAGGGCAGAGACTTAGAGTCAGGAAAACCTGAGTTCAAATCCTGCCTTAGAAGGGCAAGTCACTTAAATCACTATTTGCCTCAGTTTCCCCCACTGTAAATGGGTATAAAAACAGCACCTACTTCCCAGGGTTATTGTGAGGACCACATGAGATAATGTTTGTGAAGTATGTAGCATAGTGTCTGGTACATGGGAGGTGCTTAATAAATGCACATTCCCTTCCCTTTCTCTTGTACTGACATTATTGCTTCTAAGGTCCTGCCTGGATCTGACGTTAGATGACATCTGAGTATCAGAAGATCTGGAATTTTGAGCTGGAAGGGGCTTCTGGAATCTGAGGCAGAGTGGTTAAATGAATGACCCAGGGTCTCACTGCTAACCAGCTGCTTTGCTACCCCAGAGCCAGAGTCCTTTCCACTGCTCCCAATGATAGCTCACATTTATAGAATATGTTAAGGTTTATACAATGCATTATGTACATGAACTAATTTAAACCTTGCAACAGTCCTGTGGGGGTAAATTATAGTCCCATTTTATAGATAAATTAACTGAGGTCCAGGGAGGCTAACATGATTACCCCAGGGTCCCATCAGCAGAGGCAGATCTCCCTGTCTCTAAGTCAACTGGGCAAAGAGAATTCTCTTCCTTGAGGGTCTTGGGAGAATGGGAGTGGAATTTTCTAGAATACAGAGTCAAGTTCCAGACCAATCTGCTGCCCTCTCCAAGAGCAGGCCATGCCCTGATTGGCAAAGGACCAGTCTTAGCCGGAAGGGGCCACAGTCTCCAGAGGAATGGAATGCTAAGAGCATCCCTCTCTCCAAAAAGCCCCCTTGTCCCAAGAGTAATGTGATAACAATTACAATGATGCACATTCATCTGTTAGGGGCCCAGGCACATTCTATCCTTGGTCTGAGGCCTCACTAGGGCCTAGAGGTCTTGGGGTGCTGGCCCTAGATCTGGGAGGGACCTCACAGGCCATCTCTTTGTTCATCATGGAGTTTTGGAGGATAAGAGGACAAGGGTGAAAATCCCCATTTTACAGATGAGAAAAAAAGTCTTGGGGATGTCAATGGATGGGGTCCCCTTAGTGAAAGCCTTTGAGAGTTTGCCCATTATAGGAGAACTCCATGTCCCATCAGCAGAACTAACACATTCAGCCCTTAATGTACTGATTTGTGGGCAACAAAGTGAGACATTTCTGATTGTCCTTCCATGATTGAACATTAGCCTGGACCTTCTGACTGGGGCTGGAATTAGAGCCAGGCATATGGGCTAGCTGTTTTCTGACATTTGAAGGTTTCCCACATGGAACAGAGAGGAGCCTGGTTCTGCTTGGCTCCCAAGGGCAGAACCATGGGAGTTGTGGGGGGAAGTTACAGAGAGGTAGATGTAGGCTTCATACATTTCCTAAGAATGAGAGCTGTCCGGAGTGGAAGGGGCCAACTTGGGAGTTAACGAGCTCTTCCTCACTGAAAGTATTTAAAGAAAAGGAGGGAGGAGGGGGAGACTCTTGGTCAGATGTTGGCTAGACTAGACGACTGTTTCCTTCTGACTCTGAGTGATGCCATGATTCTCTTTTTGCCAGTATTTATTTTTAGTTTCCAACATTCACTTCCATAAGATTTTGAGTTCCAAATTTTCTCCCCATCTCTCCCCTGTCCCTTCCCCAAGACAGCATGTACTTTGGTATAGGCTCTGCATATACACTCATATTGAACCAATTTGCACATTAGTCATGTAGTAAAGAATAATTAGAACCAATGGGAGAAACCACGAGAAAGAAGAAACAACAAAAGAAAGGAAAGGGGAGGGGGGAGAGGGAGAGAGAGAGAAAGAGACAGAGAGAGAGAGAGAGACAGAGACACAGAGAGAGAGAGACAGAGACAGAGAGAGACAGAGAGAGAGACAGAGAGAGACAGAGAGAGACACAGAGACAGAGAGAGACAGAGAGAGAGACAGAGAGAGAGAGAGATAGAGAGAGAGAGAGAGAGAGAGAGAGAGAGAGAGAGAGAGAGAGAGAGAGAGAGAGAGCGAGAGAGCAAAAAGTCTGCTTTAATTTTCATTCAGACTCCATAGTTCTTTTTCTGGATGTGGATGGCATTTCCCACCATGATCCTTTGGAGTTGTCTTGGATCCCTGCATTGCTAAGAAGAGCCAAGAATATCAAAGTTAGTCATCATACAAAGTGGCTGTTACTGTCTACAATGTTCTCCTGGTTCTGCTCATTTCACTCAGCATCAGTTCATTCAAGTCTTTCCAGGTTTATAAAAAATATCTGCCTGCTCATCATTTCTTATGGAACAATAGTATTCTATTACGTTCATATACCACAACTTGTTCAGCCATACCCTAACTGATGGACACCCCCTCAATTTCCAATTCTTCCAATTCTTTGCTGTCACAAAAAGAGCTGCTATAAATATTTTTGTACGTGTGGGTCTTTTTCCTATTTGTACTACCTCTTTGGGATATAGACCTAGCAGTGGTATTGCTGGGTCAAAGGGTATGTACATTTTTATAACCCTTTGGACATAGATCTAAATTGTTTTCCAGAATGACTGGATCAGTTCACAACTCCACCAACAATGCACTGGTGTTCCAATTTTCACATCTTCTCCAGCATTTATCATTTTCCTGTTTTGTCATGTTAGCCAATCTGATAGATGTGATGTGGTACCTCAGAGATGCTTTGGTTTGCATTTCTTTAATCAATGGTGATTTAGAGCCCTTTTCATATGACTGTAGATAGCTTTGATTTCTTCATCTGAAAACTGCCTGTTTGTATTCTTTGACCATTTATCAATTGGGTGATAGCAGGATTCTTGAGGGGAGGCTGGAAGTCATTGTGTAGAAACTTTAGTAGAAAGAGTCCTGAATTTGTAGTTGGCAGATGTGCCATTTAGTAGCTGTATAATCATGAGAAAAAAACTTCCTAGCCTCAGTTTCCTTGTCTGTAAAATAGGGTGCCAGTCCTTAAGTGGTTTTCCTCATGGGAATGTTGTGACCCATATGTCCACATGGATATAAGCTGGCATATGACCTTCCAAACTTTGTTTGAATACCTGCAGGGTTGGGGAGCTTATTACCGAGGAAGGCAGTCTCTTTTGAAGGGTGCTTGGACATTAGCTGGTGTTCAAGAATTAGCTCAGTAGAAATGCCAGGCCTTAATACTGATATTCAAGGCCACAGAATCCAGGAGACAAACAGACAAATTCAACTGGCAGCACTGCCGGCAGGCATGTCTCTAATCAAGTTGGCTTCCTATAGAGAAACCACAGTAGAAGGAGGGGGGAAGACAGTGGGAATGAGGCCCAGAGGGGGATGCTCATAGCAGAAATGGAGACATCCCATTCTGGGTGGTCAAAAGGCAATTGCTGGGAAGGGGGAGACCTGAATTCTGACTTGGATCTGGGGAAGACTGGCTGGGTGTCCTCAGACAAACCAGAAACCATCTGTACAATGAGCTAGTGGGTTCAGAAGGTCCCAGAAGATGCTTATGATGCTGGGATAGGTCCCCTCCCATCGGCATCTTGGACTCTGCCCTCTCAAGGCTGGATTTGGGCTCTGATGGTGACCTTTGGCCCCATCTTGCCCTGAACCAGGCAACCATATCACTACTGGTGATGTACACATCACCCTTGGCTTAATAAATGAATACTCTATCTGTCCATCTATCTATTTCTATCACCTATGTCTATCCATCCATCTTTCTACCTATCTACCCATCCATCTCTATCTTTATCTTTCTATCTCTTTCTCTTCCTTCCTTCCTTCCTTCCTCTTCCTCCCACCCCCTCTCTCTTTCTCTCCCTCTCCTTCTCCATCTCCATCACCATCTCCATCGCTATATCTGGAGAGAAAGATCAGAGATACAGTAAGGGAGGAGGGCTGAGCTCAGGGTCAGAAATCCTAGACATGAGTCCTGATTTAGGCACTTCCTAAGGAATTACCTTTAGGACATCATTCCCCATTCTCTGACTTTTGCTTCCTTGTAAAACAAGAGAGATGCCCTTAAGGATGCCTCATGGGAGAGTGGAAAGAATTCTGTACTTGGAGTCAGGGAGGCCTGGATTCTGGTCGTGATCATGCCTTGACACCTACAGGCTGGCTGAGCCCGAGCCAGGAATGAAAAGTCTCTGATGTTTTATTTCTTGTCTGCACAAGTTGGATAGAAATGGCTGCCTTGCTGGTCTGTTGTGCAGCTCCAAGGGGTTTTGAGAATGTGGAAGAACCAGACAGTCAGCCATTATTACTATGGTAAAAGTGTTGCAATTATTCTGTGAAAGGGAAGGGAAGAACAGGAGGTGACCCAGTGGGTGTGGGCTCGGGCCCTGGGTGTGAAGCCCACTCTGCCTCTGACTACCTGGGGGTCTCAGCTGTCCCTCACCTCTATGTACCCTACGCTCCAGGGGTCCCCTTTCCACAAGGCGTCCTGGCTCTGGACTTGGAGAGGTCAGTTCCTATTGGGGGCAGATTCATCTTAGAGGGGGGCATCAACCCTTTCTCTTACTCTCTGCTCATGATACCCCCACCCTAGAGTAGAGCTCCAGGGAAAATCTCTAGAACAAAGCCTGAGGACGTAAGGCTCAGCTGTACTGATGATGCTTTCTAGAAAAGGGGTTCAGCACCCAGTCAGGAATTAGCGAAAGCCAGGAAGAGTCACCTCATAAAAACACGTGTGATGAGCCCATGATCAGCACCCATTACACAGCTGAACAAGTTTTATGCTATTCACAATGATGGTAGCTACATAAGATACTTTAAATATGGCCGTACCAAGAAAATTGTCACAGATCATAGCTCCTAAAGGACAGGGGAATTAGCCTCCCAGTGCCCGGGGCCGTGTTTCCCTCGCTCTCATCCTGCCTCCTTCCAGGAGCAGCCCCATGCTGGTGGGGATGTGGGGATGGCTGGATGGAGCAGTGAAGACCCCAAACCCTCCTTGGGAGGAGGCTGATGTGACTGACTGCTTTCTAGCAGCCATCTCTTGGCACGGTTCACAGATTAATAATGATAGCAAGAGCTGACATTTATACCAGACTTTAAGGTTTGCAAAAGAACTTTACAGATGTTAGCTCAGCAGCAGCCATGATGTTATTAGGTGATATTATTATTCCCATTTGACAGATAAAGACAGTGAGGCACCTGGAAGTGACAGATGGACTTGCCCAGGATCACACAGCTACTAAGTGCAGGGGACAGGATTCAAACCCAGGGCTCCCTGACTCTAAGCCCAGAGATCTCTCCACTAAAACCTGGTCATCAGTTTGTAATGGCCCCTGCAAGAAGCGATGATTCCCCTAAATCAAGCAATCCATGAACAAGTATTGAGAAGAGTCTACCATTTGCTGGGCACTGGAGATAAAAAATAACAGCAATATAAAAACAGAAAGGAAATGGTCCCTACCCTCAGGAAGTGTCTCTCACAACAATCTTGAGAAGTAAGTGTTATTAGTATTCTCATTTTAGATGAAGAAACAGAGGTAGTCAGAAGTTAAGTGACTTACCTAGGGTCAAACAGCTAGGAAGTATCTGAGGGGGGCTTTGAACCCAAGTTTTCCTGACTCCAGACATACACTCTATCCACTATGCCACAGTTGGTTGAACTATAGAGTCCTTGAAGGGTAGATGTATGTAATAAAGCTTGAAAGCTAAGTTGGAAACAGAGTGGGAAGGGCCTCATATGCCAAAGAGAGGAGGTGTTTGATCCTGGAGGTAATAGGGAGCCACCGGGATTTATTGAGTTGGAGGAGACATGTTCAGAGATGCCCTTTAGGAAAATGACTTTGACAGGTAAATGGAGGATGGCCTGGGGGGGGGGAAAGACATGAGGTAAGGTGACCCCCCAGTGAGTTACTGCAATAGTCCAGGGTGGAGGGGATGAGGACTTGTATCAGGAGGGAAATCTGAGAGAAGTTGGGAAGGTAGAACCACAGGACTTGGCAACAGTTAAGATATGGGAGAGGTGAGTACAGGTGAGATGTCAATGATGATGCCAAGACTGGATGAGTGGGAGAAAGGTGGCATTCTTGACAGTAACAGGGCAGTTCAGAAGAGGGTCGGGGTTGGGGGGGGAAGACAATAAGTTCTGTTTTGGTTTGTAGAGTTTGAGATGCTTACAGGGCCCAGTACAGAGCCCCGAGGGACACCGGAAGTTAGAGGGGGCGGTCTGGAGGAGGATCGGGCAAAGGAGACAGAAAAGAGGCCAAGGTCAGGGAAGAGAGATGGTGAACTGAACACCTGGATAGAAGATGATCCAGGCAGGCTGTAAAGATGTCCAAGGAAATGAGAATTGGGAAAAGAATGTTAATAAGTCAGAGACATTGGCAGGATTCATACTCAGGTATGGGCTGGGCTGGGCGCCCTCTTGGGTCCAACCCATCACCCAAAGTCTACAGTTCTGTGATTCTAAGTGCATTAGTGAGGGGCAAGGTGTTATGTGAGACTGGAGGGATGATATTATTGAAGGAGATCACGGACGGCTCCATGTAGGATGCAGCATTTGCTTCAGGCTTTAAAGCATGGCTAGAGCCTCTCTGGGCGAAGATGCAGAGGGAAAGCAGGTCAGACATAGGCAACAATATAAACAGAGGTACAGAGGTGGGAAAACCCAAGATGTGTTTGGGGAGCAAAGTCATCCAGTTTGGCCAGAATGTAGAGTACATGGGAACAAGGGATGGATGGAAAGTCTGGGTGTTGCCATATTGTGCAGGATGATGGGGAGTCATCAAAGATTCTTGGTCAAGAGAAGAAGCATGACCAACTGAAACAGTCACTAAGTCCTTCTTGGCTCTGGCAAGAGGCCATAGCTGGCTCTGGAGATCCTCTAAAGCCCAGTCCAAGACGTGAGGTTACTGGTTAAATGGAGACTGTGTTTCATCTTTTATTGTGTCCAGCCATGGTCAATACACCCCTTGGCATCACTGGGTCCTGAGAAGCCCCAAGAGCACTGGATTTGGAATCAGGGTCTGTAAAATGGAGGTGAATTATCTGACTTCCAACTCTAGATCTTTGACCCATGACCAAAGAGCACCTTTCATCCCTCTATCCTTGCCTTTTGGGTCTTCTCTCATCCCTCCGCCCCAAGTCACCTGAGGAGCTGTTGGAAGGAGCCCTGGATACCAGACAATCATCATTTCCTGTCCCTCGGGGCCTTGGCATGCCTGACAAGCACTGAGGCTGCCTCCTGACACCCAGACAGGAATTTATCATTAGCAGTTCATTAGCAATCTCTGGCATCTCCTTCACCTTCGGGGGTGGGGTGGTGGGGAGGAAGGAGGCCCTTGGTGCATAGCAATGAGGGGGTGTCTGGCCCATAGCTGACCCCTTTCCTGGGACCTGCTCCCACCAGGTTCTCTATTCTAGGGTTTCTGACTTTTTAAAAATAATAGAGGAAAAAGCCGTGTCTCCACAACTCTAAGGATTCCAAAACCTTTCTCTATTGCAGCCAGGTGGGGAAGGCAGTGTGGGAATTATTATCCCCATTGTACAGATAGGGTCATTGAGGCTCATGGAAGTAGAAAGACATAGTGGTGGTCAGATAGCTAGTGAGTATCAGACCCAGAACTCAAAGTCAGCTGCCCTGAGACCCATCCCTTTTTCTTTCTCCTCTCCCCTTCTGGGAGGCAAGAGACTTGAGAGTTCCAGTTCTGCCCCTCTGGGGTAAGCTGGGCCTCAGTTTCCCTTTCTGCACATATGATCTATAAAGTCCTTTCCAACCCAGTGTGCTCCCTTCTATGTAGCAGAAGGACTCTTCTTTGGGGGATCCTAGGATTAATCAATTAATCAATAAGCATCTATTAAGCACTTACTGTATGCCAGGCATTTTGTTAAGTGATGATGATATAAAAAAAAGGCAAGAACCTGGTCCTTGCTCTCCAGAAGCTTACATTCTAACAGGGGCAGAGTGTCATATGCATATCAGAACGTATAGGGTGAATTCAAAGTGAGTAGAGGGGGGAGCACCAAACATGGCGGGTCACATCTGATGCTGAAGGTAATAGGGAGCAGCAGGGTTTATTGATCAGGAACGTGGCATCATCAGGCCTATGATTTAGAAAAATCCCTTTGACAATGGTGGGAAGGGCGGTTCACAGCGGAGAAAGACCAGAGGCAGGATCAGCCAGAAGGACGCTGCTATAGTCCAGGGACGAGGGAACGGGGGCTTGACTTGGGCTGGGGCATAGCTGTGTGAGTGGAATGCAGAGAAGTAGAAGGCCAGCTTTGGGAGCTAATTAGAGACAATATCTGGGCTGCACAATAGAGAGTCAAAGACCCCAGGCCTGGAGACTGAGGATGAGAAGGGCCCAACCATGGGGCCCAGGCAGCCGAGAAGGCAGGAGTCTAAAGGCATTGGGAGCCCAAGGCAGGCACTGAAGACATCTCAAAGATCACATGTGGCTTAGGAGAGAATACCTCCCCCTGGGCCTGCCTTGGGGGCCCAGCCCACTGCTTGTAAAACTTCTGGGACCCTGCTCTGGCCTGGAGGGTGCTTCAGTCAGAAGGTACAAACTCCTCTGTCTAGAGGGGTTTCCAAGGAAGCTGAAACACCACTTCCTGAGGATGTCATGGACAAGTTTCCTGGATACCCACTGAGGATCCTTCCAGTTGCAGGGGCTGGGAGGCTATGAATTAGATCACACATGAGACAAAGCAGAACCTTCACCAACCTCCTCACAGTGGCCCAGGAAGGGCCTAGGAGCCCCTGGAAGCCTTCCTTCCTTCCTTTCTTCCTTCCTTCCTTCTTTTCTTCCTCCCTCCCTTCCTTCCTCCTTCCTCCCTCCCTTCCTCCCTCCCTTCCTCCCTCCCTCCCTTCCTTCCTTCCTTCCTTCCTCCCTTCCTTCCTTCCTCCCTTCCTTCCTTCCTTCCTTCCTTCCTTCCTTCCTTCCTCCCTCCCTCCCTCCCTTCCTTCCTTCCTCCCTCCCTCCCTCCCTTCTTCCCTTCCTTCCTTCCTTCTTTCCTTCCTTCTTTCCTTCTTTCCTCCCTCCCTCCCTCCCTTCTTCCCTCCTTCCCTTTCTTCCTTCTTTCCTTCCTTCCTCCCTCTCTTCCTTCCTTCCTTCCTTCCTTCCTCCCTCACTTCCTTCCTTCTTTCCTTCCTTCCTTCCTCCCTTCTTTCCTTATTCTCTTTCTTTCATTCTTTCTTTTTCCACAACACTATCTCTACCTACTGACTCTCTCTCTTTTTTTCTACAGCTCCCTGCCCCCCTACATAGAAGCCCTCCTCTGTAACAAATTCACACATTAGCTGGGTCTGCACCTCCTTCCATCACCTCTTTGTTTCGTCATCCATCTTCTGGAGTTGTGAGTGGCCATGGCCGGCATTAAGTCTTCCCATTTTGGCTGTCCTGTTTGACTAGTTCCTGGGCCCTGCTCCCTCGGGACCTTAGTTTCCCCTCGTGTAAAACAGGCGCTTGCAGAGAAGGCCCCAGACAGCCCAGATCAGTGCCCTGTCAGTGCTCCCTGTCCCCACTGCCACAGGTTTCAGCACCGTTTAGTAGAGATGCTAATTAAAAGCTTTGTTTGAAGCTGTGTTTGATCATGTAAAACCCTCCTTTGGAGTGGCCTCTCATTTTTTATGCAGAAACCTCCTCCTGGCTGGGCTCCAGGATACACCCCAGACAAGGCCTTTGACAGCCAGCACATGGAGAATTAATGGCCCCGGAGCCAGCTCAGCCAGAATCCCCTTTGGGATCCCTCTGGAATTCTAGCAAGGACCGGGTGGGCTGGGCAGAGACCCAGAAAAGAGGAACTCAGAAAAGGGAGAATGGGGGAGAGGGTCTTTGCCAATGTGGGGTAGTGGTGGTGGGGTCTCTGCATCTAATGCCCTGGGTTTGGTTCCAAGCTCTACCACTGGCTGCCTATGGGAAGAGACCTGGCTTTGGAGTCAGGTCGGAGGCCTGGCCACTTCCTGTGGCTTTTCTGGGCCTCAGTTTACTCCTCTGTAAAATGAGACCATTGGTCTAGATGAGGCCCCAGATTCTTTCCCCCTCTTACATTTGTGATCCTAAGGATATTAAACAGGGAACATTAGACCTGGGAGGAACCTGACAGATCAACTAGTCCAGGCCTTCTCCTAGGCCATCACTCTACAAATGAAAGAACCAGGGCCTCAAGGGGAGCCACACAGTGACTTGGGACAAGGGGAGGGCTCTGTGGGGGCTCTCTTTGCCTTTCAGAGCCCAGGGTTTTCCTGGCAGACATGGAGTCCCCTGGCGGGCCTTGAGAGAGGAATGTGGTGAGAGCTGGGGGAGGGGGAGAGGAGGGGGAGCTGGGGAAATTGGTTGAATAATCAACCAGCATTTCTGCTGTATGCCTGGCATAGTGTGAGACTCTAGACACACAAAAACAAGAATGACTGGGTCCCTGCCCCCAGGGAGATTGGATTCTAAAAAGGAGATAGAGCATGTTTCCAGATGAGTATACTCAGGATGCATACAAAATAAACATACAGGGTGGGGGTAGGGGAGGAATCACTAAACAGCTGGGGGAGACAGGCAGATGACTTGAGCTCTCTGAGACTCAGTTTACCCCTCCATAAAATCAGCATGTTGTCTCGATGTGTAAGAGTCTTCCTCGCCCCACATTTTTAAATCAACAGTCTTTGATCCTATAATCCTAAAATCCTCTGTTTTGAGAAAGTTAAACTAGAGGAATCCTTCTTAGCACTGACTGGCTGTTCCTCTGATTATGTCTCTAGAAGGATGGTGTGGCCCTGTTGGAAGGACCAAGGCCATCTCAGTGCTGGGCACCTGACCTGTTCATTCCCCAGTGAGGAGGTGGGATGAAGCTCCCTCCACAGGTATAGGCCAGTTTCTTCAGGACTCAGTTTCTTTATCCATAAAATGGGGAGAGAATCAGATATTTTCTAAGCTCCAATTCATTTCTGAGCTCCATTACCTTACTTGATCTCAGGCGATATCTCCTACATGCTTGTGAAGGGGTGGGGATGCCTCTGGGGGCAGGATCCCAGTAGAAATTATGACGACTTTGCTGAGGGCCACGAAGTTGGGGGGGTCCCTACTGGCCTGCTTTGGATGTGAACTGGAGCCCTCTCATCTGAACTACCTTGGGCACAGGTTTGTGTGACCTTGGTCTCCATGACTGTCAGGTTTTTGTTGTTCTGTTGTGTCTGACTCTTCATGACCCCGTCTGGGGTTTTCTTGGCAAGGATAATGGAATGGTTTGACATTTTGTTCTCCAGCTCATTTTATAGATGTGGAAACTGAGGCAAACAGGGTGAAGTGACTTACTCAAGGTCACACAAGTAAGTGTCTGAGGCTGGATTTGAACTCGGGTCTTTCTGACTCAAGGCCTGGCACTCTATCCACTGTGCCACCTAGCTGCCCTTGATTGTCCATTTCCTCATCCTCAAAATGGGGCTAATAATACAGACACTATCTGTCCTATAGGGTTTTTGAAAAGGAAGAACTTTGTAAACCTCAGAGACCACAGCCCTGTGAGCTAGGATTTCCCTTGCTAATGCTGAGGCCGAGGGGTGGGCTATTTGGACTTTAGCATTGAAGCTCAGTACCGAGTGGTCAGGAGGCCCCTAGGCCTGTTCAGGACCAAGCAGGGTGTCAGTCAGAGAGGGCCCACGGGCCTCTAGAATACAGGGAAGCAGTTGGAGTTTGCCCACTCTGTGCCCATTCCTGTGTGGTGCCCCCACTCTGGGCTGATTCCCCTTCTCTTCCCAGGATCTTGGAGAGCAGCAGTCTAGAGGATCTGGTCTGGCTTTGGGATTCCACCTCCTTCCTTCCACCTCAAGGATCAACCTGGCTGTGTCCCCTCTTCCCACCTAGCCACTAATGTGATCTCATCCTGGCAGAGTCTGGGCAGTGCCTGGAAGCTCCCTGAGGGCAGGCGCTATCCCGTTTGGGGCTTTGGAGCTTCAGCGCTACAAGGTTCCCTTGCATGAGATTCATATATGACTTGTATGGACTTTGTACGTTCTGTCTTCCTCGTTAGAATGAAACCTCCCTGAAGGCAGGGAATGTTTTCCTTTTGTCTCCATATTCTGGGCACTGAGCCCAGTGATCCGAGTATAGTGGTTGCTAATAAATGCTTGTTGGTGGATTGATACAGAGGAAGTGCTTAATTAGAGCATCTTTTCTTCTTGGTTGATCGATTGTCTTCCCTGCATAATTATTTCACACACACACACACACACACACACACACACACACACTCTCTCTCTCTCTCTCTCTCTCTCTCTCTCACACACACACACAGACGTTTGTATATATTTATTTGCATGTTGCTCCCCCCCCCCCCATTAGACCATAAGTCCCCTGAGGGCAGGGGCTGTCTTTTGCCTCTTTTTGTATTGGAAGAGCTCATCACAGGGCCCTTTGTGAACGTTTATCCCCTGGAATACACAATGCTGAATACACAACTCCTTCTTATCCCGGTCTTCCAAATCCGAAGAGAGAATGGTGAGGCAGTTGTGCCTGCCCCCTCCTCCCCACACCCTGGGCTCTGGAGTTGGGAGTCGTGCTTTGGTGAGACAGGACTAGGCCCAGAAAGACAACACTTATGGCTTCTCCAGGGCTCACTGCCGCCGCACCATCATGAGCATTGACGGGCTGAGTGAGTTTCTGGCCCCTAAATGATTTCAGTTGTGAGATGAGATGGGACATTTTCCTCCATTAATGGCAAGATACCTGTCTGCTGAGATTGAGCATGTGCTTGAGGAATGTTTTGGAGGGATTTAAGCATTTCTGCATTAAATGAGCTGGGATTCATAAGTCAAATAAGTGGGCCCATTTATGGCCTTCTTCTCAGTACCAGAGGTGCTGTGGGGGTGTCTGTAAGGAACATAAATGAGGCAGGGATGAGATTGGGATGTCTGCCTGTGTGTGGAGGAAATGCTGAATGACAGGCTTTGGGGATGCCTGGGCCATTATCAGCAGGGGCACATGGTCATAAGAACTCATACATCTATGTTCCAGTATAGCTTACCTCGACCCTTTCTGGCACCAAGGCTCTCAGGCCTTATAGCAACTCTGGGAGGGAAGGAGGGGTAGGAATCATTACCCCTGTTCTGCAGTAGAGAAAATGGAAGCTCAGAGAGGGATAGATTGTCAGCTGGAAGGCTCTTTACAGGTCATAGGGTGAGTCAAAGAATCAATGAATTGGTAATGGGCATAATCAGGAGATACCCCCCCCCACCCCCGCCCCATGTGCTGGGCTGGACCCTGGAGCTGAGCATTCACACCACCCCTCCCCCCTGCCACCTCCCCACCTGCCCCGAGCCTTGTGATGGACAGTGCATGGCAGTGAGAGCGTGTGCTTGTCTGGGGGACATGAGTGCTGGACCCCAAGGTCTTGGCTGTCTCTTCTGCCTGAACAAAGACAATTGAACGGTGTTTGTGAGATGGGTGATTCTAATGTTGGGGCCAGCCACATGAGCTTGAGAGGCCAGGCATTCCCAGTCCTGAGGGCTGGTTGCCCAGAAGGAAGTATGTCTTGAAGCTCTTATGATGCTTCTTAGAGGAGAAGCTGACCACCCAGGGAGGGGGTGGGGAGATAAGCTTGAGTTTCTAGCTTGACAAAAGATATGGACCTTGAGTGAAGCTGTGTGGTGCAGTGCCAAGGTGGAGGTGAAATGCCACTTTGGCAGCCCACAAAGGGTTTCATTTTTTAAATATTTAAAGTCTCAGCCTTCTGTGAGTGTATAATGGGTTATGACTTACTATGCTGTTTTAAGTATGTGTCAAAGTGTGCTTATGTGTCTTTTGACTTTGTGGGAGCGGGGTGAAGAGAATAAATAATTGTGTATTGGATGTCTTTTTTTTCAGGGGGGAAGGCAGGGGAATTGGAGTTAAGTCACTTGCCCAAGGTCACACAGCTAGTAAGCATCAAGTATCCGAGGCCTGACTACAGGGCCAGTGCTCTGTTCACGGAGCCACTTAGCTGCCCCGATTGAATGTCTTTCTAGAGGGGATCCTATTGATCCTGTAAACTTTGGTTCAAGAGACACTTTGCATAAGACTCCCCTGATTGGTGGGGATCTGTTATTTATGTCCCCAATCCTGGCTGGCTGAAGGGGAGCTGGTGAGAATAAGAGAACAGAAGTCTTCTGGTTTCTGACTTTGAGAAGGAAGACACAAGGTTTGAGATTCTCTTCAGGTCCCTGAAGGGAGAGAAAGACTGGAAAGAAACTGATATGTACTATATCACTGCTCTGCCACATATCAAGCTCTTACCATCTCTGTCCCCTCAGGCATGCAGGCTTGGAGCATTGATTATTCAATCTCTACCAATGATGAGTCTTATATAAATGACTCTTCAAGTCAGGAGTAACAATAATTTTTAGGGAGATCCCATACATGATCCATATCAAAAGCCCCCTGGGTCCTACTCTGGGGAAGGAGCACGGCCAATTAGAATCAACGAGATAAATATTGATCTCCCTTTGATCAGCATCTCCTCCATTCATACGAGCCCAGAGTCGGGGCCCTTTGGCCAGAGAGGGTGCTAAGTGTCTTCCAGGCCAGGGGTCTTTACACTCTCAGTGGACAAGCGTCTACTCTGAGATAGACATGGTGCTAAACTCTCCAGATACCAAATGGGAATAAAGCAGTGACCAACCTTCAGGACCATGCATTCTATCAAGGGAAATGATCTGAATCCAGAGAAGTATTTGTGGAGAACACATAGAGTAAATTTGAAGTAATCTTGGGGAGGGGATCATGGAGATTGGGGAATCAACTAGCATTTATTAAGTGCTTTACATTAGGAAGGGTCTTCAGAGGTCATAGGGAAATTCATTGGCTCGAGAACTGGAAGGGGTCTTAGGGGTCAGCGCTGAGAAAGATGAAGCCAGAGTCAATAGCAGAGTCCAAACCTGAATTCTTGTCTCCAAATCTAATGCTCTTCCCATCACCCAAGTGTCAACCATTCCTCTCACTTTAAAGATGAGGAAACAGCCTGAGAGGCACCAGTGACTTACCCAGGGTCATCAAGTTAACTAATAATAGCACAGCCAAGTCTTTGAATGGCCTTCTGTCTGGCCTAGCACCTACTTCTCAAAGACAGGTGAAGCATTTTGTTCGGGGCACCCCAGCTATTTTAAATATCAATCTTGGGAACAGAATCTACATTTTTTGGCTATAAGTTCAGGCCTCTTTTGATTATGAGAACTGTGATGTAGAGGAAAGAACCTTGGTTTTGGAGTTGGGGAGTCTGTGTTCAAACGCTAGTCTCAGTTTCCTTATCTGTAAAGTGGGAACAAAAATAGCATCTCAACGTCCCTCATGTTATCTCCAAAGCTTTGATCCAGGGGCCTGATCGGCTTGGGGAGCTTTCCAGGGAGGTAAGCCTTGGTCGGGGGTTTTGTTTTCTTCTCACTAAGGAGACTGTGCTTTACTGAGAATACTGAGGGTGCTTCCTGGGCCTGAGTAATTTTTGACCTGTTCAGAGCTCATTAAGTCTCCAGGAAGATTTGATTGCCTTAGGCTATTATGGATTGTAGTGAGCATATAAAAGGAGCCAAGAGGATAGTGGAGAGGAGATCCTGGGTACAGCCTGGAGAAGCACAGCAGAGTAACTGCCAGCCTGGGTCCTGGGGGAGGGGCCGGTTCAGCCAGGCCTGTGGCCCATCTCCTCTCCCCTGCCTCAGATTACTGATGGCGAGAGCCCGGGGAAGGTCAAGCTGCTGGCTTTTGTTCGTCCTTGTTCTCCTAGAGGACTGATGCGTGAGTCTTGACTTGGATGAGTGACTTGGATCTAGAAGATCCCCCAACTTCAGAAGCAGCTATGACTGAGCCTTTCACCCATCCCTGTGGCCCCCCAGGGAAGATGGGGCGGAGGTCAGGGGAGAGTGCCCAGACAACCCTGTGTTCTTGGAGAATTCCAGCCTGCTAGAGAGACAAGGAGGGGTTTCCAGACAGTACCCCAGAGTTGGAGGAACAGTGAAAGACTGAGCCATTATGAGTGGGTGGGAAATAAATATCTGAACTTTGCCTTTTACTACTACCAAGAGTCATTCAGGACAAGTCCAATGGGGAGGACGGGCATGGAGTATCCATCAGCAGTAACTCCATCAAAAAGAATAAGATGAGGAGGAGGGAGGGGAAGGGAGAGGAGGGAGGGGAGGGAAAGGAGGAGGAGGGAGAGGGTGAAGAGGGAGGGGAGGGGAGGGGAGGGGGAAGAGGAGAGAGGGGGGAGGAGGGAGGGGAAGGAGAGGAGGAGAAGGGAGAGGGGAAGGAGGGAGGGGGAGGACACATTTATAGAGCACTCAATGTAGGACTCAGTCTAGAGCTGAAAGGGCTCTCAGAGGAGATCTAAACTAGCCTTCATTTTACAAATAGGTGCACTATGTGGTGCAGTGAATAGAGCACCAGCCCTGGAGTCAGGAGGACATGAGTTCAAAACCGGCATCAGGCACTTAACACTTACTAGCTGTGTGACCTTGTGTAAGTCACTTAACCTCAATTGCCCTGCCTCCCCCGCCAAAAAAACAAAACAAAACAAATAGGTGCTCTGCTTATGCCTAACCTAAAAGCCACTTAACACATCTTGTGGCTTCTCTTGAAACACCCAAGTTAGCTTTCCTGAAGGGGAATCACTAAATCCTCAATGGAATATTTATAAGATAGGAGACCTTTCTATGTCCTGAGATGAAGGCAGGACTTATCAGAAGAATCAAGGGGGGACCTATTTAGAAACCCAATGTTTGTTTTCCTTTTGAGAGGTGTCAAAGCTGCACTATTGAGTCTGGCTGATTCACTAAGTCCTTACAGGGGGTAAAGGGAGAGAGATGTTGAGACTCCCTGGAAAGGGAAGAGAATCACATTGGTTATGGGCTACTGTGGGGTAAAATATTGTCCTGTGCCCAATATAGGTTTGGTAACTTGAGTGTTTTCATGGCAGCAGGGCCCCTTCACCCGCCCCTCTGAAGACCTATATACAAGCTCTATTTTGGAGACTTTGGGTTTGGACAACACGTGCAGAGAGAGGCTCTGGGAGGCCAGCATCATCCCAGGTGGAATCTGGTCCATGTAAATCCAAAGCCTGGGCTGTTGACACATGGATTAGAGCTCACTGAAGCCTGAATAAGATGTCGAGGACTCATGCCCAAGAGGTGGCTTTAATTCTGTCAACCAAGTATTAATGAGAAATCTCTCCATAGAAAGATGTAACCATAGGAACATAGCATGATTCGATTTAGCACTGGAAGGGGCCCCAGACAGCTCCTAGCCCAATACCATCATTTTGTATAGGAGGAAACTGAGGTATAGGAAAGTTCCATTATTTGTCCAAGATCACACAAGTCATAAGAGGCAGACCTGGGATTTGAATACATATCCTCTGACTTGATAGCAAGCGTTCTTTCCACTATTCCAAAATCCCAAAGAAAGTTTGACCTTGCCTTAACCCCATCAAGCTTAGCAGGCATCCTGCTCAACTCTCTGCAGGGGTTCTGAATTTGGGGTGGGGGGTCATGGACCCCTTGGGCAATCTGGCAAAACCTATGAATCCCTTCTCAGAATCACGTTTTTAAACAAGAATAAGAAAAAGGCATCTATAGGATTACCAAGAAAATCAATTATATGGAAATTACACTCAAAATATTTTTCTAAATATCCAGTTTAGGGAGCTCAGGGTAAGAGCCCCTGCTCTGCAGAGCAGTTAAGTGGTAACTACTTGAAGACCTTGAAGTTCATTCATTCATTTGACACACGTGAAAGAAGAGCCTTTTGGGGATGGGGTGCTAGGGAGAGATAAAACATTCATGTCTTTCTGGATCTCACAGTCTGGAAGGAAGACAAGGTGGTACCTTTTCCTCTTCCAAGCTTTCCTATTCCTGTGGAGGGGACTAGTCTTCCCAGTCTTCCCAGTCTTCCAGGCTCACAACCTACGGGTCATCCTAAACTCCTCAGGCTCTCTCATCTCCAATATCCAACCAGTCGCCAAGTCGTATTGCTTCTACCCTATCTATGATCTCTTGTCTATCCTCCTTCTTCTCTCTTCTGACACAGCCCCACCCAGGGCAGACCCTTGGCATCTCAAATCTTTCCCAGTCTTCCTTAATCTTAGTGCTTCCCTTTTGATGTTATCTGTAGTTTTTCCTGTGATAGATGTATTGTGAAGGGTTGTACCCTTAGTGCCAAGTGAAGTTTTTGATCCCCTTTCCTCTTGAGAGTTAGGCAGGATTAAGTCTTGGGGTTCTTGGTCATAACTCATCTCTCTGACTTTTGTTTTGTTTCCATCCAGAAGGACTCTCTGAGAATATTTGAATTTAGCCCATTTCTAGCTCTCTTCAAGGAATATTCAAATCAACTCACCTACTCACAAGAAAGGTGAGCAATAAGAATTTTGAAAATAAAATATGGTTATTACATAACATAAAAGGACACAGACTTCTGTTCTGATGTCTCATCAGGGTGTGGAGGAGATCTTGGGTTCTCCAAGGCTCTGCCAGTGAGTGATAAGTAAGCTCCAACAAAGTTCTATTCCTTCCTTGAAAAGTCTTTGAGTATGGTCCCAATGATGCTGGGTCCCATTCAAGGACTGACCTAACTAAACAGAGAGAAGCTTATCACCAGTGGACTGGTTACTTGTTCTGGAAGGAAAATACAAAATGACTCCTGTGCAGACCTGTGCAGCCTTCTTCCTTCTCCCAGGGCCCAGCAGCAGAGTAGCAGAAAATGGGAAAGAAGCTTCTAAAAATCACAATTTTTAGACTCTCTATAAAGTAGCTTAACTGTTAGTAGTCTAAATGTGAGCTATTTGTGAAGGGACCAATGAGTGGATAGATATACTCCTAAAGGAAGTCAATTGGATCCTCTTTTTATTCTTTCTGTAAATGAAATTAAAAGACAGAAGAGAGTTATAACTCAATGGAAGGATGCAAGTAAATGAATTGGTTTTATTGTGAATTCTTAACTCTACTCCCCTCCACACACTACAGTCCAGCTACACCAACCTTCTTGTACCTCCTCTGTCTCTTATCTCTGTACCTTTGCACTGGCTGTGCCCTATGCCTGTCATGCTTCATTTCCATCACTTAATTTCCCTAACTTCCTTCAAGACAACTCAAGGGACACCTTCATTCAGAGGTTTCTCTTCCCTATTCTTTTTTGTGTTTTTTGGAGGGCAATTGGGGGTAAGTGACTTGCCCAAGGTCACACGGCTAGTTTTTGTGTTGTGTCTGAAACTGGATTTGAACTCAGGTCCTCCTAACTCTAGGGCTGGTGCTCTATTCACTGTGCTTCCTAGCCGCCCCCTTTCTTCCCTATTCTTTGAAGCCGCTAGAGCCTTTTCCTCTAAAATTACCTTTTGTCTATTCTGTAATAATCTTATATGTACCTAGTTATTTACTTGGTTGTCTTCCTACTCAAATGTAAGCTCCCTGAAGGCAGGGGCTGCTTCTCTTTGGTTTTAGCATCCCCAGTGCCTAGTGTCTTGCTAATGGTATGCAATTAATAAATGCTTTCCAATCGTTCAATTGAACCAAAGGCAACTAGAGACATCTTTGTATGAAATAATTAGTTATCTCATCTCAAAGTGCTCATGGTGAACATTTGTAAAAAAGACCATCAGGAAAATAATTGCAGCCCAGGCACCAATATCCAGTGCAAAAGAATGAATGAGGGGGTAGAGAAATTCTATGAGCAACTCAGTAAGATGCTACCAATTAAGTCATTATAACCTTTAAGACTTGGCAATTTAAGTACAAAGGTAGGCACAGGGGAGGATGGAGAAGAATATGTTGGAAAATATGGTTCAGAAGTAAGAAATAAAAGAGGCCAGAGACTCAGCATTAACACAGATGCTTTGTGTCTATGGATGATGAGTACTTACTTGCTTGGAGAAGAGAATTGGGAGGTATTTGCCATGGAAAGCACTGAATGATGTCATGCAAAAATGAAATTGATAATATCTTGGCAGGAAGGAAACAACTGACTTCCAAAGTAGGAGTCACTCCTGACTTGCAGAAATGACTTGAGTATAGTCTGGCCATTGACTTACAAGAGCAACAATCAAAATCAATACCAAATTAGAAGACAGAATAAAAATTAGAGCTACAGTCTTGCCATCCAGTCTGACAGATACATTACAACATAGCCTATAAGTAGTTATCAAGCCAGAATTCATGGTGCATAATTCAAATAACTCCAACCTGACATTTAAACAGATTACTGATGCAGAAAAATGGTAAATAGTTAAACAAAAAGTCATTGTTGCAGCTTCCTGCTGGGTCCTAAGAAAGCTGCAGCAATGTGAATGAGTTATCACAATAGGGAGGTCAAAGGAACCTAGAAACCATCTTAGCCAGCAAACACCTGAGTGCCTTGCTTAGTGAACAGAAATGGTGGTCAAAGCCTTGTCTTCCATATATATTCATATATATGTGTGTATATAAATACATAGATATGTGCACACATGTATTTATATAACTATATAGGATAAATAAACAAGCAAGATACATATACATATCTGTAAAATATGTGTATATATACACAACATATATCTTTGTTTGTACATAGTTGTTTGCATGTTGTCCTTAGATTGTGACCTTCTTAAGAATTGATGTTGAGTCATTTTTCAATCAGATATGATTCATTGTGACCTCATTTGGGGTTTTCTTGGCAAAGATACTGAAGGGGTTTGCCATTTCCCTCTTTACCTTATTTTACAGATGAGGAAACTGAGGCAAACAAGGTGAAGTGACTTGCCCAGGGTCATGCAGCTGGTAGATGTCTGAGGCCAGATTTGAACTTGGGTATTCCTGATTCCAAGCCTAAAGCTCTACCTCCTTTGCTTTCCAGTTGCTCCTCCTTTAGAGTAAGGGTCTTTTGCCTTTCTTTGGAACCTCAGTGCTTAGCACAGTGCCTGGCAGATATAGGTGCTTAACAAATGTTTACTAACTAATTGACTGACTAAATTAGTAGGATCATCTCATAACAACAAGAAGTGGTAAAAAGAAAGGTCGAGGGGGTAGAAACTCAACTAAGCAGGATCCCCAAAGCATTTAAGGATAAAACTGAGGTGAAAACAACAAAAAGGCAAAAAAGGGAAATGATCTGCTCAAAGGGAAATTTTAATAGTATTTCCCCCCAATTACATGTAAAGACAATTTTTTGACATTCATTTAAAAAATTGAGCTCCAAATTTTCTCCCTCCCTCTCTAAGACAGTAAGCAAATTGCTATAGGTTATATATGTGGAATCATGTAAAACTTATTTCCATATTAGTCATGTTGTGAAAGAAGAAACAGATGAGAAGAAAAAAAAATATGAAAAAAAGTAAAAAAAAGTCTGCTTTGGGGTGGAGCCAAGATGGCGGAGTAGAAACAGCTCATCCAAGCCACTCTGTGACCAGATTCCCCCCAAACTATGTAAAAGGGGACTCTGAACAACTTCTGGAGCCCTAGCACCCACAGAATGACACAGAGAAGCTAACCTCCCGCTGAGGACAGCCCAGCAGCCCTGCAGGAAGGACCAGCGCAGTGGTCTGGGACCTGGCAGCACTCAGCGTGCAGAGCACAGGAGTCGAACAGAGCCCAGGTCCGCGTGAGCCGAGGTTTTAGCACCAGGGCGGCAGGGCCAGCAGCTGGCTGGAGGAACCCCAGAACACCAGGAGCTGTGGTGACTCCAGAATTATCAACATAGACATGCCTAGGACAAAGTAAGAGGTTAGTGTCCTATGGACTTTGGGACTGGTATTTTGGGGAATGCGTCGGCTCCCTCCCCTGGGGGCTAGAAGCCACTGAGGAGACACGTCATTTTGTAGTTTTCAGAGGCATTTCCAGCTCCCAGCCTGCAAATCGTAGGGAGATCCAGCGATCAGTTTTGGGGGGTAATCGCTCTTGCTTTAACCTCCCTGGATCTGGATTGTGTGGTCTAGGGTGGAAGTCGTGGGTGGGTTTACAGCTTGCCAGAAACAGAAGTTGCCCCCCACACGTTCGGGACGAAAATTCCTCTATCTGGCCTTAAAGCCATAGTGTGGCAACAAGCCCAAAAGTCAAGTAATTAAGTGGCAACATGCCAAGGCAAAGGAAACAGAAAAATGCAACCTAGACTCCTATTTTGGGGGCATAGAGCGGGAAAAGGACTGTGAGGTCAGAAGTCCTGCTCCAAAAGCCCCAGGGGAAAACATGAGCGGGTTGCAGGCCATAGAGGATCTTAAGAAGGACTTTAAAAATCAAATAAGAGAAGTGGAGGAAAAATTGGAAAGAGAAATGAGAAGGATGCAGGAAAAGTATGAAATGAGGGTCAACAGCCTGACTGAGGAAAACAACACCTTAAAAAATAGACTAACTCGCTTTTTCCATGGTTCCATTGCTTCGAGGGTACCGGCTTCAGGAGGTCGCTTTGAGGGGTGACATGTATTACAAGTTCAGTGGCTTCACCCAGAAGCTGGCTGGGTCCTGGGCCTGGACCGCCTACAGCCTGCAGGGTTTAAAACCTGTGGCATCCTCAGAATCACCACCTATCATATTTGCCACACCAATGAAATTTGCCTCAGAGCCAGCTCCATATGATTATGCTGGGAAAAACAAAGTTCCTGAGCTGCAGAAATTTTTTCAGAAATCTGATGGTTTACCTGTCCACTTGAAACACGGTCTGCCTGATCAGATGCTCTATCGGACCACCATGGCTTTGACACTGGGAGGGACCATCTACTGTCTAATAGCTCTCTACATGGCTTCACAACCCAGAAATAAATAGGATGGGGTTCTATAGGAACTAATAGGACTAATTGATTCATTAGCAAGAGTTTTGGCATAAAACCCTTTGAATTGTCTATTTTCCTAATTGCCAGGAAATTTTCTGACCTTTGTAAGTTTATGTTGTTTTTCAGATAGAATTAGAAGACTTATCAATAAGGAACAGTTCTGGTTGTTTTGTTTCTGAAAATAAGTAGATTATCAAAACATATTGAAGAGTTAGTTATTACTTAAGCAAAGGTGATGATGCCCTTCTCATTTGGGCTCCCTTATTTCTCCAGAGGTTGGCAAGCCAGCTCATCACTGTGATGAGGCCACTAAGGATTTCTGGGTTGGCCTATCAGAGGCCTCAAGAGAGAGACACTGAAGGTGGGGGAAGCCTTTTTATAACTAGATGTGTTGGCTAAAGGAGGATTCATTGAAGCTGCACCAGTGACAGGAAGTCCTTGAACTTCCTGGTGCTAAAAATCTGTTCGTTCTGACACCATAAATTTCACTGGGAATTAATTAGCTGTTAATTGGGAATTTTTCCATCTTGCAGCATGGTACTAATAGAAATTATTTTCTGTTAACTATCCATATACCCATAACTTTGTCCTGTAGTTTCAGAAGGGTTTTATGCCTGATCTCTGACCTCTTTAAATATTCCAGAGATGAAGATTCGGTATTTATTCCACCTTGGGAACAGAACAACTCTTAATAAAAGTTTTGCACTTTGGACTGGACTGTTGAACAGTACATCCCTACCAGTGCTTCTTCTTTACTCTTGTTAAATGCTGTAGCTTTAAGGTATAAGTTATTTTTGCTTGTGGAATAAATACAGGAAATGAGAAAAAAAATAGACTAACTCAAATGGCAAAGGAGGCCCAAAAGGGCAATGAGGAGAAGAATGCCTTAAAAAGTCGAATTTGCCAGATGGAAAAAGAATCTCAAAAGTTCACTGAGGAGATTCATTCCTTCAGAGTTAGACTGGAGCAAATGGAAGCTAATGACCTTATGAGAAATCAAGATGCTGTTAAGCAGATCCAAACAAATGAAAGATAAGAAGGCAATGTGAAATATCTCATGGGAAAAACCACTGACCTGGAAAATAGATCAGGAGAGACAATTTAAAAATTATTGGACTACCTGAAAGCCATGATCAAAGAAAGAACCTAGAAATCACCCTTCAAGAAATTCTCAAGGAAAACTGCCCTGATGTTTTAGATCCAGAGGGCAAAATAGAGGTTGAAAGAATCCACAGATCACCTCCTGAAAAAAGATCCCAAAAAGAAAACTCCCAGGAATATTATAGCCGGGTTCCAGAATCCCCAGATCAAGGAGAAAATACTCCAAGCAGCCAGGAAGAAACAATTTCAATATTGTGGAAACACAATCAGAATAGCCCAGGACCTGGCAGCTTCTACACTGAGGGGATCGAAGGGCATGGAATATGATATTCCAGAGGGCAAAAGAACTGGGAATGAACCCAAGGGTCACCTACCCAGCAAAACTGAGTATTTTGTTTCAGGGAAAATATGGTCATTCAGTGGAATAGAGGACTTTCAAGCATTCTTGAGGAAAAAACCAGAATTGAATAGAAAATTTGACACCCAGACACAAGAAGGAAGAGATGCCTGAGAAGGTAATCAGGGAAAAGAAATCAAAGGGAACTTATCAAAGTTGAACTATTTACATTCCTATATGGAAAAGCAATAACTGTGACTGATGATATCTTTCTCACTACGAAAATAATGGAAGAAGGGTGTGTGGTCATATGAGTACATATGTGAATGTGTGTGTATATGGTTACAGTTATATATGGATAGAGGGCATAGGTTGAATTTGTTGGGAAGGGAGAATACTCAAGGGATGAAAGTATGAGGTGAGAGAGGAAAGTGGCAAGAGGAGATAGGGAGAGACAGGGTAGGGTAAACTATCCCATGTAGAAGAAGCAAGGGGAAGTGGTTGCAAAGGAGGGGGAGAGTAAGGAAGGCTAAAAAGGCAAAACCACATTCACATTGAATTTGGTTCAGGGAGAAAATGACATACATACTAAATGGGATATCTCAACCTGCAGCAGGATAGGGGGAAGGGGGATGAGAGGAGGGATGATGGATGGGAGGGCATCCTTGGGGGGAGGGAGGTTGGAAGTACCCACTATAGAAGAGGGACAGGATCATGTAGGGAATGGACCAGGTGGGGGGTAGGATGAGTGGGAGGGAATTATAAGCAGCCTTGTACAATATATCTACTATGATAATGTTTTGCATAGCTAGACATGTACAACATATACTGAATTACTTATCTCCCAAGAGGGAATGGGCGACAAGGGAGGAAGGAAGTGGATCTGAAATTCGAGGTCATAACATTAAATGTTTCAAATATATATAAATACTATTATTAATACTCTTTTGCTTGTAATAGGGAGATAAGATGTGCAGGCATTGGGACACAAAGACTCACCTTCCTCTAATGGAAAAGTCGATGGGGGTATAGGAGAAGGTATGGGAGACAGCAGATTGGAGGAAGTGATATCTTGTGGGACTACTATTCTGGGAGGTTGGGTAGGGGAATAATGGGGGGAAAATGATTGTAACTCAAAATCTGGCGGAAATGAATGATGTAAAACAGAAGTTAATAAAGCATTTGTTTAAAAAAAATAAAATAAAATTATATTTAACTATAAAAAAAAGTCTGTTTCAATCTGCATCTAGACTCTGTCATCTCTTTCTCTGGGTGTGGATGGTAATTTTCATCCTGAGTCCTTTGGAATTGTCTTGGACCATTGTATTGCTAAGTCATTCATGGTTTCTTATCATAAATGTTGCTGCTATTACATACAATGTTCTCCTGGTTCTGCTCATTTCACTCAGCATCAGTTTATGTTTTCCTGAAAATTTGCCTGCTTGTCATTTCTTATAGCATAATAGTATTCTATTGCATTCATATACCACAACTTGTTCAGTCACTCCCCAATTGATGGACATTCCCTCACTGTCCAATTCTCTACCACCACAAAACGTGCTGCTATAAATATTTTTCTACAAATAAGTCTTTCTCCCCCACCTCTCTTTTTTAATCTGTTTTGGGACACAGACCTAGTAGTGGTATTGCTGGATCAAAGGATATGCACAGTTTGATAGCCCTCAAAGTTTGGGAGATATCAATGCCTGGAATAAAATCAAGGAAGTTATTACTACCAGAAAAAGGCAATTCATTGAATATATGGTGAGGTCCTTCAGATTCCTGTTGGTAAATGTCATTGCACTGATTTTATTAGACTCCAGAATATTTGAAAGGCTCCAAAATGAGATCTGTGATCACTCAGACGAGTTTAGCTAGCCTATTTTCCCTATACTCCCTTATCCCAAAACAAGTGATTGAAGAATACTTATTGTCCTGACTAAGCTGTTATATGGGCAACCCATCGAGAAGGTTGATTAGGACATGAACTATACATTATAGAAACTATAGATAGCCCAAAGCTGAACAGTAAAAAGAGTGGAATGGTTTGCATTTGGGAAATCATGCAGTACTTTTAATGGTCATCCCTTCCCACCCCGAGCTTCTCCCTAAAACATGCTTTATTTAAACATCGCCCTTCAATGTTGGTATATGATCACAAAGCATGGAACAATAATTATAAGCATGTGTGTGTGTGTGAATATATACATACACACACACACACACACACACACATATATATATATTTATATTGCATTAAGGTTTGGGACGAGTTTTACAAATATGTCATTTTATCCTCACAATAACCCTATGTAGTTGCTATTATTACCCCCATTTTATAAATAAGGAAACTGAGGCAGACAGAAGCCAAGTAAGTGACTTGCCCAGGGTCATACCACTAGAAAGTGTCTGAAGCCAGGTTTGAACTCAGATCTTTCTGACTCCACATAAAGTCAATCATGGGCGGCTCTCCTGAGAAGTGCAGCTGTGAATAACTTTAACAATCTAATGGCATAATATAGTGAACTCTCTATTTATTCAGCAATAAACTAAAGCAAAACATTCAAGAAACTAGAGCACAACATTCACAACAATATAACATAACAACTTACTACTAAGGTGGCCACATAGTCTTAGACAAAATATATCATTCAGTAAATCACAATCTCCTCAATCAATATGGAGTACCCAAGTCAAGTCTTCTTTCATCTTGACTCCAGGATAGCTTCCAATCCTCCTTAAGCCAATCATCTTTAAGGGATAATCATCCTTAAGGGGTAGTGGAAAGTACAAAGGTCATTCACCTCTAGATTAAAGTAAGTCCCAATCTCGTCAATCAATACAGAGTACCCAAGTAAAGTTCTCTTTCATCTTGATTCAAGGTTGACTTCCAAACCCTATGGCTCCTCCTTCATGGGCTGACTGCTCCCAGCTCTTGCCTGGATTCACATGTAGGCAGCTCTCCATTCCTGTTTCATAAGAACTGCTCCACTCCAAGCCCTTTGCAGTTTCTATTTATAAGAAGACAAAGCTTAACAGAACTACAATATTCACACACGTTGCTGGCACTATCATCTTAATTTATTTTCTGTCTGACAAGATAATACAAATCAACAGAAAAAATTTCTGTCTGAGAAATCAAACACAAATCAATAGTAAAGTTCCAGAACTTCCTATAAATAGCAGTAAAGTCCTCTTTCAGGCCAACAGACAGGGTGCTTCTGTCTGACAAAGTAACACAAATCAACAGAGTGTATGTGTCTGACAAAGTAACATCAGCACAGAACAACAGATGGAACAGACAGATTGCTGACATCACAAATATTCTCCCTCTAAGTTCTGCTTGGTTCTAGTTCTGCTGGAGCTTTGCTCTGCTCCTTCCTGTTCTACCCTTCCTGTTGCGTCCTTCCTATTCCATTCTTTCAGCAAGCTCCTCCCTATTAAGGGCAGGGAAGGTCTCCAAACTCCCTTAGGCCTATTAAGGGCCACACAAATGTATACTGTTTCCAACAAAAACTTGGCAAATTCAAGGTGAGACTCAAAGACACTTAAATAGCTGAAGAAAGCAGCAAAGTACTACTTTGCTTGCCATTACACTCCAGGTGTCAGTCTTCTCTACCCACTGAACCACCTAGATGCCTTTAATACGCGGTTTCCAAAAGTGCCAAATTTCAGGTCACCCAAAGGGGCAGTGGAGAGGTGCATGGTGGTCATGTGGTTAATGATGACAAATGACTGGTAATAAACTATGGCAGGGGAAGCTGCATAAAGATTCAATCAAAGGAATGTGCGAATATAGAAGATGGGCCAATCTTATAGGGAGATTATGGGATAAATGATGAACAATAAATGTGCATGTGTGCCTCACTGGCATCCATGCAATTTCAAGACATATCAAAGAAGGACCCAGTAAGGACAGACCAACTCCCTACTCCCTTCTGTGGAAGCTTTATGAAGGATGTTGCCAAGAATTGTTCTTGATGAGAAGGTACGAATGGGTGGCTATCTGCTCCTTGGAGGGAATACTCACATTTATGACATCCCAGATTCACTGAAGTGTAAGAACATAAATGGGCTCGGTGATAAACGTTAAGTGCTTACTATGTACTGGGCACTGGGTTGAGTTGGAAACCTTATGTCAAGTCAGTGTTTGGGGTATGACCTTCTCTTTGAATCATATTCTCTTTGCTTGGTATCCCACATGGCAGCCAAGGAAGGAAACTGAGGCTCAGAGATCTGGCTTACATCATGCGGCTATTGAAGTCAAAGACAGGTCTCAGGCTTATGCTTTCTGACTTGAAGGCATCAGCACCCTTTCCATTAGGACACACTTCCTCTCAGTGATAAGGCAAACATTCATTGTGAAGAATGATTGTAAGCACTTATTGCTTACAAAGCATTTCTCATCCATTATCTCTCTTGGCCCTCCGCATAGCCTGGTTGCCCAGCTCTTACTATCCATGAGTCCCTGATTTTCTGACCAGGAACTGGATGCTAATAAGGGGTGATTTGGGAGGGGGGATAATTGATCACTTGCCTGCATGAATGGCCCCTGAATGAGTGAATGGGGGTGGATATGGTGGATGTGAAGTCAAGCACCTTCAAGCCCAGTTAGGAAATTGACATTATAAATAGACCTGACTATCAAAGTCTTTTCCATCCATTTATTCTATCCGTCACCCCTCTTGCCCTCAGGTCTGGCATTGCTGAGGCCAGGGCTGGTTCAGAGAAGCAGCCTGGGGACTCCAATCCAAATCCCTGGTTTCTTCTTGGCTTTATGGCTCAGGTCTGGCTTGGCTACCTGAGCTAATTTTCTGTGCATTCCTGGGAAGGGACTATGCCCTGAGTGACCAGAGTCACTTTAAAACTCTAGGAAAGAGTGGGACAAGCATATGGTTCATCAGAAGATTAGCTGAGCAGAGGCCAACTTCAATTCAATTCATTTAATTGGATTCCATAAACATTCAAGGCCCGACTACTCTATGTAAGGGTTTTATATACATATAAAGTAATGGGATACAGAGATGAAATCAGAAACAGATTCTGCCTTCGAGAAGCTAAAAATCTAGTCTGGGAGACAAGAAATGCCAAAATCCCAGGATAAAGGAGGTTGATTGGGGTGGTTCCCTATCAGGTTGAATTTCTCAACCAACCTGGTGAAATGACAGAACATGAGCCATTGTTTGGGGGTCCTCGATGGAGTTCTCCTGATGGAGTGTGGCCATGGTCACTGGCTCCTTGTTTCTATGACAGCCAAGATGACCAACCAGCTGACTGAGACTCAGGAGAATGGCGATCACCTCCTCTCCATGACCTTGTAGCACCCTTTTTTCATTCCCTCTCTGAACCCTAGCGCACACTGGGACATTGGGTCCTCAGAGGGCAGGTGTCTACTTCTAGCCTCAGAATTCTTCCTCTCAAGGGATTGGGGTTTATAACACTACTGTTCAGAGCTCCAAGCAATTAAGCAGTTGCCACTGACTAGCTTTTACAGAGGGGGTATTTACTGAGAAAGTATAGTGAGGAAAGAAGTGGGGAGAGGGGACTCACATTTTAAATGGTTGGCACAAATATCCCCTCCACCCCAGCTCCACGTGGGCCTCACTCTCCCTCCAGCAAACACAAGGGTGAGGAGAGAAGGCTCAAACTTCCATTCTAAAGGTACTAAAACATATATGTACAGAAGCTGGGTCCAGAGGTGCCTCCTGGGTCTGCGACCCTCTTTCTCTCTTGCATCTGCACTGAGTTCCTTCTGAATGTGGCACAGCTGATGTATAATATACAGCAACTGTATATTACTGTTTGTCTCATTTAACCAAACTTTGAAAAGGTTGATGCATCTATTAAATACCTACTATGTGTAAGGCCTTGTGTTAAGAGATAAGGATACAAAGAAAGGCAAAATCCCCTGCCCCCAAGGGGCTTACACTCTAACTGGGAGGGAACACAGGAAAGGAAGCTATAAATGGATGGGGGTGGGGGAGAAGGTAAATAGCCAGGGGACAAGATGGAGACTTCCAGGAGAATGGGAAAGGAAGAGAAGGCAGACCTGGGCATCCTCCTCAATGGAAGTCCTATAAAGAGCCCTCCAATTGGAGGGTCCTCAGGGGCATAGGGTACGAGAGATATGAGCACCAGGGCTGATGTAACCTTGCAGGATAAAGAGGGTCCTGGGACATGATGGAGAAGTCCAAAGGGGACCAGTTGGGTGGAAAAAACAGGAACTGAACCAGTGGCTTTATTTATATAGGGAACACTCAGATGAAGAGATTCCCTCTAACCAGGTAGATAGAAAGGAAAGAGAACTGGACTGGCAGTCAGAGTTCAAATCCTGGATTCTTGAAACTGGGTTAGGCAATGGACCCTCTCTGGGCCTCTGTTCATTACCTGTAAAATGAGGTGGATTAGACACATGCTCTCTAAAGGCCCTTCCAGATTTAAATGCTATGGTCCTATAAGAGGACAGGGTTCGAGATGATTCCAGGGAGCAGCCATCTTGGACCCAGGGGAAGCTTTCTATAATAGTCTCAATGGCAGCTCATTAAGATGGTGGCCTTGTGAGTGGGAGGGAAGAGGGGAAACGGTTGGTGGGTAGCAGAGATGAGCTTCGGAGCCCAGGCCTCTCTCCTCGAGCTCTTCTCAGCCCAATTATTTCTGAGTTTATGATCAGCAGATAAAAGAGAGTTTTCCAAACCACAGGGGCTGGTTCCAGGGAAAGAGAGGAGAATCCTCTGCCTTTCCGCTGATTTGCACCCAATTAATGAGGCATTAAAACAAGTCGGTGGGAATATTGTATGAACTAAGAGTCCGGACGAAAGATAAACAGCTATAAACATTTCCAGAAAGATGTCAGCCGTCTAAAATAACAGACTCTCTCCAGATATTTATCAGAAGGGGACAGGAGGGACGAGGCAGCTCCAGATGGCTGTCTGCTTACATGAAAGGCGGAGGGTCTGGGCCAGGACTGGATTTCTGCCTGGAGTTCAATGACAGAGGAGAGCTGGACTCAGTCAGCGCTAGCTTGGGGCTCTCTTGAAAACAGATGGGGGTAGCTCTGCCCACTCCTACACCCAGAAGACACAGAAGCATGGACTAGAGGGAGGGGGCTTTAACCCTGGTACTGGAAATAATATTGGAAAGGCAACCAGGAAACCAAAGTTAGAGTCCCAGCTCTGTGATTTGAGGAGATCCTCTCCAGCTGCCCAAGGCCTCAATTTCCTATACATTTTCTGTAAAATATGGGGATTGGACAAAATTATCTCCAAGGCCCCTCTCAGCCCTGACATCCCCTGTTCTAAGCCCCTCCTCCTGGCCCTGACACCCCCTGTTCACAGGCCCTACCATTTCTTCTGTTCTCTGATTCCACAATCCCAATCCAGATGCACTGTGTTCATTCTTTGTCGGAGGTTGCTGGTGCTAGGACAAGTTAATGTTGGTATTTGGAGAGAGGGCGTCCCCTCACTGTTCACTGCACCCCAGGAGCTCACCTTCTCTGAAATGCCTTTTCTTTGGTCAAAAGAGCATCTCCTCCTGAGGGTCATTTATCCTCGGTTTCCCTATCTGCTAACTATTTTAGTGTTTGGAAATTCATAAGCATTATAGGCCATACTTATAACAAAAGCCATAAAAGCCAAGTGATTACGTCAATTGATTCAGGGAAACCTTTCGACAAAATACAACGGCCAGTTCTGTTAAAAATATTAAAAACAGGAATAAATGGGTCTCTCCTTAATATAAAAAAAAATTGTATCTATCTAAAACCAAGAGCAAGAATATAACTACAAGGGGTGGCTAGGTGGTGCAGTGAATAGAGCACTGGCCCTGGAGTCAAGAGGAGCTGAGTTCAAATTTGGCCTCAGATACTTAACAAGCCATGTGACCTTGGCCAAGTCATTTAACTCCAAATGCCCCTGTAAAAAAGCCAAAGAAAGAGAACAGAACTACAAGATAATATATTCAGCTGTTGGGGGAGCCACAGGGCAGAGTGCTGAGTCTAGAATCAGGAAGACCTGAGTTCAAATCTGGTTCCAGATTCTTCCTAGTTGGGTGACCCTGAACTTGACCTCAGTTGGCCTTAGTTTTCCCAACTATAAAGTAGAGATTAGAAAACTCCCTACCTCACAAGGTTGCTGGGAGGCTCAAATGAGATAATAATAATTTTTTAAAAATGCTTAGCAGAGTACAGTAATCCCTATATAACTATTTATTCCCTTCCCTGTATATAATGGAGAAATACTAGAAGAGGCTTTTGTAATAAAGGCAGGAATGAGTAGCTAGGTGGCCCAATGGATAGAACTCTAGGCCTGGAATCAGGAAGATCTGAGTTCAAATCTGAACTCAGAAACTTACTAGCTGTGTGACCCTGGGCAAGTCACTTCACCCTGTTTGCCTCAGTTTCCCCATCTATAAAATAAGCTGGAGAAGGAAATGGCAAAGGCTGCAGTATCTCTCCCAAGAAAGCCCCAAAAAGAGTCACAAGAGTCAGACACAACAGAATACCACCAATACAATGCAAATGTATCCATTGTTGCACTAGGACAAGAAGAAGAAATTGAAGTGATGAGACCACAAATCATCATCATCATTGCCTACTTAGGGAACCCCAGAGATTCAATGAAAAGAATTGGAAACAATTTCTAACTTCAAAAAAGTAGCGGGATACATAGGAACTCCCTCTTCCCCACCAATCACAGCTGCTAGGTGGCGCCATAGTGAGCCGAGCACCAGGCCTGGAATCAGGAAGACCTGAGTTCAAATCAAGCCTTAGACATTGCCTAGCTGTGTGACCCTGGGCAAGTCACTTCACTCTGTTTGCCTCAGTTTCCTCATCTGTAAAATAAGATAGAGAAGGAAATGGTGAACCACTCCAGTATCTTTGCCAAGAAAATCCCAAATAGGGTCACATACATGGCTGAACAGTCACAACAATCTCCCTCCCCAATCAATAGCTTTTCTGTAAAAATAGCAACAAAAAGCAGCAGGAAGAGGGACAAAATTCATTCAAAATAACTATAGGCTATACAAATTAATTAGAAGACCATTTACCAAGACACACACGGGGATTATGTGAATATAACCACAAACACCTTTTTATGAGAAATTGTCATTGCTGCTCAGGCTCCCAGTCGTGGCTCCCTCTCCATGACCACGTGGACGCCAGGCTCTTCTATCCTTTACTATCTCCCAGAGTCTGTCCAGACCCATGTCCATCACTTCCATGACACTATCTGTCTATCTCATTCTCTGCCATGCCCTTTTCCTTTGACCTTTAATCTTTCCCAACATCAAGGTCTTTTCCAGTGAATAGACTGAATTAATCTCTTTTTTTGTCTTTATTAGTTTGTTTGTTTATTTTTAGTTTACAGGATTCAGTTCCATAATCCCTCGAGTTTCAAGTTTTCTCCCATTCCCTCTCCTCCCCCACCCATGGCAGCATGCAATCAGATATGGGATCTGCAAATACTTCCGCATTAGACATTAGACAAGTTATAAAGAAGGATTGTAATGGATGGAATGGGCAATGGGAAAGAGGAAACAAAACCAAACAAGAAAAAGAAAGAGAACAGGTAATTTCTTCAATCTGCATTCAAACTCTGTTCTTTCTAGCTCTTTATCTGGATGTGGACATCTCTCTCCATCATGAGTCTTTTGGAGCTGTCTTATAACCCTGCATTGCTGAGAAGAGTCCAGTCTGTCAACGTTGGCTATCAGACATACGTTGTGTCTGTAATTGTATATACATTTCTCCTGGTTCTACTCTTCTCACTCAGCATCAGTTTGTATAAGCCTCTCCAGGTAAATATGAAGTCCGTCTGCTCCTGGTTTCTTATAGCACAATAGTATTCCATTACATGCATATACCACAACTTGTTTAGTCATTCCCCAATGGATGGGCATCCCCTTAATTTCAAATTCTTTGCCACCACAAAAAGAGGCACTATAAATACTTTTGTACATATGGGTCTTCCTCCCTCTTCTATGATCTCTTTGGAATTCAACCCTAGAAGTGGTATTGCTGGGTCAAAGGGTATGAAATTATTTATAGCCCTTTGGGCATAATTCCAGATTGCTCTCCAGAATGGCTGGATAAGTTCACAACTCCACCAGCAATGCATTAGTGTTCCAATTTTTCCACATCCTCTCCAGCATTTGTAATTTTCCTGTTTTGTCATCTTAGCCAATCTGGCTGGTGAGATGTGGTACCTCAGGGTTGTTTTGATTTGCATTTTTCTAATCAATAGTGATTTAGAGCACTTTTTTCATATGCTTATAGATATCTTTAATTTCTTCCTCTGAAAACTTCCCATTCATATCCTTTGAACATTTATCAATTGGGGAATAACTTGTATTCTTATAGATTTGACTCAATTCTCTGTATATTTTAGGCCTTTATCAGAAGCATTGGTTGTAAAAATTCTTTCCCAATTTTCCTGAATTAATTTCTTTAAGGATTGACTGATTTGATCTCCTTGTTGCTGAAGGACCTCTGGAAAGTCTTCTCCAGCTCCACAAATTGAAAATATAGATTCCATGGTGCTCAGCTTTCCTTATAGTCCAACTCTGACAATCATACATTGCTACTGAAAAAACATTCGCTATCTGGACCTTTGTCAGCAAGGTCATGTCTCTGCTTTTTAGTATGTTGTCCAGATTTGCCATAGCTTTCCTTCCAAGGAGCAAGTGTCTTTTAATTTCATGGCCGCAGTCACTGTCAAGGGTGATTGTTAAGCCCAATAATATGACATCTGACACTGTTTCCATTTCTTCTCCCTCTATTGGCCAGGCAGTGATGGGACCAATTGCCCTAACCTTCGATTTTTTTAAAATATTAAGCTTCCAGCCAGCTTTTACACTCTTCTTTTCTCACCCTCATCAAGAGGCTTCTTAATTCCTCTTCATTTTCTGCCATCAGAGTGGCATCCTCTGAATATCTGAGCTTGTTGAAATTTTCCTGGCAGCCTCAATTCCAGCCTTTGATTCATCCAGCTTGACATTTTGCACAATGCACTCTGCATTCAAGCTAAATAAATAACATGACAGCATACAACCTGGCCATACTCCTTTTTCAATCTTAAACCATCAGCTGTTTGTTCCATGTTTGGTTCTAGACATAAAGATATCTAAATAATTAGGGAAATATTAATTGCTCATGGTTAGGCCATGCCAATGACAGGTACCTCAAGCATGTCCCAGACTGAACTCATTGTCTTTCCCCCCATCTTTCCCACCTTCCAGACTTCTCTTTTACTGTTGAGCGCACCACCCTCCTCATCATCACCTAGGCTCACAGACTCAGTATCATCTCCACTTTGCACCTGCTACTCTGTTCAGCTCCAGGGAACAACATGCTTCTCCCAAGATAAGCTCCCCCTTCTAGTCTCTTCATCATGCTCCTAACTCAAGCCTTGGGTGATGCCACCTTCCTCAGATGCCTCTCTGCTGCGATAGAGGACTGGCACCCAATGCCTTCCTTTGTAGACTCAGCTCACCCCCCTTTCCATCTGCTGCCCTGCCGGGTTTTAACTCCAGGGAATAAGATGCCTGGGTCTCTTCATCCCCTTCCTTTCCTGTGTGACCTCCCCTTTTAGATTATAATTTCTCTGAGGGCAGGCACTGTCTTTCTTTTTATTAATACTATCCCCAGAATTTAGCACAGTGCCTGGTATTTACTAAGTACTTAAATGCTTGTTGACTGATTTATTCAGCGCCTTCACTGGCATAGTGGACAGAGAACCAGCCTCAGAGCCAAAAAGATCTTGGTTCCAGTAGTGCCTCTGATACTTACTGGCAGTGTAACCTTGGGCAAGTCACTTAATCTCTTGGAAGCTCTCTAAGATGACAAATTGCAGAGAAGGTGTAATCTGTATTGGGAGGATTTTCTCCACTAACGAGCTCTCTCTAGCAGTGAAGTCACCAGTTCAGCTCCCATCTGGCTCAGTGATATACCAATCATGTTGTTGGAAGGGTCATTTACAATGGGAGAAATAATAACAAAAGAGGAAGACCCTTATCTATTTGGCTAGACCCATAAAATGTGGATAATAAGAGCATTTACCTCCCAGGTTGTTGTGAGGATTGAATGAGATCATCGATAAACTGCTTAGCTCAGTGCCTGGCATACAGTAGGCCCTAGGTGCATAGTAGGCACTAAATAAATGTTGATTTTCTTCCTTCCTTTCCAGTACATATCATCTCAGCTCTCCCAGAAGCAGCCTCTCCAGTCTCTTCCTCATGTCAGATAGCTTCAGAGGTGATCTGTGCGTTTGCCTGACCCCCATTATAACTGGCAGAAACAGAACCATCCCTATCAAGGCATTTACATTCTACCAGGGGAGAAATAATGCATACAGAGATGTCAATAGGAAATGATTCAAGGACACAGACATCCTCCTGTAAGATGCAGGATTTGAGCCAGCCTTGAAAAAGAGCCAGTGCTGCTGAGAGGTGGAGGTGAGGAGGAGGGAGAGAATTCCAGAGGTGACCACAGCCAGGCCAGAGGCCGGAAGACGCAGCAGAGAACAGAGGCCGACAGAGCTGGAAGGAGCCCCAGAGAAGGCCCCCTGTAGCACAGGGGTGGGAACCTTCTAAATCCATAAGAATTTTAAGAAATTTTAAAATTTGGATTCAGCCAAAAGGTGGCATTTAAGGATTTGGAAGGCCACAGGTTCCCCACCCCCGCTCTAGTCTAACCTGCTGGTTTTATGGGAGAAGAAACCAGAGCCCAGAGAAGGGAAACGACTTGGTCTAGGTTCCCAGTTTCTGGAGACTGGGAGGTAGAACCTTATCTCCTAAAGCTTTCCTTTTGCTTCTCCTTCTTCCCACCTCAGGAGAGGTTGTTTGGGTCATTCCTGGGTCCAGCGGCTGAAGGTATTAGTGAAGGTATTAGGTCCCAATAAGGACCCCTGAAGGAAGCTCCCACCCTAGCTTGGGCTTCCTCCCTCCTGCCTTCCACCTCCTGGGAGACCAGAGTCTGATTCACAGACACACACAGAGGAATCTACATTCCTTCCTATCCGAGAGAGCTGAGGCTTTTCCCACCCTGTCAAAAGCTGTCTCACAACAAGTATTATTGACCTCATGTTAGAGAGGAGGAAAGAGAGGCCTAGGGAGGCTGTGGTTAGCTCAGTCTCACAGCTGGTGTGTGTGAGAGCTGGTTCTCTGACCACAAGCCCAGTCCTGCCTTCCTTGCCCCTAGAGGCAAAGGGCTCACTGGGAACTCAGACCATCCTGTCTGTCAGAGACTCAAAGAGGCACAGCATTCCACAAAATCACCAGTAGGTGGCCAAGACAGGTGACTGATAGGTGGACAAGGAGCATCTTACCTTACTTAAAACTAGATTGGGACCTGATGGCAATTTGCCAATCCAGGCAGGGAATAGGGAGGATCTCCCAGCTTCGAGGATTGGGGGACCTGCAAGGAATCAGAGTGCCAGAGACTTATCGGGGAACAGAGGCCATCTAATCCAAGTCATTCATTTTACAGATGGGGAAACTGAGGCAGACAGCATGTTCCACATTCCAGGGTCACACCAGTGGTAAATGTCAGAGGCCATAAATGAACCTACCCCGAGGCCTTCTCACTCCGGTCCAGCATCTGTCCATCATTTCATCACACTGACTTCCTTGGGGCAGTTTGAGGACCAACAAGGAAATGCATTGATTAATATGGTGGGAGACCAGTGGAGGAGACTGCAGGGAGAATTTGTCCATCCTGAAGTATCTGCTTCTTTCTAAGGGCTTTTTCAGGCTCCCAGGGCAGAGGCTCCAAGACTGGAGGAGAGGACTGAAGGTGCATCCATGGAATGGCTGAGAGACTGAGCATGGGGGCAGAAGACCCCAGGTGGAAGTTTGCCCTTATTCCTAGGTCAGTAACTTCCCTCATGCTGGGCTGCTCTCATCAAACCTGAGCCCATGAGACCATGTCAGGAAGGATCGGAATGAGTCAGCTTGGAAACTCCTACCCTGGGCCTGGGCTGGAGACTGGCTAGAGCCCCTCCATGGGACTAGACCCCATCCCAGTCTTGCTTCCACCCCTCCTGTTCTGGATCCAGATCAACCCTGACACTACTTCTGAACCTGCCCCCTTAGCCTTGGGATCCCCCAGAGCCCCTCCCTGGCCACTAACCCCGTCTACATGTCTCCTGATTAGTGTAAGGTTCTTGATGGCTGGGACCACCTTGAATTTGTATTTACATCCCTAGAACTCAGTACAGTATGGGATATGGGGACACTTAATGCCATGCTTTCTATTCCTTAACCCTATTTCCTTCCTTCTTTCTCTTCTTCCTCCCTCTCTCCTTCCCTTCCTCCCTCCTTTCCTCCCTCCCTTCCTTCTTTCTTTCTCTTCTTCTTCCCTTCCTCCTTCTTTCCTTCCTTCCTTCCTTCCTTCCTTCCTTCCTTCCTTCCTTCCTTCTTTCTCTTCTTATTCCCTCCCTCCCTCCTTCCTTCCTCCCTCCTTCCTTCCTTCTGGGAAGTAGGCATCATTATTGTCCCCTTCTTATAGACGAGGAAACTGAGGCTGAATGACACTCAATGCCCTCCCAGGGTGGTGCAGCCGATAAGGGCGCTAAATGGCAGGGCGTACCCCGATCCTGGCCTGGGAGCTTAGCAGGCAGATCTCAGGATCTAGGCTCTGGACTGGACCGGCTCTCAAGCCATCTCCTCCCACACAGGGGAGATTTCAGAGAGGTAAAAGTGAGCCCCAGCATTGACTTGCCTGAGGTCACAAGGAGGCCAGCTACTCAGCCGGACCCCTCCGAGCGGGCCCTTCACCCCAGCAGCCCCTCAGAGCCCTGCTTCGACCACTGGGGCCTGGGAGAGCAGTTAGTCCTGCACAGCTTGGCAAGCAGCCTGCCGGCTTTATCCGTGTCGATTGCTCTAATTTAGGGTGTTAATTTAGAAGTGAGAGCGCCAGCAGGCAGCAGCTAGAGGCCGAGGGGGCCGGACCCTGGTGGATCTCTGTGCTCCAGTGATTGTTACCTGAGCCTAGAAGGCCTGATTAAGGGCAGACACATCTACCTCCCTCCCAGGCTGCTCCAGTCAGAGCCAGCTTGAGGGGAATGGCCCCAGGCTGCCATGGTCCTAGCCCGGTCTGAGGAGAGTGGGGCTGGAGGGGTGAGGGACAGAGACCCCACTCCTGGGGTGACTGCAGTCTGACTTGGCTCTGGATCCTCTGAGGCATTCATCTGGATCCCTTCCTGGCATCGAGGTAAGTCTGGGAGGCTGCACGGAAAGGCCCTGCAGCCCCAGAATCAAGTCCTGGTCTGTCTGGCCTCAGCCCTTCCTCTGACCCTCTGGTCAGGACAAGACCAACTGCAGTCACTCCCTGAGTCAGGAGGGCCACGTCTGTGGTCGGTGCCAGAAGCAGGGCCCCATTTTCTGCTCATTAAACACTGCTTCCCATGAAGGATCCCAAGCACTTCCTACCTTTGTTCTGGATACAACCTAAGCAGATACTTGCACTGGGGGCAAGTCCTAACCCTCAGTTTCCCCCTCTGCAAAATGAGGGGGTGCACTAGTTAGGGCCCTGGAGTCCTTTGGACCTCCCCACCTTCCTCCTTCCTCTTCCCTGTCTCTACTTTCAATGTCTATCTCTTTCTCAATCCAAATAAACAGCTATTAATGTTATCGAGGTCCTGGCCTCAGGCAGCTTATACTCAGCTAGAAGCCCAAAGAAAGATCAGTTCCAGGCTTAAAGTCTTCCACTTTGTTAGGATGGGGATGGAGAACTGTGAGGGCAGCTGAGGCTGCTTGACAATTACCACCCTAGCAGATAACTACAAGGTGTTAAGAGAATTAAGGTTTTCTCGGAGAAGCTGTTAGCTGGTGTTTGCATGTCTTTCCAGACTTGGAGGAAAGAAGCTATGATGGTGGAATGACAGGCAGGGTGATTGATTCCTAGAGACAGGGACTTACCATATCCAAGGACAGCTCTGCTCCCAGATCCTAGGAAGACACTTCTAGGGATGGGAAGGACTTGAAAGCGCCACCCTCTCAACTTATGACTTGTCCAAGGTCACACAAGGGAGGGTTGGAACCCAGGTCCTCTGACTCTTTATCCCATACCAGTACTCCCCTTTGGAGAATGGAGGGACTGGTCTATCCCAATGTGGCCAAATGAGAGGATTCCCCTCACCTGTTTCTTGCTATTTCTTACTTGGGGTATGTATGGGGAAAAGAAGACTTTGCTCTTCAGCAAAGATCCACTCCTGTTGGAATTTAGTGATGGGGACTGGGTGGAAGGATTTGGGGGGGAGTGGAAGAATCCACTGAGTCAGATGGACATAAAAAGAAATTGAGAGATAGAAAGGCAGCTTTGGAAGAGAGATAGAGAAAGAAGAGGAGGAGGAGGGGGAGAAGGGAAGAGTAGGGGAAAGAGAAAGAAGAGGAGGTAGGAGGAGGCAGAGGAGAAATAGAAGAGGAAGGGGAAGGGAAAACCAGGAAGAGGAAAAGGAGAGGGAGAAAGGGAAGATGAAACAGGTACAGAGGGGAGGGTGAGAGGGCTTCAGAGGTACGGGCTTGGCACAATGCCAGAATTCTCTCCCTCCTTGCTTCTTCCTCCTTAGAATTCATCACCTTCTTTCAAAACTTAACTCAAATATCACCTCTTCCAGGAAACCTTTCATTTTCCCAGCTGCTTGTGTCTCCCATTGCCCTCAAGGGGGAAATTATCTCTTCTCCCCTCCTCTCCTCTTTCCTCCTCTCCTCTTCTCTCCACTTTCTCTCAGTATCTCCTAGCCCAGGGCCTGGCACACAGTAGGAGCTTAATAAACCCTTGTTGGATGGAAGAGAAACTCTTCACCAGACCTACTACAGGGTAATGGGTGTTTGGGTCCCAGTGATTCTCAAAGACCCAAGTCACAGAAAGGGTTGAGATCTGCACTGGTGAAGGGAGTAGCCACACAAAGAAAAGCATAACTTGGTCTAAGTGATTAATTGGATTTGGAGTCAGAGGATCAGCCCTGTCATTTCCTACCTTTGTGAGCTTATACCATTCCTACTCCATCATGTCTCCACAGCTAGCCAGGATCACACCAGAGCTGTGGAAGTCCCAGGCTGGATCCTCCAAGAAAGTGCCCAGCCAGGGGAGCCTAACTGGGCACCAGAGCAGATCTGCAGCCCCCAAATGAATTTGTGCTCCTGTGAAGGCAGAAAGTGGGGCAAGGTGGCTTCCCCAACATAATTGATGATTCATGGAAGGGAGTTAGATGGGTGGGGAATTCTGATCAGAGGTAGGAAGAAGGGTTACTTTGACAGGTAATGACCTCCCTGTCACTGGGCAGGATGACAACTTGTTGAACACATTGTGGAGGGGACCCAAGTTAGACTCAGTTACCTCATTGATCCCATGCAGTTCTGAGATGCCACGATTCTCTAATCTTGATGTGCTGTGGAGACTGAGAGTGACCTTGGGCAAGTTACTTTCTTTTTTTAGGGCACTCGTTCAGTTACGTATTGCTGAGCTGAGATTGGGTTTGAGGAAGGGTCTGGGGATGCTTTGAAATTCAGCCAGTGAGCCTGGAGCTCTCCAAACATTTGCTAACAACAATCTTCCTGCAGCTTCCTTTGTTGAGCTAGAAATGGATGGAGATAGGATCATGTGGGTCCTCCCTCCTCCAAGCCCCCCAGTCCCTCCCAGACCTCTGCCTGAAAGCTGCAGGGCCCCTCCCACTTCCCCCTCAGCTTTCAGTCCATCCAAATGGGGATATGCCTGCAAAGCCTTTCTTTGAGTCCTCAGAGAGCCAGCCATATGGTCTTTCTCTCCTAATTCCCTCCTCTCCTCTGTCTCTCCTCCTCCCATCCCCTCCCCCAGCCGTGCAGAAGGAGGCTGAGCTGGCTGCAGACAGAGAACCACAACCAGTAGCTCTCGTGTTCCCCGCCCCTGGGGAAATCCCTTCTCCAATAATAACGAGGATAGCAATAATATCCATCATATTAGCTGGGCTTTTGAAGGATGTCTCGTGTGACCCTCACAATAGCTCTGGGTGGTAGGTGCCATTAGAATCCTCACTTTACAGATGGGGAAACTGAGGCTCAGAGAGGGGGAGGGGCCTGCCCAGCGGTGCCAAATGAATCCGTGATGAGGTTTGGACTGGCCCCAAGTCTCTCGGCTCCCAGGGCTGTGCCATGGAGCAGAGGGATGTTGTCCCTCCATCCCTTCAGCATCACAAAGGACACCCAGCCAATCAGTGCTGGGGCCTGAGCCTGGATGGATGAGGCAGAAGGGTCCTGGATTGAGTCAGGGTCCTCCATTCAAATCCCATCTCTGCCCCTTAATTAGCTGCGTGAATTTGGCCGGTCACTAGTCTGTGCTTCATCTCTTTCAATTGTAATGGAGGAGAGTGAGGCAGAGGGCTGGATTAAATTATCTCTTGGGCCCCTTCCAGCTTTACGAGTCTGTGTTTCCAGGCCAACCTGTGAGTGGGAGGAGAGCTGACCAGAAGGCTAATTCAAGAAACTTTATGTGTCAGAGGCGCCCGAGGCCATGGGGGTATCGGGGGCTAGGGGTGGGGGCTACACCCGTGATGTCACTGCTAGAGAGATTTCCCAGGTGAGGAAAATCCATCTACCAATTCAAGCCTCCACCTTTTCCACGATTTAGTCTCAGAGAATGGCCATTCCCTAGAGCACTGAGAAGTTCAGTGACTTACCCAGGGTTACCTACATCTGAACATCTCCAGGCTTTGGAGCAGCTCTATAGTGAACCCTTCCTCCACCTAAAACCAATGAGGGAGGAACAGTCAGGCAAGGTCTCAATGTGACAAGATGGAATTTAATGAGGATAAATGGGAAATCCTGAGCTTGAGTTCAGAAAGTCAATTTAACCAGCGTGAGAGAAGGGAGGGGTGACAGGCAGATATGGGCCTGAAACGTGCCCTGGGGGTCGGTGCCCTGGGGTCAGTGACCTGGGGGGTTAAGACCTCAGGGTTGCAGAGAGTCTTCAGTTTGAAAAAGCTTGTTGAGAGGCCATGACAATCTAGGCAATGTTAAGGGAGGGAAGCCTGTTGTCCTGTCTTGCACAGACACTACAGGGAGTTTCCTTCTGGGCTCTCTGCTTTAGGAATGATGTAGATAAGAGATGAAAAAACCTGGATCCCAGGTCTAAGGACCTGGGCCTGGAGAAAAGAAAGTTCTCTCCAAGGGAGCCACGATCACTGTCACTGTCTTCAAAGACTTTAAGAGCAGTTCTGTGGAAGAGGGATCAGCTATATTCTGCTTGGCTCCACAGACAGAAAGGAGCTTTGGGAACAAGGTATGGAAGCTAATTTAGACTTTGCTTCCTAGCAAAGAGACCTGCCCCCAGAGTGGGAGGAGGTGGAGGTTGTAGGCCACCTGTGGGGTATGTCATGGTAGGGATGACTAATGACCTCTAAGGTCCCCTCCAGCTCTGAAATTCCGGGATTCTAATTCTCCCTGGAGGAGGAACAGAGGACCACAGGGCATAGAAACTACAGGGCATAGAAACCACAGGGCATAGAAACTACAGGTAGGAGGTTATCAGGTAGTCAATATTTACAGTTTTTGATTTGGCAAAGATCATGGAACCCAATGTTGACACTGGGAAGGACCTGGAGATCCAATCCCTTCATTTTGCAGATGGGGAGACTGAGGCACAGAGTGGGGAAGGGACTTGCCCAGAGTCACACAGGTAGTCACTATTATGTCAATATTCAAACTCAGGTTCTCTGGCTTGGGCTCCAACATTATTTCTATTGTACCAAGTTCTCTCCCCACAGATTGGAAGTCTTGCTCTCAGCAATGAGTTCTGAAAAGAAAGGAAATGTATTTTGGGCAAACTCTTTCAGTGGCCCAGGGTGAGTCCTCACATCAGGTTGGACCTGTGTTATTCCCAGTCTTCCTTCCCTTTGGACACCTCACTGTGATGTGGTGGTGAGCCCACATCCTCACAGGTCATGGCCAGAGAGTGTATCTTCTGACAGATCCTGCCAACTTAGAGGCTTCAAGTACCCAACGAGGCTTCTGGGTCTGCCAATAAAAATCTAGTCTAGCTAAGTGAGTAGAGGTTGGCCACAAGGGGAGGAAGCTGTGGTCCCCATAACACATGAAAGTGTTTCCTAAGCCATGGAGAGGTGGAGATGTGCAGGCGGGCTCAGGCAAAATTGGGGACCTGGAAGCATTTATGGGTCCCCATCAGCCTCTATCCAAAGCTTTGCCGAGACAGTCCTTTCAATCCCATTGTCCTTTCGGAGTGTCCAGAGACTCTCCAAGTATCCACCTCATTACCTTAAGGCTACCCCAGGGTCCAACTCAGCAGAAGATAATTTATAACAGTTCCCCCTCTCCAGAGAGCTGGGCTAGCCAGCCCCTTTTCACTTGTTCTCTCTCTCCTCCTCCACCATTTTTCAAAAATAATTGTGTGGACCTGGAAAGTGCACCAGATGACTCCCTGAGCAGGGCCAGCAAGGCTTCTGGAGCCTGCCCATCACCCTGGCCCTTGTCTATCCCCAGGACTCCCCTCCTCTGCTTTCCAGGTCTTAATTACTCCCTAATTGTCTCGATTCATTTTGCCTACACCTTCCATTCAGGGCTGGTGGGGGAAATATGGGATGAGCGTCGGCATCCAGGCCATTGGAGGGACTTCATTAATTCTGCATCTGTCCTCATCTATTATGGGCTCAGCTTTCTCTGCTCTCTTCTCTCCCCCCATGGGGGCCCAGCACCTTCTCTTTTTTAGCTCCTCAGCCAGCATTAACCTATTCCCTGCCTTCCCAGCTCCATTTTTAGGGGCTGCTTTGGATGTGGGGACTTAAAGGCTGGCAGCCCCCTCCTATCCCCGGGCTTGCTATGGATTTTCTCTACCCATAAATCTTTGCACTGGGAAGACAAATTGGACACCCCTTCTTCTCTCTCTGTGTTTTTCCGGGAGGGAAGATTGCCGGCTGGGTTTTAATTAGTCCTCCCGGCGGAGGTTCCCAGTTCCTTCCTCTTTTCTGTCTTCCTAAGGTAGGGGGTGGGGGGAGCTCCCTCCTGCAGACAACCCCTGCTTCTCCCTCCTCCCGGCCACTCCTTTCCCAGCCTGGGCATGTGAGCCACAGAATCTCAGAGACAGACAGGGCCCAGGGATCAGATGAACCAGGAAGATGACCTCTCTGCCTCCAAGCAGAAAGCCTGTCTCCACTGTCTAACAAGTGATCGCCCGGCCAATCGATCAAGCCCTGATAAGCCTCCCTTCCAATCAGTATGTACTTGTAGACACTTGTCACAGAAGTTGATTATGGGTAGGACCAGTTTGTGCTTTGTCTTTATCCCCAGTAGCTAGCACAGTGCCAGATACATAGCAAGTGATTAATAAATGCTTTAGATTGATTGGACATGTATTTATTAATCCCTTGCTATATGCCTGGCACTGTACTAGCCATTGGGGATAAAGACAAACAGGAAACCATTTTTACCCTTAGAAGCTTCCATTAGAACTGGAGAGACAACATGTATGTCTTATATGTGTTATAAAATAAACCAACCAGCAAGCATTTATTATGCACCCACTCTGTACAGTGTCAGGGACTGCCCTGTTTTGCAGATTTAAACATGAAGATTGAAATAATTCTTTAAAGAGACCCCAAGTCCATATACACAGAAGGTGTTCAAAATTCATCCAGGGCACTTTGGGAAGAGGGCAGTAACTAGCACATGAGCAAGGGATTCCCCAAAGGCTTCCTGTAGAAGGTGACTGTTGGGCTGAATTCTGGAGGCAGCTGCGAGGGAGTTCGGGTTTGTGAAAAGAATTGGAAGGGACCTTAGTAGATAATTAAAGAGTCTCATCATGGCACTGTGCTAGACTTCTGGTCTATTTCCTCAAATACTTCCAGTGATGGCGAGCTCTCTACCTGAGGCAAGCCCTTCTCTTTTTGGATGGCTCTTAGTGTCCACACAATGACTGAATTTCAGAAGGACCTTGGAGACCAAACACATTGGTGTGAGGTAAGTCATACTCAACTCTCTGTCTCACATCCAACAAATGGCCTTCCAGGCTCTTGCTGAAGACCCTCGATGAGTGAGAACCCACCCTACCCCAAGGCAGCCCATCCAACTTGGGATATTCTCATTATTGGGCAGTTCTATCCTGATAACCTGATTTCTCTCTTTCTCACTCATCCATCAATGTGTCTCCTGATCCCATCATTCGATAGAGCCCTCCCCAACAGACATTTCTCTGTATCCACTTTGTACATTTCTGTGTTCAGAGTGCTCTCCCTACTCCAAGAGAACGTACATTTTTGGGGTGGGGGTGGGGAGATGCTTCATTTATGTCTTTATAGCTGCCTAGCACACAGCAGGCATTTAATAACTGCTTGTTGGCTCTGTTAAGTATTTTTTTGGTAGATTGATTTGTATGGCTCTAAATATGTAATTTAATTTAGGTAACATTGTAATTTTTATTATATTAGCTCCACCTAGCCATGAGCAATTGACATTTTCCCAATTAGTTAGTTCTGACTTTATTTGTGTGAAAAGTGTTTTGTAATTGTGTTCATATAAGTCCTGGGTTTGTTTTGGCAGGTAGATTCCCAAATATTTTATAATATCTACAGTAAAATATTTTATACTGTCTACAGAAAAAACAGTAGCAAAATTCATTTGGAAGAACAAAAAGTCCAGAATATCAAGGCAATTAATGAAAAGAAATGGTAGGGAAGGTGGCCTAGCCATACCAGATTTTAATCTGTATTTTAAAGCCAAAGTCATCAAAACTACTTGGTACTGGCTGAGGTATAGAGTAGTGGACCAATGGAATAGATTGGGTACATGAGACTCAGCAGCCAATGACTATAGTAATCTACTGTTTGATAAACCCAAAGACCCCAGTTTTGGGGACAAGAATGCACTATTTGACAAAAACTGCTGGGAAAATTGGAACATAGTATGGCAGAAATTGGGCATAGACCAATATCTAACACTGTACACCAAAATAAAGTTGAAATGGGTGCATAATCTAGGTATAAAGGCTGATCCTGTAAGCAATCTGGGAGAGCAAGGGATAGTCTACTGTCAGATCTATGGAGAGGGGAAAGACTTCATGATGAAACAAGAGTTAGAGAGCATTATAATGCAAAATGGACAATTTTGGTTACATTAAATTGAAAAGCTTCTGTACAAATAAAGCCAATGTTACCAAGATTGAGAGGGAAGTGGGGAATTGGGAAAAAAATTTTACAATTAATGTTTCTGATAAAGTCTTCATTTCTAAAATATACAAAGACTTGAGTCAAATATATAAGAATACAAGCCACTCCCCAATTGATAAATGGTCAAAGGATATGAACAGGCAGTTCTCAGAAGATGAAATTAAATATAGTAGCTATAAGTATATAAAAATGTTCTAAATAATTAGTGATTAGAGAAATGCAAATCATTGGGGTACCACACTTATCAGTCAGATTGGCTAAGATGACAAAACAGGAAAATGATAAATGCTGGAGAGGATGTGGAAAAGTTGGAACACCAATGCATTGTTGGTGGAGTTGTGAACTGATCCAGCCATTCTGGAGAGCAATCTGGAACTATGCCCAAAGGGCTATAAATGATTCCATACCCTTTGACCCAGCAATACCACTTCTAGGATTATATCCCAAAGAGATCAGAGAAGTGGGAGGAGGACCCCTATGTACAAAAAATATAGCAACTCTTTTTGTGGTGGCAAAGAATTGGAAATCAAAGGCATGTCCATCATTTGGGGGAATAACTGAACAAGTGTGGTGTTTGAATGTAATGGAATACTACTGTGTCATAAGAAATGAGGAACAAACAGATTTCATAATAACCTGGAGAGACTTACATAAACTGATGCTGAGTGAGAAGAGCAGAACCAGGAGAAATCTGTACACAACCACAGACATAACATATGTGTGACGACTAACTTCAATAGCCTGGGCTCCTCTCAGCAATGCAAGGTTATAAGACAGCTCCAAAGACTCTTGATTGAAAGAGATATCCACATCCAGAGAAAGAGATGAGGAGTCTGAATGCAGATTGAAACAAACTACTTGCTCTGTTTCCTTTTCTTGTTTTGCTTTGTTTCCTCTTTCCCACTGATCATTCCATCAGTTATAATTCTTCTTTACAACCTGACTAATGATTAATGTGAAGATATTTGTAGATCCTATATTTGAGTGCATCCCGCCATGATGGGGAGGGAGGTGAGGGAAGGGGAGAAAATTTTAAACTCAAGGGACTGTGGAACTGAATGTTGTAAACTAAAAGTAAATAAACAAACCAATTTAATTTTTTAAAAAATAAATGCTTGTTGGCTGACTGCTTTCAACAAAACAAGTCTGATTTCTTCAAGTGACATCCCCCCAAATATCTGGAGGCAGTGATCACACCCCCATGCATCTCTCTTCTTCCGGCTAAGCACGGCCAGTCCTCACAACTAATGATCTTCCTAGGGCACAGCCCTTCCCTGACCTGGATGCCCCTCTTTCACCTTGTCAAAGTGTGTCCTGGTTTCAAGTCTTGCCATGGATGCTAGCTGGTTGAGTAAGTTTGGGGGAGTCCTAGGACTTCAGTTTTCCCGCCTGTAAAAGGAGGATGATTCTAATCTGCTTCCCAGGGTTAGTGGGAGAATCATCATCATTGTTGTAGCCAGTGCTTGTATCCCACCTCCTGTGTGCCTCATTTTACAGATGAGGAAACTGAGGGAAGCAGAGGTGAGATGACTTGACTAGGGTTTCTTTGAGGCTGGATCTGAGTCTCCCTCCACACATCAAGTCTCCCTGGCTCCAGGACCAGTGCTTTATCAAATGAGAATATATAAGCAAAATGCTCCTCAGACCCTGAAGGGCTGCAGGAGCCTGAGCCTACAGACCCCATTCCTGGGGAGGCTTTGGATCTCTGAGCTGTAGGATGGCTAACTGTGAATGGGCATCCAGCGCTGGTGGTAAGCCCTCCAGAAGGGAGGAGGAGGCTGCCAGGATGCCAAAGCTGCTATAGCAGGATCAACCTGTGAGGTGTCTCTGAACGTCTACCCTGGGCTAGGTAGGGAGGTGGGGGTCTAGAGATACACACGTGTGCACACATATATGCATGGGCACATATATTTATGTATACATGTGTATATACACATATATAGGAATATGTGTATATATGTTTATATAATTATTATTTCGCCTCCCAGGTTCCAGGCTAAAGTAGTTTCTCATAGTCTGACCAAGTTGAAAGAGACTTCGAAAGCTTCCAGTCCATTCTGGACTTGAGCAGGAATCTACAATATTCCTGAGAAGTAGTTCTCCACTTATGGACTTCCTGAGACAGGGAGCTCACTACCTGTTGGGATGTAAGCCCCTTGAGGGCAGGGATCATCTTGCTTTCAGTGTTGTATACTGACATTTGCCTCAGAGGCTGGCACATAGTAAACACTTAACAGATGTGTTTTCATCTGTCGATTCATTCATCCATTCATCCATCCATCCATCCATCCATTCATTCATTCATTCCACTTTCTGGATGGTTCTAATTGTCTGGAGGTTTCTCAGTCCGTTCAAGTGAAATCTGTCTCTTTATTCTAGCTTCCCCAGTTGCTCCTAGTCCTGCCCTTGGGGGCCAAGCAGAGCAAAGCCAATCCTTCTTCCACATACCAGCTCTTCACATGACTGAAGACAGCTCTCATGTCCCTCAACGTCTTCTCTTCTCCCAACTAAACCTCCCTGGTTCATTCAGCTGATCCTTGATGGCCACCTGGTTGATCCCCACATCTTCCCCATCCTGGTCACTCTGACTTTGGACATAACTTCTTAGAGTTTCCTTCTTTTACTTTTCCTCTTCCCTGTTGAGGACCATGTGCAGGAGCTGGGTAGGCCTGCTTCTAGCAGAGACTAGTGGCTTATTCCCACCCCGCCCCACACACTCCTTGGCCCTCCTTCCTGCCTCCTGCCTTCTCAGTGCGTTATCCACCAATGGCCATTTCTACTTGTGACAACAAGCCCTCTGCCCACTCTGCCCCTGTGCTGCACCATGGAGATCCTCAGTGGAGCCCCGTTGCGAGATGGCAGCTTTGGAGTGACCTCATCCCCCTACCTTCCAGGAGCCTAGAGTCACTTTCTACTGGCCAAACCCCCACAAGGTCAACAATTGCTCTCTGGCCAGCCCTGGCAGTGTCTCATGGCCACCCCTAGTTTCATTTCTACTTGAGTCCATAACAGCCTGGTGGCCATTTTGACAGTGGGACCTGGGGTAGAAAAGCCAGCCTTGAACCAAATAGAAGTTTCTGATCATGACATTCATAACCCTCCACAGTCTGGCTCTATTGTACCTGCCTAGACCTAGACCTACTATGAGGAATATCAGGAGGTCTGGATGAAAGAACCTGGGTCCAGAGTCAAAACTTGAGCTCCTTTAACCCAGACCAGAAACACTGGTGAGGACTGGGGTTAACAGTGGTTGGTACAGGGGGAGAGAAAGTCCAACTTCAAATACAAGCACAGAGGGAGTAGAGGTGTCCTGTCCCCCTGCTCACAGGGAACAGAATTAAATGTCCTGGGGGAGGGGTTCCATGTTGATAAGACCCCAGGCTGGGGCTGGATGAGGGGGCGGGATCACATGGGCAAGATCCAGAAGGGTCCTTCCAAGGAAGAAGTACAGCTCCCACTACCCCGAGAACATCAGTACCCAGTCCTGGTCACCCAGCCCTAGTTATGGCACTACATGAGTTTGAATCCTGGTGCTACTATTTATTTACTACCTGTGTGGCCTCAGGTATTCCACTGAATTCCTTTAGCCCTCAGTTTCCTCATCTGTAAAATGAAATAGTTGGAAAAAAATGACCTTTGAGGTTGCCTATAGAAACTTCTATGTTTTTCTTTCCAGCCTATGAGGGTTGCTCTTATACTGTCTAAGTCTGTGCTTTTACTCATGCCATCTCTCAGGCCAGGAATGGGTTCCTTTCCTCTCCACCCCCTATACCCTAAACCCTAGTCACCATCTAGATCATAATCTCTTTACCTTCCTTCAAGGGCCAACTCAGAAAGCCTCCTCCTCTAATAATGCTCTTCCTGACCATTGCCCACTCCTACAAAAGGGAGAGAATTTAAAACTTAAAATAGATAAATTTATTTTATTTTAATTAATTAATTAATTTTAATTCAATGTGTTCAAAACCAAAATAAAAATCTTTCCCCCTTAATGGCCCCCCACCTACCTAACTGTCAGGTCAGATCTCATGAAAGGAATCTCCCCTTTGTCCGCTAAAATTTCTCCTGGTACGTTTTTTTAGCCTTTTCCTTTATACTTATCTCACTCTGCCATAGTTGTTGACTTTCCCTCCCATAGAGTGTAAGGTCCCTGTGGTCAGAATATGTGTTCTAACTGTCTTTGTGTCCTGAGTTCTGAATAGGGGTCTCAGCACATTGTAGATGCTTGATCTATGGGGTGTGGACTGGGATATTTGTTCAGATTTGATGGCTGTCTGTCTCATGGTCTTTCATCCCTTTCTGGTCCAGAAGAGAGCCAGTCTTGGTGATGTTTGCCTTAAGCCCCAATGTTATTGGTATTGTTAATTGAATTCTTATAATTAGTGGTGGCCAGGATGGTCTGGTTTGCTCTTAATATTGCTCCAGGAGCTTTTCTTTCCTGCTAAGGAGACCTAACATTCGTTAATTTAACCAGCTTTTATTAAGCACCTACTATGGGCCCAACACTACCCTGGGAGTTGGGAATGCAAAGGCAGAAATGGAATGATATTTGTCCCAAAGGGAGCTTATGTTCTATTGGAGTAAGACATGGTACATAGGGGGAAAGAAATACAAAATACTTAGAAAATATAATTAGAGGCAGTTCATTGGTGAACTGGATGGTCAGACAGTCAACACACATTATAAGCACTTACTAAGTGCCAGGCATTGTGTTAAGCACTGGAGATACACAGAAAGAGAGAAGCTAGTTCCTGCCCTCAAGGAACTCAGTGTCTATGGACAGGGAAAACATTCAGTCAACTGTGGACAAACATATATAGACAGGAGAGCCTGGAACTGATCAACACAAGGAAGGCACTCAAATTAAGAGGAATTAGCAAAGAGGAGATTTTAGCTGGGAGCTGAAGGAAGCCAGGAGATCCAGGAGGCAGAGATGGGGAAGGAGAGCTCTCCTAGCAGGGAGCACAGCCAGAAAGAGGTGGGAGATAGAGAGTCTTCTGTGAGGAATGGCCAGGAAGTCAGCATCACTTGATAGTAGAGTCCATGGAGGAATGGCAAATATAAGAAGACTAGAAATGTAAGGGGCGGGGGGCAGGTTATGAAGCACTTTGAGCTCCAACCCTGAGTGGGGGATGGACTGGAATGGGGAGTTAGACGAGGCAGGAAAACCCCCCCAACCAAAGCCAGGCTTGAAAGCATCCAGCTTCGAAGTGATGAGGAACTGCCCCTGGGTGGGGAGGAGGGAAGATGACCCCTAGGGAACTCAACAAACCTTGGGGCCATATTGGATATAGGGAGTGGGAGATAGTGGGCAGCCTAGGATGGCTTGTAGGATGGGAGCCTCAGCGACTGGCAGGAAGGAGGGGGGCCCTCTACAATAATAGGGAAGATAGGAGGAGGGGAGGGCTTAATGGGAAAGAGACTAAGGTCGGTTTGGGATAAACTGAAAAAATTTGTTTCAATTTATTTATTTAACATTTATTTTCAAAAGTTTTAGTTCTGAATTCTCTCCCTCCCTACTCATTGGGAAAGCAAGCAATAGGATACCCATTATCCACGTGAAGTCATACGAAACATATTTCCATATTATCCATGTTGCAAAAAAAAAAGAAGCCAGAGGAATAAAGTGGAAAAACCCCTATGCTTCAATCTGCACTTCACATGTGTCTGCTTGCTCTCTATGAAGGGGAGCAGTGTTTGTCACGAATCCTTAGGAATGAATATTTTGAGTTTAAGATGTTTCCTGGACATTCAGTCGGAGGTGTCTGAGAGGTCATTGGAGAGGCCAGATTGGAGGTCAGCAGAGAGATTGGGGCTGGATAGATCGATTTGAGAATCCTCAGCATAGAGATAGTAATTAAATCCATGGGAGCTGATCACTGAGTGAAGAGGTGTAGAGTGAGAAGAGAGAAGGAGCCCAGGAATGAATCTGTGGTTAGAGGGAATGATCTGAATGAGAATCCAGTAAAGGAGACAGAGGAGTGGTCAGAGATGGAGAAGGAGAGGCAGGAGAGATGCTGTCCTGAAGAACTAGAGAGAAGAGAAGATCATGTGGGAGAGAGTGATCAACAGTATGCAAGGCTGTAGTGAGGGCAAGGAGAATGAGGATGGAGAAAAGGCCACTGGATTTGGCACCTGGAATTATCAGTAACATTGGAGATTATCAGTAACAGTGTCAGTGGAATGATGAAGTCTGAAGCCAGATGGTAAGGGGTGAGAGACAGAGAGAGAGAGAGAGAGAGAGAGAGAGAGAGAGAGAGAGAGAGAGAGAGAGAGAGAGAGAGAGAGAGAGAGAGGCGGCACCTCTTGCAGATGGCCTTCTCAAGGAATTTAGCAACAAAGGGAGGACAGCTTTTGGATGATGGTAGGGATGGATGGATGAAGCAAGGGTTTTTGGAGAGTGGGGAAGACACAAGCATGTTTTGAGGCAGCAGGGAGGCAGCCAGGAGGCAGCTTTTTCTGGGAGTTTGGCCATTCAAGGAACATGTGCTTATGGGTGACTTAGGAAAGACATTTCTGTGAAATCTTCATTCTGGTCTGGAGGTGGTCAGGACCATGGCCAGAGTTCTCGATTCTTCCCCTTGGTGACCACCTGTCTTGGATGCAGTGAGATGAACAGTAGCCAGGGACTGCACTCTACTCTCTTGTCTTATCACAGGAGGAACAAGTGTGGGCAGAGAGCTTAAACAAACTAATCTGTGCCTTTCTTAGAACTCTTGAGCTTGGAATGCTCTTTGTACCATCTCAGAATTCCTCGGATCTGGAAGACCTTTGAGTACATGGTTAGATGGTATTATGTATTCTTTTTATTTCATTTATTTTTTCATTCATTCATTTATTCTCTTTAGTTCATTTTATCGTTCCTGTAGTGAATAAGAATGAACCTCTGGCTTCAGTGATATAGACCACTCCCAGGTGAGGAAATTCACTCTGTCAGTGCAGGTGGGCACCTCCTTTGTAGTTCATAGTCCAGCTAGGTTCAGCAGTGGTTAGAGTACCAGATTTGGAGTCAGGAAGACCCAGTTCAAATCCAGCCTCCAATAATTACTCCTGGGTGAGCCTGGGCAAGCCACTTACCCTTTGTTTTCCTCAGTTTCCTCACCTGGGACATGGGGATAATAACAGCACCTCCCTCCCAGGGTTGTTATGAGGATGAAATGAGATCATATTTGCAAAGTGCTTATCATGGTTCTTGGCAAATAGTAGGCACTACATACATTCCTTAAGAGAGTTACCCAGAGCACAGAAAGGTTAACTGCCTTGCCCAACCTGTAAGCATCAAAGACAGAACTTGAGCTCAGGTCCTGATGGATCCAAAGCCATCTTTCTGTACACTACACAATGATGCTTCTCATAGTCTCTATGACAAGACTTTGCATAAAGGTTAAGTAGCTTCTTCCTGTTCCTGTGGAGAGACATTTCCACTGTGCCAATGTTGTGACTAGGGCTCAGAGAGACACAGCAAGTCCTGGGAAGAAATAGAGTGCCTGACAGCATGGGGGACACACAGAGTTGGATCAGTCTGCACTAACTGTGACTGATGGAGGGGAGGTATAAGCTCCTAATTCGCACCAGGTACTGCCTAAGAACTTGACAAAAATCATCTCATTTGATCTACACATCAACCCTGGGAGTGGGTGCTATGATTACCCCCATTTTAAAGTTATGGAGGAAACTTAGGCAGACAGAGACTAAAAACTTGCCCAGGGTCACACAGCTTACTGTGTGTCTGAGGCTGGATTTGAATTCAGATCTTCCTGACTCCAGGCCCAGAACTCTATCCATTGCACCACCAGCTGCCTTATATATGTTATAGGAACATAAAAAGTAAGTATCAGAGACTTGAATCTGGGTCTTATGACTTTCAAGTTGATGCCCTGCCCACGATGCCCTATTATTTTCCTCTGTGAATACCCAAAGAGTGAAGATGACCCAGCTTTTAACTCCCAACTCAGTTCAGTTCTACCAGGGGCAAGGTGGAACATAATATCCCCCACCTCTCTCTTTCTCTGTCTCTATCTCTCCCTGGTGAGGTGATGGTGATGAGGGCCCTGATCCCAACATTCACTGTGTCTGCACATCGAGGGGTAGGGGAGCTGTCTGTGTGTCTCAGACTTGGGCGTGGGTGCTGCCTGACTAGAAAGCTAGCCAAAGCTAGCTCCCCAAGGAGGGCCAAAGGATGGAGAGGAGAGCCAGCTCTTGCTAATTTCTCTGTTTAAGGAAAAGAAGGGAACAGGCAAGATTGGCCAGACCTTGAGTGAAGCCTCCTACAGCTCCCGAGAGTGAACACTTGAAGAAATTGAAGGTACTTGAGGCAGCCGAGATGGGTGGCGTTCCCTCCCAGGTAGGAGAGAATGAGAGAAAACCTGCCTGGCACCGAATGAACCTTGAAAGGGCAGCAGAGTACAGAGGGGAAAATACACAATGTCTGCAGCCTTCAAAGGCAGAGAAATGAAGGGCCCTGCAAATTGCTTTGGGGGACTTTAACTCGAATCCATCCCTACATCAAAGGGATGTTGTGAGAATAAATAGGGCTCCTTCCCTGCCTCCCTCTCTCCAGCCTCAGGAGGAGGTGGGGGAGGGAGCAGACACCTCTGGGCCCTGGTGAATGTCTGCCACCAGCAGTCTTTGGGGGAAAAGACTGGGAATGGAGGAGGAAGGCAAGAGGAGGAAAGAAGAGGGAAGGGGAAGGAGGGAGAGGGAGAGGGGATGACTGCATCTATAGTACCTTTATCCAAAGTCAAGGACTGGTTACTGCTGAGAATAAGTGATTTATCTCAACAATAAGACAGCTCAGGACAGAAGCAGTGCACTATCCAGTCCTGGGCATCGTATTTTAGGAAGGATGGAGAGTGTCCTGAGGTGTTGAGTTGCCTAAATTACTGACGAGCCTGGTATCAGTGCCACACTAGGCTTGGTTGAAGGAACTGGGGGTTTCTTTTCCTTCCAGTTCCATCGCTTATCACCTTGGGATGTCTCCAAGTCTCAGTTTCCTCCTCTACAGAAGGAAGGGCTAGACAAGAAGACTTCTGGGGCCCCTTCTAAGGTTTCACATAGCTGCTCCTCTACTCCTTAGGACATCCAAGAAGCACTAGCTCCCTCCAGATGGCTAAGAGATGATTTTGTCCTCTTTGCGTCTCCATCATTTAGCACAGTGTATGTGTTTAGCACATAGTAGGTGTTTAATAAATGTGTATTGGCCGACTGACGTGCTAATGTGAGGGAAAATAATTAAATTTGTCTTTTTGAAGTAAACATTTCATTGATGCTTTTAAAAATATCGTAATGCCCCTTGACAAAAACCCTCTTTTGTAACAAAGAAATATGGCCAAGTGAGATGTACCAGCCTATTGGCTCTGACTGACTGACAATGACTGTCTCACTCTGCATCCCTAGTCCACCAGAGGTGGAAGCCATGGTCTGCTCTGGTCCTCCGGAGGTCCCTGGGGGACCACAGTCCTGATGCCTTATGTTACTGAGATCATTGTCAAAAGCACCCCCTTCTTTCTGCCTCCTTCTCTCTTTGTAACTTCATGCAAGCCAAGAGATGAGACTTGATCTGCTTGGCCCCAGAGGGGAGAGCCAGTGGCAATGGTGGCGGGGGTGGGGGGGAGTTACCAGGAAATTTAATCTGGATGTTAGCAAAAACTTCCTACAATTAAAGTTGTCCCAAAGAGGGATGAAGGGAGGTTAGGGGGCACCATAGTGCATAGAGCACTGGGCTTGGAATCAGGAAGACTTATTTTCATGGGTTCAAATCCAGCTTCAAACACTTACTAGCTGTGTGTCCCTGGGCAATTCACTTAACTCTGTTTGCCTCAGTTTCCTCATCTGTCAAATGAGTTGGAGAAGAAAATGGCAAACCATTCCAGTATCTCTGCTAACAAAACCCCCAATGGGGCCATGAAGAGTTGGACATGGCTGAAAACAATTAAACAGGTAGGATGGGCTGCTTCCAGAGGTGGTGTGTTCCCCTCCTTCAAGCAAAGGCTGATGATGGGGATTCCTGTTCAGGTCCAGGGTGGCAGGAGATTGTCACCAAAGTCCCTTCCAACTGAAATTCTGGGATTCTGTGAATGTTGTGTCAAAAGTAGGGGAGGGTGGCTGTTCCCCAGTGGAGAGGTTGCTGAGAGTTATTGAACTGCCATTCTCATCTGGGCAAACTCAGTGCCACTGTGATGTCATCACTTGGGGCAGGGCATCAACTGGATATGAGGCTCCACATTTTGGTAGCTTCATGTTTTCATCTGCAATATTGACTGGTCCCCTAAGCCTGACCACGGCTTTCTCTCCATCCTCTCTTGGCCTTGCCCTATCTACCCAAGGCAGTGGAGCCACTCTTTCTTTGCTCTTCTTCTTGCCCTTCCCAATCATTTTTAAAAGCCCTCCTTGGTTTTTTCAGAATTTCCCACAACACTCAGATCCTAAGGTTTTGCCTTCCTGTCCCTGTTCTTATAAAATCCTTTATATTCAATCTGCCATCTTCTGTACATCACCCTTTAGAAAGCTGAGCCTATCTGAGAGCTCCCTGTGTGGTCACACCAGCCTCTCTAGACACTCTGTTTTTTCTTTCTTTCTTTTTTTGGAGGGGGGAAGGCAAGGCAATTGGGGTTAAGTGACTTGCCTAATGTCACATAGCTAGTAAGTGTGGCAAGTATATATGTATTTGATTGTATTTGAACTCAGGTCCTCCTGATACCAGGGCTGGTGCTCTATTCACTGTGCCACTTAGCTGCCCTCACTCTGCTTTTCTTTCTCATTGGAAAAGAGGAAGCTGGGTCTTGAGGGATGGAGTGGGATTATAGCAGGTGGAGGTGTGGGTGGAGAAAGGAGGACATTCTAGGCTGAGGGAATAATGCAAGCAAAACAAAAGATAAAAAAGTACATTGTGGTGTAAAGAGGACTGATTTTAGAATTAGGAGACCTTCATTCCTGTTGTGTATATCCTTCATTTTTGAAGAGAACCATGACATCAGGGTAATGAGGACAAGACTTACAGTTGACTTTGATTTGAGTGAGGGTGGGCTGTGCAAGGTCACCAGCCTCACTTTATCCTCCAGAGCCATCTGGGTCCAGTGACCAGATATTCATTAGAATGACTGGAGATAACCTAGGATCCAATGGAAGACTTCTTTGAAGTAATCCTCTTTGAAAATGAGGACAAACATAACCTGTGAGTAGACAGAGATGCCTGAATGGGGGCCCAGCTAGTTGGGTAACTCAGCTGGTCCTCTCCAAAGGAAGGTAAGTTTTAATAGTCAGAAACTGCCGACTTAACTTGGGGTTTACTGGCTAGGTTCCTTCCTTCCTACCTTCCTTCCTTCCTTCCTTCCTTCCTCCCTAGCTCCCTCCCTCTCTTTCTCTCTTTCTTTGTTTCTCGATCTTTCTCTCTTTCCTCTCTCTCTTTCCTCTCTCTCTCTCTCTCTCTCTCTCTCTCTCTCTCTCTCTCGTTCTTTCTTTCTTTCTTTCTTTCTTTCTTTCTTTCTTTCTTTCTTTCTTTCTTTCTTTCTTTCATTTCTCTCTCTCTCTCTCTCTCTCTCTCTCTCTCTCTCTCTCTCTCTCTCTTTCACAAAACCTTAAACCTTGTTCACTCTGAAGCTCATAGATTGGACCATACTAGATCCCTGCCCAAACTCTGCTTAAGGGCTGTATTTTGGGCTCTCCTGGATTAGAGTGAAGATCAGTGGTAACTATTTCTCTTTGGAACAGCAACCTTGAAGGTCTTCCCCTCCCAGTTTGGTTTTTTCCTTAATTTTTTGCTAATTAAAGGGGCCATCCCTTGATTCACTTCTTTTTTTAAAAATTAATTTATTAGTTTAGTTTCAGTTAACAAGTTTCAATTCCATAGCTCCTTGATTTTCAAATTTCCTTTACTTCCCTCCCCCCTCCCTACACGACAGCATATAGTCCAGTATATGATCTGCAAATGCATTCATATTAGACATTATTCCAATTACAAAGGCGTATTGTACTAGGTGGGATGAAAGATGGTAAGGAAGAAATAAAACCAAACAATGAAAAGAACAAGATCATTTAGTTTGCTTCCATCAGGATTCAGGTTCAGTTCTTTCTAGTTATATCTCTGGATGTCGCATTTCTCACTTTCTTGAGTCTTTCGGGATTAACTTATATCACTGCATTGCTGAAAAGAGTCCAGTCTGTCATAGTTGGTCATCACAGATATGGTATGTCTGTGATTGTATACAGATTTCTTCTGATTCTACTCTTCTCGATCAGCATCAGTTTGTATAAGTCTCTCCAGGTAATTATGAAATCCGTCACCTCTTCATTTCTTATAGCACAATAATATTCCATTACATTCATATACCACAACTTGTTTAGCCATTCCCCAATTGGTGGGCACCCCTTCAGTTTCCAATTCTTTGCAACCACAAAAAGGGCTGCTAAAATATTTTTGTACATATGGGTCTTCCTCCCACTTCTATGATCTCTTTGGGATATAACCTTAGAAGTGGTATGGCTGGGTCAAAGGGTATGAAATTATTTATAATCCTTTGGTCATAATTCCAGATTGCTCTCCAGAATGGTTGGATAAGTTCACAACTCCACCAGCAATGTATTAGTGTTCCAATTTGTCCACATCCTCTCCAGCATTTGTTACTTTCTTGTTTTGTCATCTTAGCCAATCTGACTGGAGGGATGTGGTATCTCAGAGTCGTTTTGATTTGCATTTCTCTAATTAATAGTGATTTAGAGCATTTATTCATATGCTTATAGATATCTTTAATTTCTTTCTCTGAAAATTTCCTGTTCATATCCTTTGACCACTTATCAATTGGGGAATGACTTGTATTCATATAGATTTGGCTCAATTCTCTATAAATTTTAGAGATGAGTCCTTTATCAGAGACACAAGCTGTAAAAATTCTTTCCCAATTTCCCACCTCCCTCTTGATCTTGGTTACATTGGCTTTGTTTGTACAGAAGATTTTCAATTTAATGTAATCAAAATTATCCATTTTGCATTTTATAATGCTCTCTAATTCTTGTTTGGTCCTAAAGTCTTCCCCTCTCCACAGATCTGTCAGGTAAACTATTCCTTGCTTTCCCAAATTGCTTACAGTATCATCCTTTACACCTAGATCATGCACCCATTTGGACTTGATTTTGGTATATGGTGTTAGATAATGGTCTATGCCCAGTTTCTGCCATACTGTATTCCAGTTTTCCCAGCAGTTTTTGTCAAATAGTGTGTTCTTATCCCCAAAACTGGGTTTATCGAACAATAGATTGCTATATTCATTAACTGCTGGGTCTCCTGCACCTAATCTATTCCATTGATCCACTACTCTACACCTCTGCCAGTACCAAGCAGTTTTGATGACTGCTGCTGTATAATACAGATTAAGATCTGGCATAGCTAGTCCACCTTCCCTAGCGTTTCTTTTCATTAATTCCCTTGATATTCTAGACCGTTTGTTTTTCCAGATAAATTTTGTTATTATTTTGTCTAACTCTAGAAAGTAGTTTTTTGGTAAATTGATTGGTATGGCACTAAATATATAGTTTAGTTTGGGTAAAATTGTCATTTTTATTATATTAGCTCGACCCAGCCATGAGCAATTGATATTTTTTCAACTATTTAGATCTGCTTTTATTTGTGTGAGAAGTGTTTTGTAGTTGTGATCATATAGATTCTGGGTTTGTTTTGGCAAGTAGATTCCCAAATATTTTATAATGTCTACAGTGACTTTAAATGGGATTTCTCTTTCTATCTCTTGCTGTTGAGTTTCATTAGAGATGTACAGGAATGCTGAGGATTTATGTGGGTTTATTTTATATCCTGCAACTTTGCCAAATTTATTTATTGTCTCTAGTAGTTTTTTACTTGATTCTCTAGGATTCTCTAAGTATATCATCATATCATCTGCGAAGAGTGATAGCTTGGTCACTTCTTTACCTAATTTGATTCCTTTGATTTCTTTTTCTTCTCTAATCGCTACTGCTCGTGTTTCTAGTACCAGATTGAATAAGAGGGATGATAGTGGACACCCTTGTTTCACTCCTGATCTTATTGGAAAGGCTTCTAGTTTATCCCCATTGCATATAATACTTGCTGATGGTTTTAAATAGATGCTATCAACTATTTTGAGGAAGGCTCCATTTATTCCTATACTTTCTAGTGTTTTTAATAGGAATGGGTGTTGTACTTTGTCAAAAGCCTTTTCTGCATCTATTGAGATGATCATGTGGTTTCTGCTAGTTTTATTGTTGATGTGCTCAATTATACTGATGGTTTTCCTAATATTAAACCATCCTTGCATTCCTGGAATGAATCCTACCTGATCAGAGTGTATTATTTTTGTGATAAGTTGTTGGAGTCTTTTGGCTAATATTTTATTTAGAATTTTTGCATCTAAGTTCATGAGGGAAATTGGTCTATAATTTTCTTTCTCTGTTTTATCTCTTCCTGATTTAGGAATCAGTACCATATTTGTGTCATAGAAAGAGTTTGGTAGGACTCATTCTTCACTAATTTTCCCAAATAGTTTGTAGAGTATTGGAATCAATTGTTCTTTAAATGTTTGATAGAATTCACTAGTAAACCCATCTGGCCCTGGAGATTTTTTCCTAGGGAGTTCTTTGATGGCTTGTTTGATTTCTTTTTCTGAGATGGGGTTATTTAGATAATTCACTTCCTCTTCAGTTAATCTGGGCAACTTGTGATTTTGTAAATATTCATCCATTTCACTAAGATTGTCATATTTATGTGCATACAATTGGGAAAAATAATTCCTCATTATTTTTTTGATTTCCTCTTCATTGGAGGTAGATTCACCCTTTTTATTTTTGATACTCATAATTTGGTTTTCTTCTTTCTTTTTTTTATCATATTGACTAAGGGTCTATCAATTTTGTTGATTTTTTCATAAAACCAGCTCTTAGTTTTATTTATTAATTCAATGGTTTTCTTAATTTCAATTTTATTAATCTCACCTTTGGTTTTCAATATTTCTAATTTAGTACTTAATTGGGGATTTTCAATTTGTTCTTTTTCTAGCTTTTTCAATTACATGTCCAATTCATTGACCTCCCTTCTCTCTGCTTTAATTAAGTATGCACTCAGGGATATAAAACTTCCCCTGAGAACTGCCTTTAGTGCATCCCACAAATTTTGGTATGTTGTTTCATTATTATCATTCTCTTGAATGAAATTATTGATTGTTTCTATAATTTCTTGTTTGACCCACCAGTTTTTTAGGATTAAATTGTTTAATTTCCAATTAGTTTTTAGTCTATCTTTCCATGGCCCTTTATTGCATATAATTTTTATTGCATCATGATCTGAGAATGATGCACTTAATATTTCTGCCTTTCTGCACTGGATTGTGAGGTTTTTATGCCCTAGTACATGGTCTATTTTTGAGTATGTACCATGCACTGCTGAGAAGAAAGTAAATTCCTTTTTATCCCCATTCAGTTTTCTCCAGAGATCCATCATATCTAGTCTCTCTAAGATTCTATTCACCTCCTTAACTTCTTTCTTGTTTATTTTGAGGTTAGATTTATCGAGTTCAGAGAGGGGAAGATTAAGGTCCCCCACTAGTATAGTTTTGTTCTATTTCTTCCTCTAATTCCTTTAACTTCTCCTCTAGGAATTTAGATGCTATGCCACTTGGTGCATATATATTAAGTAATGATATTGCTTCATTCTCGATGGTGCCTTTTAGCAGGATATAGTTTCCTTCCTTATCTCTTTTAATTAGATCTATTTTTGCTTTTGCTTTATCTGAGATAAGTATTGCTACCCCTGCTTTTTTTACTTTAGCTGAGGCATAATAAATTTTGCTCCAACCTTTTACCTTTACCCTGTGGGTATCCCTTTGTTTCAAATGTGTTTCTTGAAGACAGCATATTGTAGGATTATGGTTTTAATCCATTCTGCTATCCGCCTCTGTTTTATGGGAGAGTTCATCCCATTCACATTCACAGTAATGATGACTATCTGTCTCTTCCCTTCCATCCTATTCCCTCCCCTGTTTATGTTTTTGTTTCTTCCTTCTCCCTTCCCCTCCTTGAAGTTTTCCCTTTTGACCACTCCCTCCCTCAGTGTTCCCACCCAGTGATCCCTCTTCTTAACCTACCCTCTCCCCTTATTACTGTTTCCCTCCCTTCTAATCCCCCCTTTAGTCTCCTCTTTTTCACCCCCCTTACCCTTCTGCTTTCTATAGGACAAAATAAGTTTTTATACTTATCAGAGTGAATTACTCCCCGTTTGATTCCAAACCAATGAGAGTAAATTTCAAACATTGCTCCTCTCCCTCCCTCCTTTTCCTCTATTTAATGAATTTATGTGTCTATTAACATTAAAATCTTAAACTTCACTGATTTAAGTTGATCCCTCTTTGAACCAGAACCAGTGAGAATAGTGTTTAAATGATGTTCCTCTCCCTCTTTCTTTCCCCTCTTCTATAGTGTGTTTTAATGTCCCCTCAGATGGCATATTTTACCTTTTCCTAGCTCATCCTTTCCGTTTTCCCATTACAGTACCTTTGATCCCCTTAATAGTTTTGTTTTTTTTTTAGACATCAGGTTAGTGCATTCATACCCACACCCTCTCTCTAAGTATAACCCTTTTGAAGGTCATGATAATCATAAAGATTTTGAATATTGACAGTTATCAGCTCCACATATAGGGATGTGAAAATTTTGCTCTTGTTGCATCCCAAGTAATGAGCGTGTGTTTGTGGGTTTGGTTGTGTGCGCTTATGCATGTGTGAGTCTGTGTTTCTCTTGTTTACCTTTTTATGTCTTTCTTGAGTCTTGTAATTGGAGATCAAATTTTCCATTGAGCTCTGGCTTTTTCATCAGGAACATCTGGAAGTCCCCTATTTCATTAAACAACCATCTCCTTGCCTGGAAGATTATGCTCAGTTTTGCCGGGTAGTTAATCCTTGGTTGTAGTCCTAGCTCTCTTGCCCTACGATATCAAATTCCAGTCCCTCCGCTCTTTTAATGTAGAAGCTGCTAGGTCCTGTGTGATCCTAACTGTAGTTCCTCGATATTTGAATTGTTTCTTTTTGGCTGCTTGTAGAATTTTTTCTTTAATCTTGTAATTCTGGAATTTGGCTACTATATTTCTTGGAGTTTTCAGTTTGGGATCTCTCTCAGGAGGAGTCCGGTGAATTCTGTCGATAGTTATTTTATCTTCTGATTCCAGAACCTCAGGACAGTTTTCTTTGACAATCTCTTGGAGGATGTTGTCTGGGCTGCTTTTTTCATCATGGCTTTCTGGTAGACCAATAATTCTTAGGTTGTCTCTCCTGGATCTGTTCTCTAGGTCAGTTATTTTTCCAGTGAGATATTTTACATTTTCTTGCAATTTTTTGATCATCTTGTTTTGTTTGATTGACTCTTGCTGCATCATAGAGTTCTGAGCTTCAATTTGATGGTTTCTAATTTTTATCGAATTACGGTCTTCAGTTATTTTTTGAAGTTCCTTTTTTAGGGAGGTATTTTCTCCAATTACTTCACTGAGACGTTTTTCCAAGTTGGTCACTGCCTCCCTGATTTGGTCTTTAAAATTTTTCTTAAGCTCCTCCAGGAATGCTATTTGGGCTTGAGACCAGATCATGTTTCCTTCTGTGGTCTCAGGTGTGGGTAGAGAGTCTATATTGTCCTGTTTGTTTTGTTGTTCTTGCCCTGCATAGTATGCTCGAATAGACTTTTTTGCCTTCCCCTTCTCCTTCTCAGCTTCTTTTTTTCCCATTGTGACTTCCTGTTTCTTAGTTTGTCAGGCTATGAGTTTAGGGCCTGATCCTTGACTTTGAATACCTCTGGGTGGCTAGTTTATGGCTAAGTCAGGGAAGTCAGTGAGGAATGTAGATGTGTAGGTGGGGATGAGTCTGACCACTTCAGATTTCTGCCTCTGTGCCCCTGGGCTATAAGTAGGCTTTTGTTGGTAAGGAGAGGTGGGGCTTGTTGGGACTCCACCCTCTCTTCTCTTCAGACTCCAGGCTATCTCAGTTACACCCCTTCTTGGAGACTCTCAAGCCTGGGGCTATTTCCATTAACTTGGGATTTCAATCTGGGTGGGAGACTTATCTTTGGGTTTTCTGCTTCATGAAGGAGGGATGGGAGGATTGGAGCAGCTAGAATTTACTTTGCCATTCCAGCCCCTGTATTATACAGGCAGGCAGTTTCTAAACTTCCAGGCTGGGGGCCGAATGCAGCCAGAGAAGCCGCTCTTTCCACTGAGGGCCCAGCTCTCCTACCTGACTCCCATGATCCTACCCGTCTGAGAGATGACTGTGATTCGTCCTCGGTGAGTCTGCAGGCTGGGGCTTTTGCTCTCTGGTGTAGTCTGCTTGTCTGCTCTTAGGTCTGGGCTGTGCAGACCCCACGCGCTCTGCGCTCGACCTGTTCGGACACACTGGGCAACCTCCTGGGCTGGACTCTGCCACACTTCGTCTTCCAGTGGGCTCCGTCACTCTGGAATCTGCTCAGATTCACCCTTTGAGCCTTAGTGACCGAGGAGCTCAGCGAGGTTACTGCTTCCTTTCCGCCATCTTGGCTCCTCCTTGTTGTTCTTCTTCTTGTTTGACTTGGACAAGATCACAAGTCTAGCAAATGCAAAGACTAGAACTCAGAGTGTTCCTGACTCTTAGGCTATCACAGCACATTGCCCCTGCTAAATCATACTGGCTTCAGCTCTAAGCAGACTCAGTGGCATCCTGATTCACTTCTTAAAGAGACCTATTCACTGAATGGGCTTTACCTCCCCCTAAGTGAGTACCTGAAAAGACCTTAGCCTAAAAGGACCTTCATTCTAGTCCTGGCTCAGACAAATATGGACAGAGGGAATTACTTAACCCCTCAGTTTATTCATCCATAGAATGGGAATCATAATCCCTATACTACCTACCATATAGAATTGTGGTGAAAAGCAAGCTTTATAAGACTTCAGAGATCACATATACACAGGTTATTATGAGGATTTTGGTTACCATGAGTAATTCAGTTTGATCTGACTATTGAATATGAGAAAATTCAAGAAAGTGAGCTAAGTAATAATAAATCCAGATTGAGGTGGGCCTCGAATGCCAGGAATTTCCCAACAGCAATGTTGAGCCATTGGAGGTTTTGGAGCAGAGGAGTTACATGACCACAGCTATGTTTAAGGAAAATGCCTCAGGCAGGAGGTGCAGGATGGATTGATAGAGGCAGGAGGCCCTTATGACTGTTCACACACTTAGAATGAGGCTGGGTCTGAGGCCTAGCTCTGATCCTTTCAAGCTATGGGACCCTGGGAAAGTATCTGGCCTTCAGTTTCTTCCCTTATAAAATGAGGCCTTTGAATGAGATGATAGCTCCTGGGTCTGTGAAATGAGAGCAGGGCCTGGCCATGGGGTGGAGGGGCCCATTTCTTTATCACATCCATCTGAAGGGGATTGCTCTTGGCAACCCCATCCAGCAGTTTCCTGTGTTATGTCTGAATTTCCAGATGTCCCTTCTCCTTCCCAGGATCCCAGTTCTAGGGTAGGAAAGGACATCAGAGGCCATCTCATCCAACCCTTTCATTTCACAGGACCCCTCCTGCCTGGGCTCAGTTGGGCCAGGCTTGCAACCAGGCTTGACAATAGGATGGAAAGTCTCCTCTCCAAAGCCCTGGCTCCTTCCCGGTGCCCGAGCCCCTGGGCCCTGGCCTGATTTGTAAGGTTGTTTATTGAGATCGGCAGGCAGAGAGCGTCACAGTCATGGAGGATAAAACCCCATAAATATGGAATTTGACTTGTAGAAATCAGTAGAAAGTGGTGCTAATAAGAACATAGTCATATGACTTGGGAAGCCAAGGAAAGTGTGGAGGGCAGCGAGGCAGCTCCTGGGAGGGGGAGGGAGGAAGGGGGAGGATGCCCCCTCCCCCTCCCCATGATGGGGAAGAGGGAAGGAGGGAGGAGGAGGTGCCAGGATGCTCCACCCCCCCTATGATGGGGAAGAGGGAAGGGGGAAGGAGGAGGTGCCAGGATGCTCCATGCCCCCCATGATGGGGAAGAGGGAAGGAGGGAGGAAGAGGTGCCAAGGTGCCCCCCCCTCCATAATGGGGAAGAAGGAAGGGGGAAGGAGGAGGTGCCAGGATGCTCCACCCCCGCCATGATGGGGAAGAGGAGGTGCCAGGATGCCCCTCCCCCACCACACACACATTTCCCACTAATGCTGGAGAAGAGGGGGAGGGTAGGAGGTGGTAAGATGCCCCCTCCTCACCACTAATGATGGGGAAAAAAAGACCCAAAATGGAGAGCAGAGCTAGTCAGGAGAGCCTATTTTGGGAGGTGTTGCTAATACCCCTGGGGCTGGGGGGAGCCAGGAACCAGGATCCCCAGACAGTCTAAAACAAGCCAGGAAAATGATAAGGGGTTGGAGTGTTGGGTTCTGGACAGCTGGTCTCCCATCCCCATGATTCCAGAGTTGGCAGCAGGAACTAGAGAGGCTGGGGGATGCCTGTCGAGCTAATTCTGAAGACATCTGAGTGGCCTCTTTAGCCCTCTGTCTCCCATTCTCTCCTTCAACATTAACTCTGAAAACTCCATGATTTCATGCAGGTGGAGGCTCTGTCCACTGACCCAGACAGCAGCCCATCCACATGTTTATGCCACTGGCAAGGAGGGGGCCAGGCAGAGGAGGCTTGGGAGCAGGGAGGCTTGTAGCCACAGAAAGAGGGAGGAAGCCCTGCCCAGGAATATCCACCCCTCACCCCCAATCTCAGGGGTTCATAGACTCATAGACTGAGACCTGGCACAGACCTAGAGTACTAGACTTGGAATTAGGAAGACTCCCCCCTCAATATTCACTAACTGTATGACCCTGGGCAAGTCACATAACTTCTGCCTGCCTCAGTTTCCTTAAATGTAAAAAGAGGATAATAATAAGTACCTACCTCCTAGTGTTGCTGTGAGGCTCCCATCAGATGTTATTTTTGCAAAATACTTAGCTCAGTGCCTGGCACATAGTAGGTGCTTTAACAACTGTTTCCTTCCTTTCTTCAAGTCCAAACTCCTTATGACAAATAAGGAAACTGAGGCCCAGAGGGGTTGTGATTTGCCAAGATGGAATTTAAAGCCAGACCTCCCTAACTGCATGTCAAGACTCATCCACTGCCTCATATGGCCACTCATTAAGGTTTCTACCTTGCTGAAAAACTAGCAGCTGCTGGAAAAGGAGGAATCCAGGATATGGGGTCCCAGGACTTGGGATATCTGAGGGAGGAAGCACTCCTAGGGAAGTTTCTGTCAGCACCTTCTAAATTTTAACACCCTGGTGCATAGCCCCAGTTGTCCCACCTTAGTTATAACTCTGACTTTGTAAGCAGTTTTCTGTATGGTTCATAAAGATAATCTTCTGTCCTGGTGGCCAGAGTTCTAGTGAAGAGCCTCCCTCTACAAAGCTGGGCCAGAGCTCAGATAATAGTCTAACCATATCAGATCTAACATCCACCCCGAGCAAGGTTCTGGAAGACATTCATCCTGCCCCCTCCCTGGCCTGCCAAGTAAGTCCTCCCAGCTGTGGGTCCTGGCTGGCCTCAAGTCTCACTAGAAGAGCCTTCCATAAGGCAGGGCCCCTTCACATGCTGATGAGGTGCCAGGGTCGGGGGGGGGATGATACCAGAGGGCCCTATTGGATTTTTACCAGCGATATCTGGTTTCTGTCCATGCTGGGCACTTGGCAGGCCTTTGGAGAATATTTGTAGAAAGTAATTAAAACTAAACACTGTCATATTGTGTGCCCCAGATTTGTCCCAAAGAACCACAAGGAGAAGGCACTCCCTACCTCTGGAGGTGGGGATCGGCAGTCAACGTGTGTGGTCTGGGGCTGGGGGACTGGCTTCATCCAACTAGAAAGGGACGGCTCTCTGGGAGGGCAAAGGATGCCTCGAGAATTCTGAGTGTGAAAAATGCCAAGACAAGAGACACAAAAATGAGTCCTATCAAACCCAAACACACATGAGAAATGCAAAAACAAGCGACATCAATAAACCAATTCAAAAAGAAAGCAATGCTCGTTGGCTGATTGACAGATGAAAGCTGTAAGACCTGAGCATCCCCAGTAGAAGTCATCTTGTCCAGCCCCCTGTCCAAAGCCTCCAGGAGCTCTCCAGACCCTCCAGGGCAACCACGAAAGGAACCTTAGCGATCACCTCATCTGACTCCCTCATTTTACAGATGGGGAAACTGAGGCTCAGACAGGGAGATGGCTTACCCAGAGGCACAGAGCTGGAAACCCAGAGCCTAGGTCTCCTGACTTTCCGTACAGTTTGATTGCACATTTATTAAATGCCCATGGCAGCTGGGTGGTGCAGTGACTAGAGCTCTGGGCCTGGAGTCAGGAAGACCTGAGTTCAAGTCTGAACTCAGACACTAACTAGCTGTGTGACCCTGGGCAAGTCCCTTCACCCTGTTTGCCTCAGTTTCCTCATCTGTAAAATGAGCTGGAGAAGGAGATGGCAAAGTACACCTGTATCTCTGCCAAGAAAACTTCAGACGGGGTCATGGAGTCAGGAACGCAGGATGGAACAACATGTCATGCCGAGATCTGTCCTGGGTGATGGGGAGGCTCATGGCTTAGATCCAGCTTTTGCTGCCCTCGAGGGTGCAGGCTGGTAGGAGAAGCAGAAGCCACCCAGGTAACCAGAATAGCTGCTCTTATCTGGCAAATGAGAGGGCCCAAGCAAGGACTGGGGGAGGTCTAACAAGGGCTGGGAGTCAGGGAAAGCTTCCTGCCAGAGGCGCTATCTGAAAGGGTGTGAAGAAGAAAGAAGCCTCTTCATGAGGGTGAAAAAGGAAAGTGTAAACGCTGTCTCAGAGATTAACATCGAAAAAACCAAGCTCTCGGCAACTGGCCCCATCGCTGCCTGGCAAACAGAGGGAAGAGAAATGGAAGCAATGTCAGATTCCACATTCTTGGGCTCAAAGATCCCAGCAGATGGAGACTGCAGCCACGGCATTAAAAATGTTGCTCCTTGGAAGAACTCTCTGGAAATCTGAACAGCAGACCAGAAAGCAGGGATATCGCCTAGGCCACAAAGGTCCCCAGTGCCAAAGCAGCAAGGCGTGGCTGGGAGAGCTGCACGATAGGGAAAGCGGAAGAGTCGGTGCCTTTGAATTGTGGTGCTGGAGAAGAGACTCTGAGTCCCTTGGACAGAAGATCAAATGGGTCAGAAGAAATTAATTCAGACCATTCATTGGCAGGTTAAATACTGAAGCCGAGGATTAAACACTCTGGCCGTGTAATGAGAACACAGGACTCTTTGGAAAAGACCCTGATGCTGGGAAAGATCGAAGGCAAGAGGAGAAGGGGACGGCCGAGGACAAGATAGATGGATAGGGTCATGGAACAGACTTGGGGACATGGTGGGGGATAGAGCAGAAAAGCCTGGTGTGTTGTGGTCCATGGGGACAGGAAGAGTCAGCCATAACTGAATGAGGACCCAACAGCAACAGCCCAAAGGACGGGGAGGTATTCATTAGGTATAGAGAGGTGGGCAAGCTATCACTGGCTTAGGGAGTAGGGCGAGCAAAGTCATGGAGGAAGGAGAGGACCAGGCATGTTAGGAGTAGACAGAGGGTTTGGAACATGTGAAGGAAGGTCAGAAAAAATCAGGTGGTGGTGGAATGTGGAGGGCCTTGAATGCCAGAATAATTCAATAGACAAAGAGATGTGGAGGGTAGAATGCCAGGCACAGAGAAAAGGCAAAGAATCAGGTCACAGGATCTGTGATTTCAGGGCTGGAAGGGGTCTCAGAGGCATCTAATCCAATGCCAGCCTGAACAGGAATTTTCACCAGTCAGTGGGTACTTACCAGCCTCTTGTGTGAAGAACAAACCTACCAATCAATCAGTATTTATTAAGCACCTACTATGTGCCAGGCTCTAAGTGCTGGACCTTTGGAGGCAGCCCCTTCCACACTGGGTGAGCTCAAATTGCTAAGAAGTTTTCCTGACACTGAGCCTGGGGCCCAGCCCAGCGAGACAGACCCTCTTCCACAGGGGATCCTCATGAGAGATGCCATGATGCCTTTCCCCACAGTCTTCTCTTCTCCAGGACCAGGACTCCAATTCCATCCTCATATGACGTGGACTGAAGGTCCTTCTTCATCCTGGAGGCTCTCTCTGGAACTTATCAATATCCTGAAATCATGGCACTTGGGGCTTAATACAGCCCTCTTGAGAAGGTCCAGTGAGGCCAATGGGCAGCATGGTCACCTCCCTTCTCCTGGCACTCAGGTACCCAGGAGCACAGCAGCTTCTGGGCTTTGACACTCAACTTCCTGTTCCCCTTGCCCATTCCCTGAACAGGAGGTGAGCAGAAGGGAATCCAGCAGTCACCAGAAAAGCAGGGATAGAGACTCAAATGTACCCCTGGGATCACAAAGCTTGGAGCTAGTGGGCCTACAGAGGCCATTTAGACCAACCACCTCATTTTACAGATGAGGAAACTGAGGCCCAAGGAGGGGAAGGCATTGGGCCACAGTCACACAGCTACCCCAGCCCTCTGGACCACATTTCTGGCCCCCAGTTTGAGGCTCCTTGGGAGGAAAAGTCTCCATCAACCTTGAAATGAAACAGAAATGGGCAGAGTTAGCACCCATGTGGGAGTGCTCCTAAAAGCCTGGGCTAGCCTCCCTCCTCATCAAGCCCTTTCCCATCCCCCATAGCCATTCAGAGACTTCCCAGCCAGGGAGGTCGGGGGAAGGAGCAGAATCCTGTTTCACTCTCTCTACCATTGTGTCTCTGTGTTTTTCTCCCTCTCCCCACCCCCATATCTCTGTCTCTCTCTGTTTCTCTCCCTCCCTTCCTCGCCTCCCCCTCTCTGAACTTGGACAGGTGTGAGGCTGAGAGAAGAATATCAGGATATCCCACTCCCTCCTGACAGAGGGACCGGGTAGACCCCCTGCAAGTGTTGGCCGCTGCTCAAATTCCCGGGCTACTTTAAGCTTATCTTGCAAAGTACTTTATTCAAAACAAGCCTGTGAGGTATGCCGTACAAACCCTTTTAGGCCCATTTGCCAGGCAAGGAAACTGAGGCTCTCAGAGATTAAAAACACACCCATGTTCACTCAGCTGGTCTGTGACTGCTATGATGGTTGAATCTAGGCCTTCTTAGTCCACACTCATCATTCCTCCCATTACATGATGGTACCCTGAGAATGTCAGGATCTGGAATCCCCTTCTCCTGGGGCTAGTCACCAGCTCCCCCTCACAAGTGCAGGAGACCACAAAGCTCAAAACACAAGCAAAGCTTTTTCTGTTTGTTTGTTTGTTTCTTTGACATGAAGATAAGGCTTTAATCAGAGTCCTCAGAGCGGGACAATATCTATCCTTTTCCTAAAGGTTCTGACTCTCTCTGTCCCTGACAGTAGTAGCCTGGGCAGAGCTGTAGCAGAGGAAAAGTCAGGGTTCTTTCTCTAGGTTAGTGCTTTCCTCTAAGTCTCCTTGTTGTGTTATTTTTATCTGAAGCTCTCTCCTCTAGCTTTTCCCAGCTGATCAGTGCTCACTTCAACCTTGATGCCCCCTTTTCTCTCTCTTGCTTCCTGAAGCCTTGCCCAGCTCCCAGCAGGGGGTGATTGCAGTCTGTCACCCCTGGGAGACAGCCCCAGGCACCATCTGCATAGGGACTCCTTACTTCCCCCTGTAGTTCCCCTTAACTCCCAGCAGATGACCTTCATCCCCTTTCCTTGGGCACCAGCTCTGATCATTTTCCACAGGGGAAATCAAACCCCAGAATACCTGTCTCAGTAGCTCCACTACCAGACCAGAGTGCCACTATTTTTCCATCTATTGAACTGGGGCTCCAGATGCTTGAGATGTCACACACCATGTCTCCTTGGGGCCTAGAAGAAACAGCCCGCTCCACAGCTTACAAGTGATTCTTCCCACCGATTCCACATTCATCAATACATCAATAAACATGTATCAAGTGCCTACTATGTGTCAAGCCCTGTGCCAAGCTCTGGAGATACAAAGAGAGGCAAAAGACAGTCTCTAGACTCAAGGAGCTCACAGTTTAATGGGGGAGACCATGTGTAGACAACTATGGACAAACATGATGTACATATATATGTTCTTCTGTGTATGTGTGTGTACATACATATATACCAACACACACACACAGCATGCCATGTGCATATATTACACAATACAATTAACATGTATCATATGGTCACACATGTGTGTGTATATGTATGTACACACATATATGAACTGGAGGTGATCATCAGAGGGAAGGCAGTGCCTTCTCTTCACCATTAGCCTGACAGTGTCTCTCCTCCTCATGGATCATAGGCTCACAGACTCATTCCTAGAAGGGACCTTTGGGGTTACCAAGCCAACCCCCTCATTTTATAGATGAAGAAATGTAGACACAGAGGGGTTCAGTAATTTTCCCGGTGTCCTGGGGGGACAAGTGACAGGGACAGGGTAGAACTCCAATGCTTCTAGTGCATGGAGGTGGGGGGAGAACTCCACTCCTTCCCCCATTGGGCTCCCAGGTCATCACAACCCCACCACACCACAAGGCAGCAAACTGCCAATGACTGCTTTGAAGCTTCTTAGAGATAACACAGGGAAACAACCCCACGGAGCTCTCCTCCCCCTCGCAGCTATTTCTGCTCTAGAGAGAAATGTTGGAACATTTGTAATCCTTGACACATTTGTAAAGCATTTTGTAAGCCTTAAAGGACTACAGAAATGTCAGTTACCCACAGGGCAATGGGAAGACACGTGGGGGGTGTCAACAGCTGGCAGCGGGTCGACAGTGACTTATTTGTGAGGAAAAGTGACAAAATAGTACTGAGGGCACGTGATAGGAAGAGGAGGAGGGTCTCTTGTAGGGAGAGAGAAGCTTGGGCCCTGGGCAACCATGGCACCCACTGACACCCACAGAATGTTAAAAAAAAAAACCCAAACACAACAACAACAACAGCCAGAGAAAGCTCCCTAGCGCACTGAGCGAATCCTTCAGAGGGACAGGAAAAGATATAGGCAAAAGGACCAGGGTGCCAAGGCCAGGATCTGCACCAGGGGAGAAAGTACCCACAGCAATGACTATGGGAGAATCCCTCCTACCATTTTGAAAAGCTTTAAGAGTTCACCAATGACTTCCTCAAGGGAGCCCCATGTACGAGGAGTATGAGGGTTACTGGTCCCATAATTTAGATGAGAAAGTGAGGTTCAGCATAAAGTAATTGGCCAGTTGGGGGACTGAAGGCCAGAGCTGGGATCTTCTGATTCTGAGCCTAGACCCTTTACAATTCTGGGGGCAACTCCTGGGACCACTGACTCCAAGCAAGAAGGGACCTCAGAGGTCTTGGAAAACAACCTTTCACCTTAAAGGTGAGGGATCAGGCCAAGAAAGCGAAGAGACTTCCTGCAGGTGGAAAGTGCCCAAGTGAGGATCCAAATCCAGGTTTGCTTAACTCTACATACTTTGCACCAAGGAGTCTCTGAAGTCAAGTCCTACTGTGTGATTTACGGATACTTACTGTGGAAAGGGCCTTGAGACTGGTGCTGTGGAGGAAACAAAGAGGGATAAGGCAGCTCAGGAAGACCTGAGTTCAAATCCAGCCTCAGATACTTCCTAGCTGAGTGACCCTGGGTAAGTCACTTCAGCTCTCTCTGCCTCTGTAAAATTAGTATAATAACAGCATCTGCTTCCCAAGGTTGGTGGGAAGATCAAACTTTGCGAACCTTCAGGGTTATGTAAATGCCAACCATAGAACCCAGTCCCTTTTCCTAGCAAGTCCTTTTGCAGTAGGAAAGATAGGACATGGATCCAGCTGAGATAAGGTCAGACAGAATGTGACCAAGGCCAGAAGAGAGGGAGAGCAGCAACTGTGTGAATGCAGAGAAGGGAACTACCTTAGGGTGGGGGAGACCCGGGCACACTTCTTGGAAGAAGTGGCATTTAAAGTAACCTTGGGGGCGGCTAGGTGGTGCAGTGAATAGAGCACCGGTCCTGGAGTCAGGAGGACCTGAGTTCAAATCCAGACTCAGACACTTAATATAAAAAAAACTATCCATGTGACCTTGGACAAGTCACTAAATCCCAATTGCCCTCCGAAAGAGCAATACATAAATAAAGTAACCTTGTAGGACAGTTTTATTTATTTTATAATAAATTTACATTATAGTATAGATACACTATATCATATTTGTAATATACAGTATGTTATATAGACAACATAACATATGTACGACACAACACTATATATAAGCATCATATAGCATATATACTTGCATACTTTTGGTAATATATTCATTTTATCCATATCAGATATACAGGCATATATATGTGCACATGCATGCATGTATGTGTTATGTGTGTACACACATATATTTCCTTACCCCATGCAATAGAATGTAATTTCCTTAAAAGCAGGTACTGTTTCTTACTTTGGTCTTTGTACCCACAATGCTTAGCAGTTTCTGGTATACACGAGGTGTTCCATTAATGCCTGTGGACAGGTGGCTCTGCAGGGAGAGATAGGAGTGGGAGGAAATTTTAGAGGTCATTTTCTGCTCCAGAACCTGCAGTGGCTTCCAAGGACTTCCTATCAGCCTAGAGTCCTCAGCTGGACCTCCTGGGCTCCCACTGATCTACTAAACATCTGGGGAGCAGGGCTTAAGTCCTCTCCTGTTGGGTAAGTCACCCTTTAGGCCACCATTTCTTCTTCTGAAAAGGACAGGGTTAAATTAAATCACCTCTAGAATCCTCTCTGGTTCTAACAATCTGTAAATCTAGGCTCATTCAGAGCATCCAACCTTCGATGTCCCCACTTCCTGATCCCCAGGGAGACCTGACCCATTTGGAGGCTGCCTGCTTTGCCATCCCTGGCCAGGTGGCATCTCAGTGAACGCCCACATCCCCTCCTAGAGGTCTCGTACTGGGGACGTATCACAGAGTGACTCAGCCTCCCCCACCAGGCTCTAGCCAGGCACCGAGTCAGCCCCAGTGAGTTATGGTGACAGGCCTGGGGAGGCATCTTTCTATTAATGGGGCAGAACAACCTTGATGAAAAGTTATTTCATGCCTTGGAAAAGGGATATATTGGCCTTCACATAGGACAAGGCCAGCCTTGTACAAGGTATGGAAGAAAGGCAGCAGAGAAAGAGCATGGGGTGGGGGATCAGAGGACCTGGATTCAAATCCTGGTTCTTCTACTTCTGGAGCCTTGGGCAAATCACACCGCATCTCTGGGCCTCATTTTTCCCATCTGTAAAAAGGAGGGATATATCTTCTAAGCTGATTCCAGCTCTAACCTTAGGACCCTTTTCTCTTAAATGGCCTGATAACCAGGGAGACTTAAAGGCACAAGTCTTATTTCTTTCTGTCTCTCTCTTCCTCCTCCTCCCTCCTCTCTCTTTCTCTCCTTCTCTCCTCCCCTCTCTCTCCATTCATTTCTCTCTTTATCTCCTCTCTTCCTGCCTCTCCTCTCTTTCTGTCTCTCCTTTCTCTATTTCCCCTCTCTTTTTCTCTGTCTCTCTTCTTTCTCTCCTTTCTTTCTCCCTCCTTTCTGTATTTCTCTTTTTCCTTGTCTCTCTCAGTCTCTCTCTCCCTCTGTCTCCCTCTTCCTCCTTCCCTCTGTCCCCCTTCCCTGTTTCTCTCTTTCCCTCCTGCCTAACTCCACTTTACTGAATTGATTTTTTTAACCTGACCTGTGATTTCATCGATGAAGGAAACTACTAATGAAGAAAGTCCATTTTCCAATGCAGATCTGAAATACTTCTGCAATTTATCATCTTCGGGAGCTGCTGGGAGCTCTGAGAACAGCATTCCCAGGTCCCATGGCCAGTGTGTGTCTGCGTCTTCCAGACGCTGCAGTTAGCTCATTAGCCACTACCCCTCACAGCTTCTCCTGTAACTTAAAGAATACCTGCCACATATTTACTTCACTGAATTCTCACAACAGCTTGGGAGGGAAGTGCCCTTCTTATACCCATTTTACAGATGAGGACACTCAGGTTCAGAGTACTTACTTGTCCATGATCACATAGCTAGCAAGGGTCAAGAGCAGAATTTGAACCCATGCCTTTCTGCCTCGAAATTCGCACTCTCGTGACACACTAGCTATTATACTACATGTCCTCTCTGGGTCCAGATGGGCCCACGAGAGCTAATCCGTTACCATCTTCCTTTCATGAGTAATTGTGTATCTCATATCCTTGGGGTTATTGTTAAGAATTCTATTTTCACTGCATATGAATCATTTTTCAAAATTGCATTATAACCTTAATAACCAGAGACAAATATTCAGGGACATATACAAAAGGAGAAATGAAATCTTAGCTAAACACTTAGCATTTAATGAGGTAGCAGAGAAACGTGCAGGATTCTGGAGTTGGAAGCCCAAGCCATACCTGAACAAAAACCCACCTTGGTGCACACCTGACCAGGAGCTGTCCAGCTCTGGTTTAAGACCCCTCCCATTTTTTTGGAACGTGAATGACATTTTATTTTTTACAAATTTTATTTAGTATTTTATTTTTTCCCCAATTACATGCAAAAACAATTTTTAGCATTCATTTTTAAAACTTTGGGTTCCAAATTCACCCCCCCCCCATTAAGAAGGCAAGCAATTCAGTATAGGTTATACATGTGTAGTTATGCAAAATATATTTCTATATTAGTCGTGCTGTGAAAAAAAGCATAAACCAAAAAAACAAAACAAAACCCAAACAAGCCCTCAAGAAAAGTAAAGGAAGTTGAAAAAGAAGCTTCGATATGTATTCGGACACTATCAGTTCTTTCTTGGGAGATAGATAGCATTTTCACCCTAGGTCCTTCAGAGTTGTCTTGGATCATTGCATTGCTGAGAATAGCTAAGTCATTCACAGCCGATCATCTTACAATGTTACCGTTACTTTGTACACAGTACATTTTGCTTTGCATCAGTTCATGTAAGTCTTCCCAGGTTTTTCTGAGAGAATCCTCCCCATCATTTCTTATAGCACAGTAACATTCCTTTGCAATCACATAGCACATTTTGTTCAGTCATTCCCCAATTAATGGGTATCCTCCCAATTTCGGGCTGCTATAAATATTTTTATACATATGGGTCCTTTTTACTTTTGTTTTTTATCTGTTTTTGGATACAGACCTAGCAGTGGTATTGTTAGGTCAAAGGGTATGCCTGGTTTTATAAGCCCTTTGGGCATAGTTCCAAATTGCTCTACAGAATGGTTGAATCAGTTCACAACTCCACCAACAGTGCATTAATGTCTCATTTTTCTGACATCCCCTCCAACATCTATCATTCTCCTTTTCTCTCCTATTAGTCAACCTAATAGGTATGAGGCAGTACCTTGAATTGTTTCAATTTACATTTCTCCCATCAATAGTAATTTAGACCTTCTCATAAGGCTATAGATGGCTTTGATTATTTTATCTGAAAACTGTTCATATCTCTTGATTATTTATCAATTGGGGGATGGCTCCTATTTTTTATAAATTTGACTCCGTTCTCTATATATTTGAGAAATGCCGCTTTTATCCGAGAAACTTGCTTCGAAATCTTTTTCACAGTTATGACTGCTAAATGTATTTCCCTTCATCCTATTTCCCCATCCCCCTTTTTATTCTACTCTCTTTTCACCCTGTCCCTCCTCAAGAAAGTTTTGTTTCTGACTACCCCCTCCCTCTATCTGCCTTCCCTTCCATCATCTCTTCCCTCTTTTCTCATCCCTTTCCCCTCCTACTTTCCCACAGGGTAAGATAGATTTCTATACTCAATTGAGTGTGTGTGTGTTATTCCCCCTTTGAGCCAATTTTGATGAAAGTAAGGTTCCCCCCCACACCTCCCCTATTCTCCCCTCCACTATAAAATATATACTGGTGGGGGCTTGTGAGTTATAGTATTAGAAAGAGTCGGCCTCTCTCTACTCCTAGCCCCCAGGCTCACCTAGAACCTGAAAGAGACAAGTAGCAGCCACAATCTGGAGAGCCAGCTTGCACAGAAAGGGTTAGGGAAGTCACACCAAAGCTCGCTTCACTCCAGAACAAAATAGCTTTCCCTGGGCACTACTCCCCTCTTTGTGTGGTCTCCTATCTCCCCAGCCCTGCATTTAGAATGGAACGTAACCTTCTGGGGGGCAAGGGTTGTCTTTGTGTATTTATCCTATCCCAAGTGCTCAGTCCAATGTTTGGCACACGTTCCTACTGTTGTTCAGTTGTTTAGTTGTGGCTTACTCTTCATGACCTCTTGTAGGGTTTTCTTGGCAAAGATACCAGAGGGATTTGCCATTTCCTTCTCTAGCTCATTTTGCAGATGAGGAAACTGAGGCAAATGGAGTTAAGTGACTTGCCCAAGGTCACACAACTAATAAATGTCTGAGGTCAGATTTGAACTCAAGTCTTCCTGACTCCAGGTTTGGAGTTCTATCCACCACAACACCTAGCTGGCCTTGGCACATGTTAGTCGTTTATCCATTGAGTAGGACAGGGAGAGATATATTTAGGAAGGTAGGTGGCATAAAAGCAAATGATACTAATAACAATTTCAAATACATACGCATGTGGCATGTGATAGGATACCTGTGCACGCACACAGAGAGATGTGCCATGTATACATATGCACGTGTACTTGTACATACTTGGATATGTATGTACACATATGCAGTGCAACATAACACACATGTGCACACACGTACATGCACACAACACATGTGTGCACCTATACGCATGTGCAATGCAACATATATACATGTGTCTAAATCTACACATACACATATATACATATATGTGCATACATAATACATACACATATATGCTACTACATCTATACGTGTATGTGTGTATACACATTTATATGCATTACAGACTAAGCCTTGGAAAGAACTTCAGAGTCCTTTTAGCCCTATTTTTCATTTTAAGGATGAACATGTCGTGTCCCCTCAGCCTTGCCCGGTCCCCCTGGGCAGGCAGCATCAGAACAAGGAATGGGACCCAAGTCTTAGCTGTACACATCTCATATTTCCTGTGTTTGCAGCTTTGTTTCTGTTGCTTTCACTATGTATTATTCCTTATGGTTCTATCCATATTTCCTTGTGTGTATTGTATTTGTTCTTTTTTTTTTTTTACAGCACCACAATATACCATTACATTAATATACCATAATTTATTCTGCCATTCTCCAGCTTTCGGACATGAGAGCAGTTCCAGCTTTTCTCTATTCCCGATGGAACAGCTATGAATAATTTTGTGCAGACTGGTCCCTTTTTTCCCTTTTCATGATACTTTTTGGATAAAGTCCTAGCAGTGAAATCTCTGGGTCAAAAGGTATGATCAATTTCGTTACTCTAGAGGGGTCATTGATAGAATTCTACATTTGCACTGAGCTCAGAATTTCTCTGGTAGCTCAGGCCCTCACCAGTCCCCACTAAATCTCTCTCTCTCTCTTCCCCTCTCCTCTGTCTCAGTCTGTCTCTGTCTTTTCCTCCCTCCCTCCCTATCTGTGTCTCTCTCTCCCTCTGTGTTTCTGTGTCTCTCCCTCCCTCCCTGTCTCTGTGTCTCTCTCCTGTCTCCATGTGTCTCTCCCTCCCTCCCTCCTTCTTTGTCTCTGTCTGTCTCTCTCCCTCTCCCTCCTTCTCTGTCTCTCTCTCTGTCTGTCTCTCTGTCTCTGTCTCTGTGTCTCTGTCTGTCTGTCTCTCTCTCTCTCTCTGTCTCTCTCTTCCTCTTCCCTCCCCCCAGCCCCTCGTGTCCTTGCATTTCTCCAGCAGACTTAGGCTGCCAGACGGAGGCTCAGACGGACATCTCGGACCCTGCCCTAGTCCACTCTCTCCCCTCCCCAATCATGCCTTTGTCTCCGATGCCCCCATCCTCTGCCACACCTCTCCACTGTGTCTTTCGCCCCCTCCCCGCCCCAGCCCGCGCTGCTCCCTCTCTTTGCTTGTCCCTCAGGGTCACGGCGCTGTCACACTCTGCGGTCCTGAATGTCAGCCAGGCTACAATGGAGCCCTGCTTTAGAGCCGCCCTGCCAGTCCTTCGCTCTCCCAATCCTTCAGCGGTTCCCTGCCTGACCGATTCAAGGGCCACTCCTTGTAAATAAGGGCTTATTAAATGACCGTTAATTCCTTTATTGTAACTTTCAACACCCCGGACCCTCATCGGCCCATGGTGGGAGGGTGGGGGAGGGGGGCCGGGGAGGACAAGCATTCATATAGCACCTACTATGTGCAGACACCAGATACTCTACAAACATCACCTCGTCTGAGCCTTATAACAACCCCACAGGTAGGTGCTGTTATCTCTCCCATTTTACAGAGGAGGAAACTGAGGCAGTCACATAACCAATAAAGTGTCCGAGGAAGAATTTGGACTCTAGATCCACTGTTCTCTCTGCTTTGCACCTGGCTCCCTTGTTCAGGCAATCACTTTGTATTTATTAAGCACCTACTACATTCTAGGCTCTGTGCCAGGCACTGGCACGTCTCAAAGACAGAAAGGAAACAGCCCCGCTATCTACGATCTACCACGACCTTCCTTGACTTAGCTATGTCATTTGGTATGAGCCAAATGGGAGCTCCCTCCTACCCCCGACATGGCCTGTCCTCTCTAACCCCTGCACCTTTGCTCAGGCCATTCCCTATACCAACCAAGCCTTCCTTTCCTCTCTTTGCCCAATGAATTCCAGCCTACCCTTTCATGGTCAGCTCAGATGCCACCTTTTCCAGGAAGCCTTCCCTGAGCTCCCTGTCACTAATAATACCGCAGCCCTTACACAGGGCTGCTCCCCCCACCCCAAGACGCAGTCACAGGTGCATGATGATGGTAATGATGTGATCCCTCAGCTTAGGGCACTGCACGTCACCAGGGAGATGCTACATTTTCATTTCAGCTTAGTCTTAGAGAGGGGCCTGGGGTGCTGAGATGCTAAAAGCTCACCCAGAGAGGCACAATTAACATTTGTCAGAGGCAAGACTCGAATCCAGGCCTTTCTGAATTGCTTCTGATTTGTGACAATAACAATGACTCACATTTGTAGGATTTTGTGAGGTTTACCAGGGACTTTTCCCACAACCCTGGATGGGGGGGGGGGGGGCGATGTTCTGGAAAGAACCTGGGATTCACATCCTGACACTGAGACCTTGGATATGTCCCTTTGCCTCAGTCACACCTTCCTCATCTGTTAAATCGAGGCCATCTGACTTCTCCAGTCCTTACCAGCTCTAAAGCCTAGCTTTTAGTTTTCTACCCATTTTATAGATAGAGAAACTGCATCTCAGAGAAGTGACGTGGTCTGGCCTGGGTCAGGACTCGAAGGCTGGGCCCCAACCCAGGACGCTGAGCTCCTCCTTCCTGTCCCACACTGTGCTCCTGTGAGGCCTCCTGCCTGTGGCCACATGGCTGCCTGTGCCCAGGCTGGCCCTGAGCCCGGCTAGAGCTGGTGAACACAGCTCCCCAAGTGCTCATAGCCCCGCCTGGTTAATGGGCGCTGATCACCGCCATATGGCAGAGGCGGAGCCACGGGCCCTGGTGCTCACAGAGGCAGGTGCACCAGAGCCAGGGGGGCGGGTCACAACTGGAGGCCAGGAG
>WOXC01006502.1:120000-164521 GCA_011680675.1 Gymnobelideus leadbeateri
GCTCCCAGGCTACATGCAAGTGATGACCTGCCTCCAATATGTTTGTCCTTCTGCTAGAAACGAGACCACTCCGCACAGGCTCCACCAGTGGAAGGAAGGAGAGGAAGGGACACCCACGTATTAAGCCCCCTTGGGTCCCAGCCTCTGCTGAGAGCTTTATAAACATTTGATCCTCACAACAACCTGGAGAGGTGGGTGCTAGTGTCCCCACTTTCCAGGTTACAAAACCGAGGCAGGCAGAAGTTAACAGGTAAGACTAGGGGTCACACGGCTAGTAAATGTCTGAGATTGGATTTGAACTTGGCTGTTCCGGACTCAAGGCCCAGAGCTCTGTGGGGCCCTCGGCTGCCTCTAGCTGGGGGCCATATGCCGGGGTGGGGGGGTGGCACGGGGCTTCCAATCTGTAAGAGCTGCTAGAAGGTCAGCGATGGACCTGAGAACCAGGGGCCCAAGGCCTGAGAGGCTCAGGACCAGTGGCTTGGTGGGGGGAGGGGTTCTTTTAGCTGCAGGGATTCTCAAAGCTCTGAGAGGCAACTGTCTTGTCTCAGGGGATGGGGATCTCATGGCTTCTTAAAGCAATGAGATTTATCCTCTTCTCTTGTGAATAAACCATTGAGAATGCTCTCTTGTTGCCTGGGGTGCATGGAGAGAGAGACAGACAGAGAGACAGATAGAGGGACAGAGACAGAGAAATAAAGACAGAGACATAGAAAGAGGGGATAGAGAGGCAGAGAGATAAAGACAAAGAGAGATATCGAGAGAGACAGAGAAGAAAGAGAGAGGAAAGAGAAAAAAGGGAGAGATAGAGAGAGAAAAGGAGGGAGGGAGGGGAGAGAAAAGAGAAAGAGAGGGGGAGACAGGGAAGAGAGAGAGCATGGGGCGGGGTGGGGGAGTGAGACCCCAGCTCACCTATCCTGACTGGGTCAGAGAGCAGAGAGGGGCAGGCAGTGCCTGGGAAGATAAGCAGTCCCTCTCAGGCAGTATTAAAGGACACAGCCCTAAAAGCCCCTGGCCCTGCTGGTGCACACAGGAAAGTGGACCTCAGGCATGTGTCAGGATCCTAGTGCCTCATTTGGCTCATTCTACCCTCCATGGTGGACCCCACAGAAGACTCGGGGCTCCCACAGGAAGGTAGGGAACAACTGGGGATAGATGTGAGGGGGAGGAAGGGGTGTTTCCAAACCCTAGGAGTCCACAGCCAGCCCTGTGAGAGGCTGGCCCCACTGTCCCAGGGACTGAAGGGAAAGAGCAGGCAGGGACAAGACGGCGGAGTGGGAGGAAGCATTTCTGCCCAGCTCAGTCAATACACCTCCATAACAACCTAGAAAATGTGACACTTAATTCTGATTGGGAAACCAAGAAAAAGGTACATGAGTCATATTTTTTTTTTCAGCCCAGGGCAGCTTAGGAAGGGAGGTCTACAGACACTGGGGTGGACTTGGCTGGGGGCATAGAAAGGCCCCTCTCCAAGCACAGAAAGACATGGTTAGGGCAGAGATGGGCCCATTGCTGGAAAGTCTCAGCCTGAGACTGCTACAATTGGCAAAACAAACAACCCAAAAAACAACCCAAAGACCTTTACACAAGGGGAAAACTTGAACTCCCCAGGTGTCACTGAGATGGGATTTGTAATAACAACAAGCCTGATAAGAGTAGCATTTACATAGCATTTAAGGTTCGCAAAATTCTTTACAAATATTATCACAGTTGATCCTCACAACATGCCTGGGAGGGAGTGCTATTACTACCCCCATTATAGAGATGAAGAAAATGAGACTTAGGGAGCTTATACTGCTTGCTCAGATCACACAGGGAGTAAGTGTCTGAACTCTGGTCTTCCTAACTCCAAGCCTGAAACACCTGGTTACCTAGACTGAGACTGGGATAGTGCCAGAATTAGGGCACTATCCTGTTATCCTATATTAGCTAGAGAAGGGTCTAACTTGACTTCTAACAAACATGGCTGATAAAAGGAGCCGGCAGAGGCGTAGAACTGTATTATTCACTCCTATGAGGAAATCCAGGAATGGGAGCCCTAAGATGCTGATTAAATGGGGGAGAGAATGGAATGGCTTACTTTGGTGAGAGTATGCTTGAGACTGCCAGGCCAGAAGGAGAAAATGGATGATGAGGGGAGGGTGTGAATGGACAACTTTGATCGAAAGCAAGATATAGGGGTGATGGGGGACTTCCAAGATGGCAATGGTAGAACACAGCATCTGGCTGGATTGGGGGGGCTGGGAATCAATCCTCAACTAACCTTTATTATGTCCCTTCTCTGGGCGGGGCACTTTGTAAGATGGTGGGGGCACAAAGACAGAAGGGAAAGGATTTCTGCCCCAAAGGAGCTTATGAGAACACCTACACATACGTATCTAGAAATACGAGATATATCCTCTGCCAATTACCTCCCACATAGTCTCTCTCATTTGTTCTTTTGAAAGTTGTCTTCCCCATTAGACTGTAAGCTCCCTGAGGCTAGGCACTGTCTTTTGCCTTGCTGAGAATCCCCAGATTTATCACAGTGCCTGGCCCACAGTAGGTGCTTAATAACTGATTATTGACTGACTGATTCGGGTGGGACACCCTAGCAGGAAAAAGAATGGGATCATTAGGGTTTAGAAGGAAGTGAATCATCCCTGGGCCCAGGCACCAGCCATCTTGGGCAGGCTTTATGCAGAGAAGCTCTTCTTGGAGACAATGTGGCCTTCTAACGTTGTAGAACTGGCAGGAAGAAGAGCTATATTCAGGCTTGGCATCTGACACTTAGCTAGCTGTGTGACCCTGGGCAGGTCATCCCATTTCTCTGAGCCTTTTCTGCAAAATGGGGGTGATGGTTCCTTTCCCCACGGGCCTGTGGTGGGGGTTCAGCTAAGATGAGATATGCCAAGTAAGGACTGTGGTTGGTGTGATAAGCCCCTGGGAGATCAGGCTCAGGTCTTGGAAGTCTCAGCCCCAGGACAAGTGGAGGGGGTGGGGAGGCTGGACCAAGCTCAGGCCATCCCTCCAGAGAGTGGATGCTTTGCCTCATAGTCGAGCAGGCTGGAGACATCTGATTTACTCCACCAATCCTACCCAGGTTCCCTGCCTAGCTTTGCTGGTTTCCTGCTGGGTTTATTTGTGACTCTTGATGCACAAACTCCTGGTGTTTCCTGAAAGGAGCAGAGATAATGAGGCCTCTCCCTCTTGGATTTCTATCGTTTGTTGTGTTTCCTGGAGAGCAGGAGACCAGACATCACAGTGGGGGGTGGAGAGTGGGAAAATAGAAGGGGAGGGGGCTTCTGGGGCTCTAAGGAAGAAGGTCAATTATGACCCAACTGGGGAACCTGAGAGCAGCTGGGTGGGTGGGGGGGCTGAAAGGGTCTCTTTGGTGCTCAGGCCCTAGGTTCCCTCAGTGGGATTAGGAAGAAGGTTTCCCCCAGACCTGGGGCAGGGTCAGAGATTAGGGGATACAAACATTTCTATTATTACAGTGGTGCCAACTACTGTAGGTACAGAGACAAAAATTAAAGGGCTCCTGTCCTCAAGGAGCTTACATTCTATGCCAGGAAGAGAGAGACCACATATATAGGGTTAGAATCAACTCTTAAAGCCATTTAGCCCAACCAGGACTGGAGCTGGAATTTCTTCCACTAATCCTCTTATGAGAGTCATTCTTTCAGACCTTCAGGGGCATCACTGGTAGTGGAGTCAATTGGACTTGAAGTTCTAGTGACTGTGATACCTACTAACTTTGTGACCTTGAGATAATACCACCTGAAATACTCACCTTCTGGGAGTGATCTGGTTGTGAGGATGAGCTAATACATTGTTCTGTGCATCAGGAGGCGCTGTGGAGCACGGCCTGATCCTGCTGTACCCTGTGTTTTTCCCTCTTGGCAGGAGTAACTCCATCTCAGAAGCGGCCTCCATTTTGGTGTGGATTAGGCAAGTCCCTCTGCTGGAGTTTACTTTGGTTTTCAGCTTGCTCTGCAAGGCTGAACACAAGGAGAGAAAAGATGTCTCAGTCAACTGGAAGATGCACAAGTCACTTTGCCTCCCTCCCAAGGCTCACTTCAGAGAAAATAAATCACTTTGTCTTGCCTGTAAGGACAGTTATAGACAGCCTTCAAAACAACAAATTGTTTCCCTTAGGGTATAAAAAAGTCTGGCGCTTCTTTGGGAGTGAGCTCCTCCTCCCCACATCTGGATGTCTGTGGTGGTCCTTCCCAGAGCTCCCTGGCTCTGAATACAGGACTTCGGACATGTCGTTCCAAATGCATATTTTTTTTTCACCACAATGCCATTCAGTAGCAAAGATTAGAGTTCAGGTTAACATGCAAATTGGAAACAGAAAAATTGGGTTTGAATTCTAGCTCACACACTTAACCCTCTGAGCCTCAATTTACTCACCTGCCAAAATGAGGGACTTGGACTCATGGTCTCTGAGGTCCTTTCCAGCTTGACATCTGTGATCCCATCAGATAATCCAAGTGTAATCCCCACCAGTAGCAAGATCTTTCCTGGGGACCACCCAAAGCCCCCAGGGTCTCTCTCAGTCTGTGGACTCACTTCAGCTTTGCCCCTCAGGAATGGTGACCCAGATTCTCTTCCCAGTCTAAGAGTTTGCATTTGTATTCAGCCAATCAGATTCTTAGCTCACAATATTCCACCCACTTTGACTAATAGAACCAATCAATTAATCAGTCAACAATGTTCATTATTTACTATGTGCCAGGCATTATACAAAGCACTGGGGATAAAAGAAAGAAAGAAAAATAAAGGAAGGAAGGAAGGAAGAGAGGAAGGAGGGAAGGAGGGAGGGAGGGAAGGAAGGAGGGAGGGAGGAGGGAAGGAGGGAAGGAAGGAAAGAAGGGAGGGAGGGAATAAAAACATAGAAAGAAAGCAAGAAAATGACTGTTGCCAAAGAGTTTCCATTCTATCTAAGGAAGTGATATCTCTGTAGACACACACGTGCGCACTCGCACACACACACACACACACACAGTGCCTCAAAAGTCTTACTGTAGTTTTAAGCTGTCATAGTCTAAATATAATATGGTAATATAATAGCTAAATATATTAGCTAAACTAACTTAAGCTATCATAGCTTAAAATGTCACTATGACTTTTGAGACATACTGCACATACATATGTATACAGACATGTATGTATGTAGGGCAGTTAGGTGGCAAAGTAGATAGAATACTGGGCCTGGAGTCTTCATGAATTCAAATCTGGCCTCAGCCACTTCCTAGCTGTGTGACCCTGGGCAAGTCACTTAACCCTGTCTGCCTCAGTTTTCCCATCTGTAAGATGAGCTAGAGAAGGAAATGGCCAAAAGCCCCTCCCTCCCCCATTGGGGTCACAGAGAGCCAGATATTACTGAAATGACACAAGAACAAAATGTATGTATAAGCAACACCCCCTCCAGAGTCACCCACCCAACTGGCATTTCCAATCCCGGGCTGGGGATCCCAGAAGGGGATGCACCACTCCTCCTTGTGGTGGCTCCAAGAGAAGCCATGAGGGTCTAAGTTTTTAGTTAAGTTTCTCGCTGCTTCCAGGTCCCCACTGCCATGATTCCCATTGACATCAGTGAGATAGATTGAGATCAGCTTTTAGAAAAGGTATTTACCAAGAGCTTATAGGGAAAATGGCTGATACAAAACATGCTCACTCACCTCCCACAACACACATGGGGTCCAGAAGAAGAGTGGCCCTGGGCATAGAGTGTGATGGCACCTGGATGGTACAAGTCCTGGCTATTGGAAGGCCTTTCTTGAGTCCATAGGCATTCTCTGGTCATGCCCCTTGAAGCAGTTGGGGGACACAATGGAGACGTCCAGAGAAGAGCAACCAGGTGGGACAGGAAGAGATGGCCAGCCTGGGGGCCTTCCTTGAGTAGATGCTTTGGGAGGAGCTCTCTGCTCTCCACCCCCAATCAGAGTGAGGGAGGGGTCCCAGGGCTGAAGATGGAAATGCCATGGGGGTGCAGCAGATGTGGCTAATTTTTTCAGCCAATCATTAGACATTCGCTGCACACTGCCATCTGCCTTCAGTCAATTATCAAAGCCCCTCAGTCCCCTCAAATGGAGTAAAGGTTTATTCTGACCCAGTTTACACTTTTGATGATTGATTAGTTGACTGAATTGAGGTGCCTGGGCCTTCTCTTGTTAATTGAAGGTTTCAGGGAAACCCCACTGCTGAATGTAGGATATATACTAAGTGGGTTAGGAAGGAAGGGCACTAGCAGCTGAAGGGACCAAGAGAGGCTTCATGTTGAAGGTGAAGTTTCAGTTGGATTTTGAAGGAAAACAATGGCTTTGTAAGGTAGAGGTGAGGAGGGAGGGCATGCCAGGCAGGGGGGATGGCCAAAGCAAAAGTGTGGAAGTGGGAGATGAATTCAGAGGAAAGAGAAAAACAATTTGGCTGGACCATAGAGTGCACAGTGTGTGTGTGTGTGTGTGTGTGTGTGTGTGTGTGTGTGTGTGTAGGAAGGTGGGGGGTATGAATGTGTCAGGGGCTTGAGGCACTTTGTCCCTCCCCAGGGGAGCAGCAGGGGGGCTTGTCCTACTCTCAGCCTCATGGGCCCTCTGCTCAGGAGGAGGTTGGCAGGACAAGGGACAATGCTGGGTCTGGAAGGCCGGCAGACTTTCTGGGGTTCCATCCATGCCAGCCACTATCCAGAGAAGGAAGACTAGTCCTGGCCGGAGGAGGCTCAAATTGTCAGGGGGGTTTCTTTACACTGGCCCCTGGAGCTTGGTCTCAGATCAGTCACTCAGTATACTTTGGGCATATTAAAGCTTCTTTTCTTTGTTGGTTTCTGACTAAATGGTCATTCAGGTCTCACTTGTTAATGGTTCAAGTCACAGAATCCTAGGGTTTCATCCAGACCTGAACTGGAAGGCCCACGTAGGCCAGGAGTCCAACCCTCCCCTTTTACAGCCGGGGAAACTGAGGCCCAGGGAGAGAAGTAAGTGGCAGAGCCAGGATGTGACCCCACGTCTAGCATTCTTTCCAATGCACCACACTGGCTTTGGGGGCATAAAGGAACTCGTTATCCCTTATGTATTGGAGATCACTTGCAGAGGGCTTTAAGAAAGTTTTGCCAAATTCCTCCTTGTGTTATCTCATTGGATCCCACGGCAGCAGCGGGCGGAGGCAGGTGCAGCTGTTATGTCCATTTTACAGAGGAGGAAACTGAGGCTGAAAGAAGCTAGCCCAGGGTTACACAGTCGAGACATATCTCAGGCCAGATTTGAACTCAGCCCCCGTGTCCCCCAACCTGCCCAACCACCCTGACCCCACACCCTCCCCCAGGCCATGTGGGCCCCCTCATTCCCTCACTCTTGTCACCACCTCCTTAAAGAGAATGTTCCCTGGAAACGGTGGAAGTGTGGATTGACAGCTTCCTGGGCATGGAGGAGCAGCCAAGATGTTCTGGCTGCTGTACAGCCCCAAGAACGTTTTCTCAGCTTTCTGAACATCCCCATTCTGTACTTGTGAGCAGCTCGAAGGAAGGTGTCAGCGCCTGCAAGGGAACAATGTGCTCCAGAGCTGTGCTTGCAGACCAGGGGCTGCCACGGTACTGAATCCACGCCATTGACTTACCTGCCAGCCCTCTGCCCCCAGGACCAGTAATGGAGGACACTGGATTGGGATCCTTTCCACCTCTTGACTGTGACCCTCTGAATTCACCCTGTGCAAACCTGGAAGGAAACCTGGGAGAACATAATGAGCCAAACCCAAACAAACAGCCCCTGCCCTGGAGGAGCTTACAGCCCAGCTTGGGGACAGGCCAGGGCAGCCTTGGGATGCTGGGATGAAGGAGGAACAACATCATCCCACTGGGGGAGGGAAGGGGAAGTGGGTGTAGCCAGCAAAACACACAGACAAGTGAGCATTCCATAGAACACACACGTGCCAGATGCTACCCCACTCATACACAGATATACTGCATATAGTGTAGTGTATGTGTGTGCTTATAATACACAATTTATGTACGGGGCAGCTGGGCAGGGCAGTGGCTAGAGCACTGGGCTTGGAACCAGGAAGACTAGTCTTCATGAGTTCAAACCCAGCTTCAGACACTTCCTAGCTGCGTGACCCTGGACAAGTCATTTCACCTTTTGTCTCAGTTTCCTCATCTGTAAAATGAGTCAGACAAGGAAATGGAGAATCACTCTAGCACTTCTGCCAAGAAAACCCAAAAATGGGGTCATGAAGAGTCACACACAACTGAAAACCCATCGGCAACATTTATGTGTCCTGGGAATAGTTACAGAAAGAGACGTTGAAGATGGAGGGGATCTGGGCAGGCTTGAACATGGTAAGTCCTTAAGAGATATTAATTGAATTAAATTGACTGTTTCCTGAGGCAATCACTTTTAGACAGCCCAGCTGTTGAGGAGCTTTTCCTTACATTAAGAGGAATTCTGTGTTACTACGACTGCTCTGCAGGGTTGCTCCCTGTCCTGCCCTCTGGGGCTACCAAGAGCAAAGCTAACCCTGCTCTCCTCCACAGCCCTTGCTGGGAGCTGAAGATTACTGTCATGGGTCCCCTGTGTTTTCTTTTCTCCAAATTCCCAGTTCCCCCAGTTCCTTCCACTGATCCTCAAGTGGCCTGGGATCTAACCCTCTTGCCCCCATGTTGGCCCTGTTGGGGCCTAAATGTTCCCAAGCTAACTAAAGTCTTTCCCCAAGAATAGTGCCCAGAATTGAACAGAAAAGTCTAGATATGGCCTGACCAGGACAAGCAGACGCCCAGGCCGCTGGGTAAGAGCTCTAGGGAAGGGTTCCCCAAGCCTCTGCCCAAGGATCAAGAGCTGCTCCCTCCCCACTGCCAGCCTGCCCCCCTGAGGTCTCTGTGCCCAGACCCCTTCACACTGGCATGCCAGCTCCCCTGAGGTCTCTGTGCCTAGAGCCCTTTCCCCTGCCATGACAGCTCCCCTGAGGTCTGTGCCCAGAGCCCTTCCCCCTGCTATGCCAGCTTCCCTGAGGTCTCTGTGCCCAAAGCCCTGCCCCCTGCCGTGCCAGCCTCTCTGAGGCCCCCAGTGCTCCCAGGCCTCCTTCCTACAGACGGGATCCAGGCTATGAAGGAGAGAGGGTGGGGAGGAGAATAACGAGTGTGGGGGAAATAGCCATGCTTGAAACTGAAAGATGACAGAAAACAGGAGAAATCACATTTGGCTTTGAAAGCGAATTAAATATAAGATCTGTCCAAAGCCATTTCAAGGGCTGTTCTTCTGCTTCTCCCCACCCAGGGCTGCCTTGGGAAGGTTCAGCCTCCAGGCTCCTGCCTAGGCTCCTCCAGCCTGGGCCTAGTGTTCCAGGCCCCCTCCCCCAGCCCAGCCCTCCAGACTCTCCCAGCTGCCAGGAAGGCCTCCAGGATTGGCTCTAAGGGACTCAGGTAGGAGAATCATGGAGTCTCAGAGCTGGGGAAGGACCTTAGAAGAGAGAATGTCAGGGTTGGGAGGGGCCTGAAAACAGAAGATGGCAGAGCTAGGGGGGACCAGAGAACAAGGAATGGCAAGTCTGGGAGAGCCCTGAGAACAGGGGATGTCAGAGCTGGTGGGGAGAGACCTGGACCAGAGAAGGTCATAGGTGGGAGGAGCCTTAGAACAGGGAGCATCAGAGCTAGAAAATACTTTAAAACAGAACAACCAATAAACATGCCCTACTATGTGCCAGGCCCAGTGCCTCGTGCAGAGAATGTTAACAGTCCGGTCACAGAAAGCCCAGCAGACAGCCTCTAGTGGGGAGCCCTTCCCAGGGGGCTCAAAGACTCTGTGTCCCTTAGCCACACCCCAGTCCAGCCTGGCCTGCTGCCCTGTTCTGGGTTCTAGTCTCAGCTATCCCAAGTCTTTCCTGTTAGACCTTCAGAGAACCACTTTCTACTTCCTGGAGTCCATGTTTTACTCCATCCAGAGTCTCTGCTGGACTGAATGGTCCCTTTCAGTTGTATCTGTGAAGGTGCCCACAAAATATAGGAAATAAAGAGCCTTGAAGTCAGGAAGATCTGGGTTCGAATGAATGAAAACTGGTTTTGAACCAATGAAATCACAGGCCCAGGACCACCCCCACCCCCTACCCCCCACCAGGGTCTCTGCCTGAAGGCAGGAGGCTGGCCCAGGTGAGCTCTGGACAATCTTCCGAGCTCCCAGAGCCATGACTCCAATGGGCACATGCTGACCAGTCACCTCTTGTCACTATCACCTCCCTACAAGTCACTGGGGCACCCCCCTTGGTGCCTCCCCTCCCATAGGTCAGTTTCTGGCATATCTTATTATCTGTCCATTTTCCTGCCAAGTATTGCGCTCTCTCTCTCTCTCTCTCTCTCTCTCTCTCTCTCTCTCTCTCTCTCTCTCCTCCCTCTCTCCCTGTGTCTTCCTCTCTCTTCCCCCTCCCCTTTTCCTCTCCCTCCTCTCTCTGTCTCCACTTCTGAATGTGTCTCTCCCATTTCTGTCTCTTGATGTCTCTGTCTGTCTCTGTCTCTGCCTCTCCTTTCTCTCCACCTCCTCTCTCCATCTCTGTCTGTCTCTCCTCCCATCTGTCTCTCTCCTTTTCCTCTCCCTCCTCTCTCTGTTTCTGTCTCTGCCTCTCTCTATCTCTGTCTCTGTCTCTCTCTCTCATTTCTTTGTCTTGGTCTCTCTTTGGTCTGTCTGTGTCTCTGTGACCCAGGCCAGCTCAGGCATCTAGGCAAACTACCCCCAACCCTTGTCCCAGTGTCTGCCCTTCCTTCCTCTGCCCTGCCTGGGGGCCCTTGTCCCACCCCCCACCCCCCAAGCTTGGACACAGCCCAGGCTTAGTGAGTGATAAAGCTTGGGGTGGGAGAGGGAGCTTGATTTGCCAAGTGCCGGTGCCCCATGGTTGTCATCAAACAACATCCAGCCTAGATCCACCATCAGAACAGAAGAATTATTTCTGGTTTTATGGCCCGCTGGTATTTTTCCCTCTGCAATGGAGAAAACTGGGGCGAAGCCGTCGGAATTCATAACCGGAGGGAGCTGTTCTTACAAGCAGAATATAAACAGCTGTTACTTTCTGGGAGGGAAAAATAAATTGTTTTAACAGCAGAGCAGTTAGGTTTTCTCTGGGTTTTAGTGCTTGGTTCCTAGGAGTCTCCCAGCTCAGAGCCTGGAGCCCAGGCCTGTCCAGGATCCTTCTGTAAGCCCGGATCCCAGAATGTCAACTCCAGAGTCCACAGTCCAGCTCAGCACCCACCCAGGCCAGCACATAGAGCCCAACAGAGGCTGCAGCAGAGGCCAGCATGGCTAGAAACCCCCTAAGGAGTGGGGGATGGGTGGAGATCTTTCTCCAAGGGCTTGGCCCTGGCTCCTGGACTGGCCCTGCATTTGCCTTTTAGAGGCAAGCAGGGATGAGGCTAACTTGAATTCCCCCAGCCTTGCCTTTGGCTGTTTGAAGCCACAGATACTATCCATCCTCTGTGGATGGATTCCTCCCTGGGTGTCATCTGGGCCTTTGACAAGGTGTCTTTTCTCCTTGGCACCTCCTTTCTTTCCTGTGCCTTTAAACTGCTCCCATGATTGAGGGCTCTCCGGGGTTCCCCTGCAGAATGGCTAAATTCTCTGGAGGTGGTCTTCTCTGTCCCTTCCTTCTACTTGGCCTCACATCTGATCTCTTGTCTCTTCCTTCCTCCATGTCCCTGCTTCCTGGCCTCACTAGCCTTTCCATACATGAGTGCTTCAAACATCCATGATGAGTGCAATGAAATGGTCAGTTAAGTCGATAAACGTTTATCAAGCACCTGCTCTCATGAAGATACGTCTGGGTCTGGCGGCATAGCTCCCAATTCAATCCACAGATGTTGATGAAGAACAAATTGTGTGCTCTGTGTGGGGGATATAGTCAGAGAGGTGATTCGGGTCCTTGTTTCAGGGACCCTTCATGGTAACAAGAGAATCCTTTTGTAGACCTTGGGTGCTTGAAAGAATTTTGCAGGATGGGGGGTGGGGGCAGAGTCAAGATGGCAGAGTAGAAACAGCACTTCCGCTCAGCTCCGGCTCCCACCACTTCCAATTTATGTAAAAGAGGACTCTGAACAAACTCTGGAACTACAGAACCCACAAAATGACACAGAGAAGCTAACCTCCTGCTGAGGACAGCCCAGCAGCCCAGCAGGGAGTGGCCAGCACAGCACCCTGGGAACCCAGCCAAGGCCCCTGTGAAGCAGAGCTTTTAGCCCCAGAGTGGCCTAACCAGCAGCCAGCTAGAGGGACTCTAAAACACCAGCAGCTGTGACATTTCCAGAATTACCAAGACATAGATGCCAGGGACAAAGTGAGAGGTCAGTGCAGTATGGACTTTGGGACCCACTAGCTGTGAGAAAGTGTTGGCTTTTGCCCCCAGGGTGAGAAGCTGCTGAGATGCCTTAGTGAAGCCTGTGCCACATTGCAGCTGGCACCATATTGCAGCTTCAGCTCCTGGCCTGCAGACTGTGGGGGGACCAGGCAACCAGTCTAGGGGGTAATCGCTCTTGCTTTAACCTTCTTGGATCTGGATTGCTGTCTAGGGTGGAGGTCCTGGGGTGCGTGACCAGCTTCCCAGAGCATGTGGCAGCTTTGGAGAGGGCACCCAACTAATACCTCCAGCAGCTGAGAAAACCCCAGCATTTGGGACAGAAGTTCCCCTGTCTGGTGGCAGAGTCCTACTGTGGCAAAAAAGCCAAGGGGTCAAGTGACTGAGTAATGACATGAGTAGGCAAAGGAAGCAAAATAAACAGAGTACCCCAACTTTACACTCCTCTTTGGTGACAGAAAGGATCAAAGCATGGAACAGGAGGAAGACAATGAAGTCAGAAATCCTGCACCAAAACTTCTAAGAAAAATACAAGCTGGTTATAGGCCATAGAGGACCTTAAGAAGCAGATAAGAGAAGTGGAGGAAAAGTTGGAAAGAGAAATGAGAACAATGCAAGAAAATTATAAAATGAGAGTCAACAGCCTGACTGAGGAAGACAACACCTTAAAAAATAGACTAACTCAAATGGCAAAAGAGGCTCAGAAAGGCAATGAGGAGAAGAATGCCTTAAAAAGCCAAATTTGCCAGATGGAAAAAGAATCTCAAAAGCTCACTGAGGAGATTCATTCCTTCAGAGTTAGACTGGAGCAAATGGGAGCTAGTGACTTTATGAGAAATCAAGATGCTGTTAAACAGATCCAAACAAATGAAAGAATAGAAGGCAATGTGAAATATCTCATGGGAAAAACCACTGACCTAGATCCAGGAGAGATAATTTAAAAATTATTGGACTACCTGAAAGTCATGATCAAAGAAAGAACCTAGAAATCATCCTTCAAGAAATTCTCAAGGAAAATTGCCCTGATGTTTTAGAACCAGAGGGCAAAATAGAGGTTGAAAGAATCTACCTATCACCTCCTGAAAAAGACCCCCAAAAGAAAACTCCCAGGAATATTATAGCCAAATTCCAGAATTTCCAGATCAAGGAGAGAATATTACAAGCAGCCAGGAAGAAACAATTTCAATATTGTGGAAACACAATCAGAATAACACAGGATCTGGCAGCTTCTACACTGAGGGATTGAAGGGCTTGGAATATGATATTCTGGAGGTCAAAGGAGCTGGGATTAAAACCAAGAATCACCTACCCAGCAAAACTGAGTATCATGTTTCAGGGGAAAATATGGTCATTCAGTGGAATAGAGGACTTTCAAGGATTCTTGATGAAAAATCCAGAGTTGAATAGAAAATTTGACATTCATACACAAGAAGCAAGAGAAGTTTGAGAAGGTAAATAGAGAAAAAAATCATAATGAACTTATCAAAGTTGAACTATTTACATTCCTACATGGAAAAACAATAACTGTGACTGATGAAACCTTTCTCAGTATGAAAATAGTTGAAGAAGGGTATATGGACATATGAATACATATGTGAATGTGTGTATATATGTTTACAGGTATACATAGATAGAGGGCACAGGTTGAATTTAATAGGAAGGGATGATACTTAAAAGGTGAAATTAAGAGGTGAGAGAGGAATATAATGAGAGGAAATGGAAAGAGACAGAATGGGATAAACTATCTCATATAGATGAGGCAAGGGAAAATGGTTATAATGGAGGGGAAGAACAGGAAGGCAAAAAGGCAAAACTTTATTCTCATTGAATTTGGCGCAGGGAGAGAATGACATACATATTAAATAGGATATCTCACCCTACAGGAGAGTAGGGGGGAAGGGGATGAGAGGGCGATGATGGAAGGGAGGGTGGGAGGGAAGCAGGGAAGGGAAGTTGGAAGTACCCACTTTTGAAAAGGGACAGGATCAAAGTAGGGAATAGACCAAGTGGGAGGTGGGATAGGAGGGAGGAAAATATATAGTCAGTCTTTTACAATATATCTACTATGGTAATGTTTTGCATAGCTACACATGTACAACATATACTGAATTGCTTATCTTCCCAGTAAGGGTGGGTGACAAGGGAGGAAGGGAATGAATCTGGAATTCAAAGTTTTAAAATAAAATGTTTAAAAATATATAAATACTATTATTAATACTATTTTACATGTAATTGGGAAATAAGATATACAGGCATTGGGGCATAGAGATTCACCATGACCTACCAGAAAAGTCAAAGGGGGCATGGGAGAAAATATGGGCGAGAGCAGATGGAATGAGGGGATATCCTGTGGGACTGCTATTCTGGGGTGGGGGGTAGGGAAAAACGGGGGAAAATTGTAACTCAAAATCTGGCAGAAATGAATGATGTAAACCAGAAGTTAATAAAGCATTTAAACAAAAGAATTTCACAGGATGGATACTCCCACTAACTCAGCAGCTGCATTTTACAGGTGGGAAAACTGAGGCTTGTCAGAACTTGAATCCAGATTTTTTGATGCCAAGATCAGTACTCTACCTCTCACAGTAAGGGAATGAGAGAAGACCCCAGAGCTACAATAGAACTGAGATGAACATGGGTGAGGGGAGACCTTGGTCCCAATCCTGGACCTGAACAAGGAGCCATGATGGAGGTTTGGGGGACTTGTCTTGGGCCACATTCCCTTAGTTCCACATAAAGAAAAGCTGGCTCAGATCTGAGCTGTCTAAAATGCGAACGGGCAAACTTGTAAGGGCAGAGGATGGCCTGGCCCAGATCCACAGTGTTCTCAGGGACCGAGGGGATGGGAGATGAATTGATGAGCCACTGTTAGTGACACCTGAAAGGCTGTGGGCAGCAGGAGAAGCACGACAGGATGGGAGGAGGGCAAATGTCCCGATTTCCAAGAAAAGGAAGAGAATGGGAGCGGCTAACTGCAGGCCAGTGACCTTGACTTCCATCCATGGCACACTTCTAGGATGCATTATTAAAGAGATGTGAACAGCTCGAGAAGAAAGCAGTGATCACAGAGAACCAGCTCCGTTCAGCTGAAGAGGTCGTGCCGGGCTGACCTTGTTTCCTTTTCTGACAGGCTTAATAAACCAGCAAACCCAGTGACTGCTGGAGCTATTCCTGGCCCTGAGCCACCCCAGTTAGACCCACAAAGGCTAGACCCTCCCCTTTCCTCTATGGAGACCCAGACATGCAGTTTGAAGCAGGTTTAATCCTGGGGGAGCCTGACTTTAATGAGAGGGGTCCAGGCTCCCTGTCCTCAATAACCCGGCTCAATAACCCAGGCATGATTGATTTATAGTGTAGGTTACTGCTCACAAGTCAGAGAGAATGTGTAGCAAAAAGGTAGTCCACGCTCAGGAAAAATCAGGCATGGGAGAGGTAGGTAATTTATTCCTAAATACATAGGAAAGACTAAGCATAAAGGGTTCACAAATGCACATTAACAGAATAAGATTCAATACCAGTGTCTGACTACTATTATAATCTGCTGGGAGGCAAATACTCCAGCCTCACCAGAGCACAAAACAGTCTGCAAAATTGCTAATTAGGCCTTTTACATTTCACCTTGGCTCAGCTCTGTCCTTGCAGCTCATCCGGTGAAACTGTGAGGCTCGGGCTGGGCATCTTCCTGCTGGCAGCCATTGACTGGCACCCATTGAGCTCCAACCCTGGATGTGACTTTTGAGTTGTCTTGAATCCTGGACATTTCCACCTTGGAGCACTCCATTGCCTGAGATCAGGTTGAGTCCCCACTCCACACTGGCAGTGGCAGCTGGGCTACCATGATACCTGGGTAGAGAAGGACCCAACTTTGCCCATTCTTCACTGGGGTTACATAATGCTGCCTGGAGAGTCACAGCTAAGAATGCAAGCCTGGAGCTGTCTTTTCTTCCCTGCTTTCAACTCTGAGTTCCTTGAGAATGAAGACTATCTCTGTCTTCGAAGTCCCAGAGCTCAGCACAGTTGCTGGCACATAGTAGATGCTTAATAAGTGCTTGTTTGACTGACTGAAACTACTCACCCCACCCTTCTGCTGTTATCACTGGGCAAGAAAATGACCAAAGGAGTCCTCAGGGACTGCCAAACCATCGCAAGAGCTTTCTGCCCTAGACCACGTCATGGCCAGAAGAAGGAAGCAAGTTTTCCCTCTCCAAAGGCCCAAGAGCTGAATTTACCACATCCTTGGAGTCCTTGTTAGTACCCAAAGGGGCTCTGGCACATGTTCTCTCAAATGGCCCCAACAGACCCATTAAACCACTCTGATATGTGCTTTGCCAAGATTTTAGCAAAATATTTGATAAAATTTCCCATGCAATTCTTATGGGGAAAATGAAGAGATGTAGGCTAGATGGTAGATATACTCAGAACTGTTGTAATGGCTGTGCCCAAAGCATGACTCATTGTCAGCTTAGCAGGAAGTCTCTGGGGGAATGCTCCCAAGATTGGTGCTGCTCAACACTTCTGCCAGGAGCCACGGACAGGGATCTCAGAGAAGAAAATTTGGGACTGACCTCAGGAAAGACTTCCTAACTACTGGAGCTAGCCAAAAGCACAATGCATCATTCTGGCACATGCTATGCTTCCTTTCCCAGAGCTGACTGGTCACTTGTTGGTCATATCATAGACTTACTTCTTTTTCACATATCGATTGGACCAAGCATCTGCCATGATCTCTTTTGACCCTGGAGGTCTGTGATCATATGTTTGGAGCTAGGAGAAACCTTGAAACCTTATGTGCTCTTGATTCCAGAGTCCTAAGAGGCAAAATTTGAATTTGAGCCCAGGTTTCCTGACTTCAAGTCAAGTATTATTTCTATTGCTCCTATTTGCCAGAAGTTTTAAAATGAAGGCTAAAGGCTGCTAGTCAGAGACACTATGGAGGGAATTTTTGTTCAAGGACAGGTAGGAGTATATGCCTTTTAGATGGGAGATTCTAGGGATCTCTAAATCTACTCTCCAGTTGTGTCTACTCAATCCTACTTGGGAAGTTGATTTCTTGAACCCTTGTTGAGGACTTTACATTTATCCCTCTTGCATCTCAGAGGCAGCATAGTACAGTGGACAGTGTTGGTCACAGAGTTAGGAAGAGTTGGGTTTGAGACCCACCTCAGACACAAACTGGCTACATGATCTTGAGCAAATGATTTAAATCCCCCAGTACTCTCTAAGCAACTCTCCAAGGCCACTGCATGCAGAATGGTTGGCTATCTTCATTGATAAAGGGAATTACTTTACTGGCTATTCCCTATACCAAGAAAATCACAGAATTAGACCAAACGTTTTCTATCCTTCTAGCCTAAGGGCAGCTTGGGGATGCCATAGTGCACAAAACTCCAGGCATGGAGTCAGGAAGACACATCTTCCTGAGTTCAAGTACAGCCTCAGATACTTCATAAATGTGTGACCCTGGGCAAGTCACTTCACCCTGTGCCTCAGTTTCCCCATCTATCAAATGAGATAGAGAAGGAAATGGCAAACCACTCTAGGATCTCTGCAAAGAAAAGCTCAAATGGGGTCACAAAGAATTGGACACAACTGAAATTACTGAAATAAGTCATTCTAGCACCTATCAAGGTATTTTTGTGTGAAAAGTGTTATGGGTAGTAGTTTTTCCACAATAGTTATTTATTGATACACATCTCCCACACACTCAGCACTACCTTTCCTTGTAACAAAGAAAAACAGTGAGTAACACAGTGATCACATCTGACATTACGTGCAGTTCCCCACCTCTACTGAGTTTCTAAAGCATTGGGCACATAGTAGGCACTTAATAAATGCTCATTGACTTGTCTTCTGAACTTAGTAATGGTCATTGTATTTAATCTGAGTTCATCTGCCTTTTACTCTCATTTTACATTGTTAAAAATCACTGTAGATTGTTTCTCTGGTTCTGTTTAATTTTCTCTGCATCAGTTTATAAAAGTCTCCCCAGGTTCCTCTGAACTCCTCATATTCCTCATTTCTTACCATATAATTATATTCCATTACATAGCACAATTGGCTCAGCCATTCCCCAATTGATGACCACCCACTTTGTTTCCAGGTCTTTGCTGCCATAAAAGTGCTATTATGAATATGTTGGAATACATGGGACCTTCCTTTCTGTCCTTGGGCACAGTGGGATCTCTGATTTAAAGAATATGTACATGTTAGTCACTTTCCTGGCAAACAATAATTTCAGATTGTTTTCCAGGACCAGTGGGATCAATTTCACAACTCCCCCAGCAACGGATCAGCATGCCTGCCTTCCCACAGCCCCTCCAACACTGACTATTTCTGTCTTTTATCATCTTTGCCAATTTTCTGGGTGTGAGGTGATACCTTGGGGTTGTGTTCATTTGCATTTCTTTTTGTTATTAGTGATTTGGAACATTTTTTTCAGATGATCTGTAAGATTTTGTAATTCTTCTTTGGAGAACTGCTGGTTTATGGTCTTTGATCACTTACAGAAACTTTATCTTATTTTTTGAGCCAACATGTTGGGGAGGGAGCAAGGGGAAGAGAACAGAAGGAAAACAAGAAGAGAAATGAGAGTAGAGAAGGCAGAGTTAGCCTGAGTTAGAAAGGGAAGATAAGAAAGGGGGGATTTTTCATCCAACTAGCAGAGAGACCACTGTGCCACCCACTAGGCTCCCAGAACCTCCTGTAGCTGGGGGCTTCCTCATCCCCATGGCCCTAAGCTTCAGTCTCCAGGATCAGAGAGCTCCATCTCTAAAGCTGCCTGGTGGGGGACTTAGGTGACCCTCTGGGTGCCCCAGACTTCTCTACCAAACCTCATAAATGGTCCTCATTTGACTAAAGTGGATGCAAATTGGACAACAATTCAGCCACTGCAGACCAAGCTCAAGGTAAGCTCAAATGGGGACAGAAGGCTTTCCCCACCTCAGAGAGGGGAGGCTCCTGAATTCTTTTTTTTTTTTAAGCAATTGGGGTTAAGTAACTTGCTCAAGGTTACACGGCTAGCCATTATTTATGTGTGGATGCTCATTTTCTGAGGCCAGATCTGATCTCGGGTCATCCCAACTCCGAGGCCGGCGCTCTTACTCACTGCGCCACCTAGCCGCCCCTTTAGGGCAATTGGGGTTAAGTAACTTGCCCAAGGTTACACGGCTAGGTTTTTTTGTTTGTGTAGATTAAGTGTCTGAGGCCGGCTCCGAACTCAGGTCCTTCTGACTCCAGGGCCAGCGCTCTATTCACTGTGCCACCTAGCTGCCCCTGAGGCTCCTGAATTCTACAACCAAACTGGGAGGCAGTGGAGAGCACACTGGGGAGAGCACACTGGCTTCAGTCCCCATTTCAGATCCTCACTTCTGTCACATCATTCTCTTTGCCTCGGTCTCCTTATCTGTAAAATAGAGATCCTACTTCAGAAGGTTGTTGTGAACATCACATGAAATAACTTCAAAGCCTCAAAGTGTGATGTTTTCTGTTTAATCACAAATGTCCCCCTTTTTCCTCTGCTACCTCTTTGTTTTTAGGGAACCCAGTCTGATTCTCTCCTCCTGGGAAGGGAAAGTTCTTCCTTTTCATTCTGCCCCCTGCCAGGCTCACATAATTAAAATCTGGAAGTGGAAAGACCTTTAGAGATTCTTGAGTTTAACCTTGCCCCTTCTCCCACTTTACAGGTGGAAAGACTGAGGCCCCAAGAGGAGTGACTTGCCCTAAGGCCAATAAAGAATTAGTTGCTGGTAGAGCTGGAACTCAAACCCAAGTGTTGTAGCTGCCAGGCCAGAACTTCTTCCTTTGTATCATCCTGCTTCCCCAGATCTTAATCGATTATTAAACCATCCATCAATCAATAAGCATTTATGGTACTATGTGTGAAACATGGTGCTAAGCACTGGATAAACAGTCCCTGCCCTCTGGGAGTTTGCAAACCAATAAGGGAGAAAACATGTACACGCAGAAGTATAGACAGGATAAAGATATGTCATGCTCTGAGACATTTATCCCAATTCTAGCTCCTTGTGATGGCTCCCAGAGCATGGTTATTGCATGACTTCAGAGCTCTGACTGTAACCTTGAGGAGTTGGGAAGAAGGATTCTTTCCAATGCGATGTAGCTCACGAGCCCCCATCAGTGTGTTTCCCCACCATGTTTATCAGTTGAGAATCACATTACTCATCTTTGAGTAGATTTTAGAAATCAATTAATAAATAAACATTTATCAAATGCCTACTACGTGCAAAAGACAGTTCCTGCCCTCAAGGAGCTTACAATACAATGGGAAAGATAAAATGCAAGCAAATACATACAAAGCAAGCTACATACAGGATAGATAGGAAAAAAATAAAATAGGAAAAGCACTGGAATTAAGAGGAGTTAGGGAAGGCTTCCTGTAAAAAGGTGGAATTTTAACTGGGATTTAAAAGAAAACTGGGAAGTCAGTAGTCATAGAGGAGGAGGGAGATCCTGGAGCTAAGAGATGGACGGTCTTGTTCCTGGAACATCCAAGAGGTGAGTGTCACTGGATCTAAGAGTGCATGTCAGAGAGTTAGAGGTAAGAAGACTAGAAATGTTGGAGGGGGGGGCCTTGTCTTCTATAGACAACTCATAGGATATGACTGAGTGCCCTCAGTCAATTCAGTTTATCCATGGACTTGTTACATGTGATCTAAAATTGTGGATTGATTGTTTGATTTTTACTTATTTTCACCTCTTTAAGGTCTCTTATCACTTACTTTGAGTGGGGTCAAGGAATTTGATTGATTCACTCAATCCACTCCTATCCTGGCAAATTCAGAATAAATACCAAGTGGTTTGAGGGAGGAAGGTATCTACAGTTGCTGGGGAGTGGGAATCAGGGAAGTCCTCATGTATAAAGTAGCATTAGAAATGAGCCTTGAAGGAAACTAGTGATTTTAAGATGCAGAGGTGAGCCTCTCCAAGCTCCAGCCCCTGCGCCGCTAACATGGCTAAACGTACCAAGAAGGTCAGACTTGTTGGTAAATGTGGAACACGTTATGGTACATCCCTCAGAAAAATGGTGAAGAAAATTGAAATTAGCCAGCATGCCAAGTATACCTGCTCCTTCTGTGGCAAGACCAAAATGAAGAGACGGGCTGTGGGTATCTGGCACTGTGGATCCTGTATGAAAACAGTAGCTGGTGGTGCATGGACCTACAATACCACCTCTGCAGTCACAGTTAAACCTGCCACCAGAAGACTGAAGGAATTGAAAGACCAGTAAAATCTTATCAAATATCTGTAGCCCAGAGTCCAACAATAAATGGGTTAATTTATTGAATAAAAAACAAGACGTAGAGGTGAGGAGGTAGTCTATTTTAGTCAGCAGGAAAACTAATGCAAAGGCTGGGAGGTGGGAGATGACTGGACCACAGAGTGAGTTGAGAGGAATTATAGAGAAGACTGGAAAGGTAGGGAGGGGTTGGGTTGGGAAGAGCTTTACATGCCAAACAGAGGAATTTATGTATTTGGACCCGCAGGTAATATTTACTGAGTAAAAGGGTGATGGATCTTGCCTATGGTGTAGGAAAATAGGATTATGAGAGTGTAGATTTAAAGCTAGAAGCAATCTTGGACATTGAGCACAACCCCCTCATTTGACAGATGAGGAAACTGAAGATCTGAGAAAGTGACTTGCTCAGGGTCATTCAACCAGTAAATGTCAAGTGACGATGTGAACCCAGACTTCTTGATTTCAAGTCCAGGGCCCTACCCAGCACTTAGCGTGTCTGCTAAACAGTGTTATAAGCCCTTGATTAATACTTTTGAATTGATTAATTGACTGATGGTTCTACTCTCTACTGAAAAAGTGGGAAGTCTAGGATCAAAAGGATCCCAGATATCAGTAGTTGCCTATGAGGGAATGTTCCAAAGAACAATTCTCTAAAATTTCTTTCCTCCTGTTTCCTGATCCTGTTCAATGATTGCCCTGAACTTCCTTGGCTAAGGGAGGAAAAGGGGATATATGAGACAAACAGAAAAAATGCATTTTTCCATAATCCCAGAAACAGAATAACTTCCACTCACTTCTCCCCACCCCTACCCACAAAGAAAGATGAAAAGAGGTAGGAGAAGAAAGAGGAAGAGAACTCACTGAGGACCCTCCCCATGATAGGCTTGGAGCAGTTGAGTTTTGTGGGGCAGTAGTGGCAGGAGACAGTGACAGACACACAGAATGGAAAAAACCAGAGACAGACAGTGAGGAAGAAGCAAAGAGAAAGGGGGAAGTCAGTCATGAGACAGAGACAGAAAGATCACACCAGATTGAGGAGACAGAGAGCCTGATTTCCTTCAGCAGAAAAAGGCTGGGTGCCTGTAGGTACCCTCAAACTCCCTGAGGGTTTCTGGGAGTGGGGGAAGCTACTGTCTTCCTTAAAAGCTAAGCCTAGTTTGAATCTTAGCAGTCATTTAAGGGGTATGAAGAACTGAATTTGTAGGAAGCTGGAGACCCATGCTCTCTCAGCCAGGCGCTAGGGGGTGGGGGTTGGGACTTCAAACTGCCCCCCAAGTGATCAAAAGGGATATATTTTTAGAATTTCATGTGTGAAGGTTGGGGATGGCAAAGATGAGGGTGAGGGAATCTGCTACTACATGGGCCTTCTTTGGCCTCTAAGAAGAAAGAAAGAGATCATGGGATCAACCGATAAGAGACTTCAGAACTAGAAGGAGCTTAGGTGTCAACAAGGTCAGCTCTTCATCTCACATGTTTACTGGCACAGGGAGAAAGAACTCTTGGCTGCTGGAATCTTCTTTCCCAGACTCCCAGATTATTCACTGACCTCCGTGGCTCTCCAGACTACCCTGGGGTTGAGCCTCTCCCTTCAAAAAGGGAAATTGTTTGGTGCCACTGGAGAGTCAATTCCCTTTCCTTATCCCTGTCCATATGCACAGTCCATATAATTCACAATACCAGGAAAGTTTAAGGTCCAAGTTTGTTCTTCCACATCTTGGCTCTGTCTGGTCCATCAGGCTTGATGCAGGGATTCCTCCCCCTCCAAACACTGTCTCTTGTCCAGCTGCTATTATCTCTTGGGTCATGGGTTACCTCCTTTTCTGGGGCCAAGTGTTTCCCTGAGACACAAGGTTCCCTAAAGAAATTGAATGTGCATGTCCATCCTGTTCTCTGGCAATTTCAGCTTGGGTTTGCCTGTCTGTCACCTGATCTGTAACTCCCCTTTTAAAGGTCAGATCTGAGGGCACGAGCCCAGGCATGTGGCTAACCACGACCCAAGTCTGTTATATTCTGAGGTGGTATCAGAGAAAGCAGGAATCCCCAGGATCCTTGAAGGTTACACAAGAAGTTAGTCAGGAACTCCTCTGTATCAATTCAATTCAAGTAAAAAAGTATTTTTGAGCACCAGACTGTGCTAGGCTCTGGACATACAAAAACAAAAGTCAAAATATCCTCTGCTATCATGGATCTTACATACTACATTCTAACCTTGTTAATGAGGATACAAATTTGTCAAAGAAATCTCACAGTTGTCAACTGTGCTATACAGCTTCTCACACAGGATTGACTGGTCTTGGAAACTCTCTGCATACAGGTGAGGAAACTAAGGTCCAATGAGGGAAAAGGACTTAGTTCACATAGCAAGGGAAGGGAAGGAGTTCCAGAGCTCTTTGGAATTCCTTCCACTATGATCACTAATCTACAATTTAATTTATAGTTTAATTCCAAGAGGCTGTAAGCAACTTGAGGATAGGAATAGGTATTCAGGGGTGAGGGATAGAGAAAGTCTTTGTAGCCCCTAAACAGCACTGAACATGATGCCTTGTTCGATGTAGATACTTAGAAAAAGTTTATTGAATTCAATTTAGCAAGCCTATAGACCCCCCATCTTGGGAACAGAGGGAGATACAAAGTTCAGCTAAGGCATTGTCACTGATCTCATGGAGTTGATGGTCTAGAAGAAAGAGACTTTGTTTCAATTCAATAAACATTTATTAAACATATAGCACCCACTCTGGGCCTATATTCCCAATTTAGCAGTCACAAGTTTTCCGATCAGTTTCCCACGTTGTAACTATTATCAGGTTCAGGTACTTGGTGGATTCTAGCTCTTAAAATTATTACTCACAAGCCCCCACCACTGCACTTAACTTTAATAATCAGTCAGGCGATGCAATTATCTCAATGCAAAGGCATTTTCTAATGTAATATAGTAAGAGTGCTACCTACAAAATATCCTCCACATAAGACTAGGACACACTTTCTCAAAAATATACACAATGTCTGTGGGAGAGTGAGTGCAAATGTAAAATATATAGGTAATAAAACAAATGTGACCAATCATATCTTTGGCATTCCAGGGACCCTGTTTTCTTTCTCTTCTCATGGTACCCTTGAGCTGATCCACCTAAGTGCAGAGTCTCTAGTGGATAAGTTGATGAGCTTGGCTTCCTGTGTCTCTTCCTTTCAACTGCCAGAACTAGTTTCTCTCTTGAATCTAGAGGTGGTTCTCTTCTATCCATCCAAGGAGTGACACCCCTTAAAGCTGCTTCCTGTCCCTGAATATCACTCTTTTTCACTCCTGTGTCTCTGACTGATGAAGCACTTTACTACAAGACACTGTGCGTGACACCTTGGCTATAGCAAACATGTTCTCCTTCTTCACTGATATACTTGAGTAAAGTCTCCAGGAGTTACATTCCACAAACCTTTTTCTTGCCTTGAATTTCATAGAACTGGCAAGTTTAGCTATTTAAAATCCACAAGGAAATATGGCCAGTCTTCCACCAGCCAGTGTCAAACTAAAATTCAATTAGGGAAACTTCGTTAATGCTTGGTCAAGGAAAAGCAAGGGCTAGGGGGTGGTACACTTTTCTGTTTAGTTTAACATTTTAACTGCTTGCTAAATTTTTTGCCTCTTAAATTCTGACAAATTGGGCTAGGGAAAGGGAGAGAGGAAAACCCATACCCCCTCACCCCCACTTCCTCTACTTTAAGCATAGAAACATAATATAAAAAATTGTAGTGGTATAATGAATCAAGAGCTAGGCTCCAAGTCAGGAAGACTGTGTTCAAGTCCCATCTCTGACACATATTGACACATACTTGCTCTGAGCAAATCCCTTAACATTCCAGTAATGTAGGCAGATCTTTAAGGCTATAAATCTGCGTCAGTGGAAAGAGTTTCTTTACAGGGACTTCCCTAATATTAATTATATTATAGGCATGAACAACAAGAAAAAATACAGATGAGTGATTTAGAGAGGGGATATCCATTGGATCAAATAGGATTGAATTGAATTAGGAATGTTGCTCTTATTTCATAGAATTATAGAATCTCAGTGAAGGGAGCTCAGAGGCATGTCATCCAATCCGTTCCTGGCCAAGAATCCCCTCGTCCACATCCTTAACAAGTGATAATTCAAATTCTAAGGTATCATCTCACACCTATCAGATTGGTTAATATGAAAGAAAAGAAATGTTGGAGGGGATGTGGGAAAATTGGGACATTAATGCACTGTTGGTGGAGTTGTGAACTGATCCAGTCTTTATGGAGAGCAATTTGGAACTATGCCCAAAGGGCTATAGAACTGTGCTTTGACCCAGCAATTACATTACTAGGTCTGCATTCCAAAGATATTAAAAAAGGAGGGGGGAGATCTACTTGCACAAAAGTATTTATAGCAGCTCTTTTTTATGTGTTGACCTAGAATTGGAAATTGATGGAATTCCCATCAACTGGGGAATGACTGAACAAGTTGTGGTATATGAATGTAATGGAATATAATTCTGCCATAAGAAATGATAAGCAGGCATATTTAAGGAAAAGACTTGGAAAGACACATGAACAGATGCAAGTGAAGTGAGTAGAACCAGGAGAATATTGTAGACAGTAACAGAAATGCATGCTGTATGACCATTAACTGGTCATACAGAATGACAGCTCTTCTCAGCAATACAATGATCCAAGACAATTCCAAAGGATTCATATTGAAAAACACTATCCACCTCCAGAGAAAGCACTGATGGAGTGTGAATGCAGATCAAAACATACTGTTTTTAACTTTCTCATTTTTTTATAGTTTTTTCCTCCTGTGGGTCTGCATCTTCTTTTACAACATGACCAACATGGTAATATGTTTTGCATGATTGAACATGCATAACATAAAATGGCTTACTGTCTCAGGGAGCAAGGAGGTGAGGGAGGAGAGAGGAAATTTGGAACTCATTTTTAAAAAAATGAATGTTAAAATTGTCTTTACATGTAACTGGAGGAAAATATTATTTTAAAGAAACCTGATTGTTCAGCCTCTGCTTAAAGACCTCCAGTGAGAGGGGTGCTCACTACCTCTTTGAGGTCCCTCATTCTATCATTTGACCCCTCTGATTGTCAAGAAGTTTGCCTTCCATCAAGCCCAAATTCCCTTTTTGATTGATCCCAAACCACAATTCTGATTCTGCCCTCTGTGGCCAAGCATAACAAGACTTACCCCTCCTCTGATAGATAGCCCTTCATACCCTTGAAGACAATTATCTTGTCTACCCTGAGCCTTCTCTTTTCTAGGCTGGACATTCCCAGTTCCTTCAATCAATCCTTTTATGGCATGGAATCAAGGTTTGTACCTTACACTCTCCTCCCCCTGTGCTGAGGGGCAGGCAGTGTCAGGCTATGCATTGGCTCCTTGAATACATATCAAGGACTCCTGTTAATTAGTCAAATGTTTTCTTTCCTGTTTAGAGAACTACATACTTGCTTGGTGGTGGCTGTCTTCTCTACTTCTTCCTCCAAAGTATGAGATCACTGATCCCACAGCAACAGCTGGAGAGAGACCACTAAGGATCCCTGTGGCAGGACTAGAGGAAGAACACAGGTCCCTAGCAAGAGTCAGGACCAGGAGAAAAATGTAGGGGGAGGAAAGATGAGAAAGGAAGGTCAATGTGGCAGCATTTGGATGGATTAATGGGAGGTGGAGGGAGAGCAAAGCCTGGAGGTGGAGAGTCCAGGTCAGAAACTATTGGAACAATCTTGGCCAGAAGTGGAATCAACAGAATTTAACGACTGATTGGATTTGGGGAACAGTGGGAGAGGAAAGAGACAAAGATGGCTGAGGTTTCAAGCCTGGAGGCCTGGGGAAATCCAGTTGTCATGAATCCATATAGAAAATTAGGCCTAGAAATTCAGATAGATCTATCCAGCAGACAGCAGGAAATACAGGCAGGTCACAGTCCAACGGTTCCCTCTAGGTTCCCTTTCTAGAGATGGGGCATGGAAAACAGCATGATACTGTGGGATAGCACTGAATTTGGACTCAGAGAAGCTAGGCTCTAGACCTACTTCCACTATTTACTAATTGTGCAGTTTGTTCCCTAAGCCTCAGTCTTCTCCTCTCTAAAATGGAGAGATTACTGACATGCCCTATCACGTAGGGTCATGAAAAAGAGCAGGGACTAGACTAATTGGAACGCAGTTGATTATAATTGACTGGCTTTGACTGGACAAGAAGGAGAAGAATCATAGCAGGAGAGTAGGACCTGGGGCCCTGGACAGGTGCAAGTTCCAGGAATGTTTTCCCTGGACCTCATCTTCCTTATCTGTATATTAAGGAGTTTGGACTGGACGATTGCCTTCCTATTGGATAGACAGGCAGACCTGGGTTCCAGCTCTACTTCTGGTACTTGCTGTAGAACCAAGGCAAGTCACTTAACTGAAGTTCTAGTTTCCTCATCCATAAAAGGGAAATAATAATAATCCCTGTAATAAGCACATTGCTTAGGCTAAAATGAGATCATGCATGGAAAGAAAGCCCACTTTTTTACATACTCGCTATGTGCCAAGCCCCATGCTAGGTGCTAGCTATAGAACAGAAAATAGTCAGGCTCTGCTCCCACAAAGCTTACACTCTAATGGAGAGAGTCAATACATTAAAGAAAATTGGGCTGCAGAGTGGATGGCAAGGCCCCCTCATCAAGGCCAGATGATGGTGCCATGAGATCCAGAGGATGTAGAGTCAAGGCCAATGGTAAGGCCTCCTCACCAGAAGACAGCTGGTCACTCCCATCCAATCCAAGCTGTGTAGACTGCACAGTCAAGTTGATCAGCCTTGGAGGTTGTTGTTGTTAAATTCCAGCTTCAAATGACATGATCCTTTTGTCTTCTACTGAAAAGCTGGTTGCTGAGGCAAAGATTGGGGTTGGGTGGAGGGTGGAGGGTTGGGAGGGGTGGGATGGCCTGCTGTGTTTGATTAGGAGATGGGGAAGTATGGATGGCCTGAGAACTGACCATTTGTATGACTCAACCTGCCTCCCCCAGGCTTCAGTATGTTCATGCTGGCCACTCACTTTCCCCCTACCCTTTTTACTGACTTTCTAATGTTGTCAGGCAGGGTCCCCCTCCTAGAAGAACTTTGCCTGTCTGAGCTCACAGGCCTTGTGCAGCATTGTCTAGGGACAGGCTTCCAAAACCCCGTGCCCAGGGTCCAAGCCCCTGCTCTCGAACCTCCCTATCTCCCATCTGAGGTTCGTGCCCTGTTTCCTGACTTGGCCAGTGATGGAGCCCCAGAGTGTTGGCAGACCAGTCAGAGCTGGCAGGAATGGACGATCCTCTCTTCCAGCGACCTTGCCGGCAGGTGAGGCTCCATGTCTAGATGGGACCAATTAGCTGGCAAAGAGGCTGCTGTGCAGAACGGGCTTCCTGCTGACTGTGGCAACCCACGCACTTGCTGGCTCCCAGTTGGCCCCTCTGACTGCCTAGAAGGCTAGAGCAGGCAGGCAGCTGCTTTCTGTTGGTTGTAGAAGGGGGAGGAAATGATGTCTCAGGATACTGCTGCTGGTCGCTTCATCCTCATCATGCTTGGGGGAGCTGGTAGGCCTCACCCATTTACCCCCCCCCCCACCTTTAGCCCTGGTCATCACAACAGCTGGCACCTCTAAGACACTTTTCAGGCATCATTTCACTTAGTCTTGAAAATGACCTGTGAGCTCCGTGCAAGGATTGCTTCTGTTTTACAGGCAGAGAAACAGAGGCTCAAAGCAGTTCCGAGGCTTCCCCAGGGTCACGTAGCTTCGAGTTTCTGAGATAGGACTGACACCCACGATGTTCTGACTCCAAATATAGCACATTGCCCATGGGTCAGGTTGCCCACAGTTACATATTTCTTTAGAGACGGATTCTTCTCATACACCCCTCCACATCTTATTCTTGCCTTTGAGGCCTTACTCTAAATTCCAATCTTACATTAAGCTTTAGAGATCACTTACTCTGACCTCCTCACATACAGAAGAGGAAACCAAAGCCCAGCTAAGGATAATGACTTATCTAAGGCCACGCAAGCAATCAGTGACAGATCCAGGAAATGAACTTCCAGATCCAGAGGCATCCTGCTCTCTCCAGTAAGCCTTCAAGGATCACCTCAAGCCCACACTAATATCCTTCTGTGTCCTTCCCCTTGGAACCTCTAGATTTTCTTCTAGCTCTGTCTGTAATCCTAGGAACCAATCATAGTGATGATAACTCTTCCAGCGCCATGGACAGAGAATGTGCTTGGTATAAAGCTGATGGGCCATTATAAACGTAACACTAATAAGCTCAGAAGTGTCTAAGGCCAAATTTGAACTCAAATCTTTCTGACTCTAGGCTCAGTGCCCTATCCACTGCACCACCTCACTGCTTAGGTGTGGAATTGAAGGTGGCATTCAGTGCCCAAATCTTTTATAAGTTAAATGCAAGCCATTCCTTCAGTTGCTTCTTCTATGACATGAACTCAGTCCATGGGGAGTTTGGGATGCTCATAGGATGTCCAGGTGGAGCTATTCATCAAGAAGCTGGTGCTTCAGGAAAGAGACCAAGGCTGGATTTGTAGGCCCGAGACATACAGCTTGGACACTACTCTCTGTAGTTCCTACATCTGTAGCTCCTACTCTTGCGTGGCTCTCTGGGCCAGGAAAGCTACATCATTCATCCACATCCATTCATTCTTCAACACTTATTGATCACCTTTTGTGTGCAGTGTTCTGTGTTAGTTTCTTTTTTTTTAAAGGGTGCTCAAAGTTTATTAGTTTCAGTTGAGTACAAAGTCAACAGGTTACTGAGGCTGCAGAAAAGCACATAGGTGATTCAGATAGTAAAAAACCAAAATAGCAGTGTGGTTTCCTTTACTTTTTTTTTTTTTGGTGTTTTGCTTTTGTTTTCCTTAAAAAAAACCACACACCCCACAACTACTTCTATACTTCTGCAGCCTATCTATTCTAAAGGAATAGGTGGGAGAGGGAAGGGAAGGAAAGGGAGGGGAGGGGAGGGGGAAATGGGCTCTGATGCCTAGCACACTTCAGAAGCGGGGGGGAGCAGCAAGGAGGGTGCTGCTGCTCATGCAGAAGGTCCAGTGCTGGTCTTGCTGGGCTCGCTGACATGCCACTTCCTCATGGCCTCCTGAGCCAGGTCACAGGTGATCGTGCCATGAGCAACCTGGAAAGTTCCTGAGTGCTCTGGGGATTCCAATACAGTTGTCATGAATGGATGACTTGACTTGCCGAAGAAGAAGCTTGCCCACCAGTGGCCTGGGTCTGATTTAGGAAGACCAGGATGGTGGGGGATCACTTCCCCAGAATACTCAGCACTTCCACAGGAGCTGTTGCTGGAGGTGGAACCCAGACGCCTTCGGTAGTAGTCATGGGTTGCTACAAGTGAACCGCTGGACGGGATTGCTGCCATATTGCTTGTTCTTCTTATGATGATGTAAACCTTAGTGGCGGCTCCCGAGCAGCCCCTGTCAGGCAGTGGGCTGCGGCGGACAATCACCTGTGACCTGGCTCGGGGGAAGGGGGAGCTAGGCCACAGAGCCCATTTGTAAAGGAGATTACGGGAGGATACTCCACAGCAACGAAAATGCGAGAGTTCTTTGTGTTTCTCTGTGTTAGTTTCAAAGAGAGATATAAAGTTTAACTAACTGCCTCCATGCCTCTTTTCTTTGGAACTCAGTTTCCTTATCTGTATTTTGATCACCTTAGATGATTTCCAAAGACCTTTTCAGCTAAAATCCCTTAAAGATTGATACAGCAATCCTATGAAGTTTCACAGGCCTCAGTGTTTCCCTGCTGCTGCCTTAGTTTCCCTCTGTGATGGGGCAGGCTCACTCACACTTGGCCACATCTGAGTCACATTGCACTGGTTCCCTATTACCACCAGAATCAAATACTCAACTTCTACCTCCTTTTCCAGTCTTCTTACACTCCCCTCCCCACCCCCCGCAACTCTGTGATCTAATGACACTGGCCTCCTTGGTGCTCCATCCAATAAGATGCTCCATCTCTAGTCTCCAGCATTCTCACTGGCTGACCCCATAGTAGAACTCTCTCCCTCCTTATCTCCACCTCCTGGCTTCCCTGGCTTCCTTCAAGTCCTGCCTTCAAAAGCCCCACACCTACATGAAGCCTTTCTCAGTCTCTCAGCATTACAATGCCTTCTTTCTCTTGGTTAATTCCTGTTCTCTCCTGTCTCCAGTTTGTTTGTACATAATTGTTTGCATGTCTGGGCTCCATCCCATTGTGAACTCCTTGATATCAGGGACTGTCTCCCACCTGGTTTTTGTGTCCCCAGAACTTAGAACAGTGCCTGGCACAGAGTAGGTTGACTGACTGACCACATAATTCATCTCCCCTCAAACACCAGGTCTCAGCTGGATGTGCTCCAAGAAGGAAAAAGACCCCGAAACAAATAATTGTGAACCAAAATATATGATAAATGTACCAGCAAATGAACAAAGTGGTGTGAGGTCTTGGTGAAAAATTTTGACTGGTAAGGACCTCAGGGAAGACTTCCTTAAAGAGGCATCCTTAGAGATGATCTTCAAGGATGGCTAGGCATTCAGTGGGGGATGAGAGGGAGTGAGGGTGGGAATTCCAAGGCTGGAGATCCGGATGAAGGGAGACAGATACAGTATATGCCAGAGGAGGCTGAAAGGAGTCCAGCTTGTCTGGAGCTGCAGTGTATGGAGGGGGCGAGATGAGACTGAGCTGGAAAAGTAAGACAACCCCAGGTGGTGGGGGCCTTGAATGAAAAGAAAGTTTCACTTTCTTTGGTCAGCAACACAGAGCCACAGATGGGCCCTGATTACATATTCCTCCTCTCTTCCTGCTGCCACTGGATGGGGGCTCTAGTCTGAGCTAAATGAGGCTCTTCTAGAATCCCCTCTTATTCCCTTCTCTTCTCTGATTGGAGAAGAAAACATATTTACTTGTTCAACTGGGTGTCCATTTTGACTCTCAGGTAAGAGATGGGGAAGTTCCCTGGCCCTGGCATGGGGCTACCAGCCTGGGAAGGGTTCAAAGCCAACTGAGTTTTATGGAATAGATTAGAAACTTAGCCTTCCACCTGTTCCCAGGTCTGGGTCAGGATTCATCTCACAGACTCATTGAGGTTGGAGTGATCTCAGTGACATTTAGTCCAACCCATCCCCAAAGAAAGGTCCCTCTATAACATCCCTTACCAGTGGTCACCTGATCTCTGCCTGGCTACTTCCAAGGGAGAAGTGATAACTACCTCTCCAAGCAGCCCTTTCTACATTTGCACAGCTCCCATGGTTAGAGCACTGTCCCTCACATCTAGCCCAACACTGGTTCTCTGCCCCTTCCTCTCACTGCTCTCACCCCTGCCTACTGGGGCCAAGCAGTACAAGGCTAATCCCTCTTCTTTGGGACAATCCTTCAAATACTTGAAGGATTTTCCCATGTTTTCCCCTCAGTCTTTTCCTCTTAGGTTTCATTTATTCGCACATCTAGTAGCCTTCCCTTCCCCCTGGTGTGTTGTTTCTGAATTGTTATATTCTCTTGTTGCTTGTAAATAAACCCTAGAAAATGCTCTCTTGTGGTCTGAAGTATGTGGAAATGGGGGGATAAGGTAAAGAGGGAGGTGGGTGCTTGAAATGGGAACCAGGATATGGCCACAGCAACTGCATAGCAGGGGAGCTAGGATCAGAGGCAACCAGTGTCTAAGAACCCAAGCAGGCAAGGACCTAGGAGTTCCCAGGGACTTAGTACTTCAAGAAAAGGTGGAAGCACCTGGGGATCTTAGAAGGACTGGACCAGAGACAGCAGTGAGAGTTCTGTCTTCAGGTATCTGGAATGCTGATACGTGGAAGACAGACTATGTGAAAGTATGATCTGCTTGGCCCCAGAGGGCATACCTGGGAGCTTGCCTTGATGTTCTCTCACTGCTGCCTCAGTTTCCCTCTGGAGGCTGTCTCAATGATGAGAAAGGTTCACTCAGGCACAGATCCTGGTCTGTGCTCATCTTCTCCCCTTAATCACCAAGTCTCAGCTGGATCTGCCAAGGATTAGACCATCTGGTTCAGCAAATGACACACCAAATCCATCTTAATTTTCCCACTGTGAAAACAACAACAAAGAATTAATGGAGATCGCAATGGATGAAGACTTCACAGCAGGAAATGTATTAAAAATCTGAACCTGCAGGGTCTGGCTAATAGGTTGGGGGAAAGAAGTACAATCAAGTCCCTCTCTGGCACTCAGTTTCCCCATCTGTAAAATGAGGGGGCTCGATTAGCTAAGCCTCACTAAACCTCTCGATCCCATGAGCCATGGAAAGCTTTACCTCACATTTGTACTGCATTTTAGGAATCTGATACATGTAATTCACAACATTCGTGAAGGGAGGGGCCACAAGGACCTTGTCAGGGGGCGTCTCACTGGAATAAAATGGGATCAAAAGCTGGAGGAGATGTTAGAGATTACCTGGTCCATCCTTTGAATTTTACAGATCAATAAACTGAGACCCTAGAGGAGAGAATGGCTTGCACAGGTTCACAGACACAGAGTTGGAGTGACTTTTTTTTTATTCCAATGCTTTTATTTCATGGGTGAAGAAATCCAGCAGAAGAGACAGAGAAGGAGTGGTCAGAGGAGGAAGAGGAGAACCAGGGGAAAGGGATGCCCTGAAACCTAGGAAGAAGAGGAGAGGGTGACAGTGTCAGAGGCTCCAGAGAGGTCAAGGTGAATGAAACAGGAGAGAAGGCCATTGGATGTAGCAACTGCAAGATCACTGGTGACTTTGGAGAGAGAAGTCTTGGGGGAATGATGAGATCAGAACCTCGATTGTAAAGGATTAAGGAGAGAGTGGGGAGGAGAGAAACTGGGGACACTTCACTTAAATGACCTTTTAAAGGGATTTAGCTAGTAAGGGCAGAAAAGATAGAGCATGGCAGTTAGCAGGGAGGGAAGCATCAAGTGGGCTTTTTCAGGATAGGGGAGACATGGACATGTTTGCAAGCAGTAGAGAATGAGCCAGTAGAGGGAGAGATTGAAAATAAGAGACAGGGTGGGGATGACAGAGAGAGGGGGCAATCTATTGAAGGATATGGGATGCAATGAGATCACTTTAACAAGGACAGGGGTTAGCCTTGGTAAGGAGTAAGGCCATTTCATCATGTGAAACGAGGGTGAAGGAGGAGATGGTGACAGAGGGCACAGGAGTGATAGATAAGGAGGAGGGGAAAGGAGGAAGTCATGGTGAATAGCCCCAATTTTTCTATAAAATATGAAGCAGGTTCTCAGTTGTGAGGGGTGGGTGGAGGGGAAGCCATAGGAGGTTTGGGGGTGGGATGAGAAGGTTTGGAAGAGCCACTGTGGAGAGTGAGTTGGTAAGGGAGGTAGAGCAGGATTGCCTAGTAGCAGTGAGGGCCTCTTTGAGGTTGTATAGCATAAATATGTAGTATAGCCACCAGAAGGGTTGTTTGATTTTCTCCATCTTTGGTAAGCAGCATGTGTGTAGGAGCTAAAACAACAAACCATAGGGGTAACCCAAGGCTGAGGCTTGAATGGGTGACATGATAAGGAAAATGGATTCGCAATAAGAGGATAGTATAGGGTTGTATTGGTTCACCAAAGAGTCAAAGTGCGGAGAAGATGAAGGAGTAACTCATGCAGGGGAGATGGCTGGCAGGGGATGGAGGGGTTAAAGGATTGGAGATCATTGTGCAGAATGAGTTTGGATTTTGTAGGGAAAGGCAGAAGGAGAGATGAAAAGCCAACAGATTATGTTCAGCTAAGGGACTTGGAAATTCTTGAACATAGAGCTAATACATTTGTAGTTTATGGAAAGATCAAGGGTAAGAGCTTCTTTGTGTGCCTGAGGTTGGGGGCAGGAGTAGCTCATGGGAGGTGAGTTGGTTGGGGAATTGAATGGTTAGAGTATTTAAGGGAGATTCAATATATATGAGGAAGTCCCCTAGTATGAGGGCAGAAGTTAGGGAGGAGAGAAAAATTGTGAGGCAGGTTCTGAACTCTGAGGACAAAAGGGGAGTGAGCTGAGGGGCTATAGATAACAGCTCCCAGGATTTGACTAGGTGGTAGATATGAATAGCATGCACCTCAAAGAAAGAGAAGTTACTGAGTGATGGAGAAAGGGGGAGAACCTGGAAGTGGCAATGGGCACAACCAGTGAGTCAAGGAGAATGACTGAAGGTGCAGTCAGTACTGAAAATGATGACCAGGAAGGCTTGCTAACAGAGGGATTTTTGATTTGAGTAAGAGCTAGTAGATGGAAGGTATGGGAGAGGGAAAAATTTGAGATGAAGGGAAGTTTTTGGAACAGGTATTGCAGAGGGCACAGTGAGGGTGAGGTGGAGTTAGGATGAAATTTTGGGGTGAAGGAGTTAAGGGGGATAGGAATGAGAAAATGAGCTGTGGAGTGGGGTTTGGATGATAATCTACAAGAGTTCAGGGTTGCTGGAATTTAAAGGATATGACCCATCATCTACTCTTTTATTAATGACATAAAAAGCCACAGAAAGCCACACTAGCTTTCTATAATCACCACTTACCCTTCTGGATGTTCACCAATTATCTCCTTAGTGATTTGCTCTAGAATTTTCCTAGGAATCAAAGTCAAACTCACTGGCCTAAAGTTTGCAGACTCCTTTTTTGACGATCAAGACAACGTTTTCCCTTTTCCAGACTTATGGCACTTCTCCCATTTTCCATGACCTTTTAAATCTCATTGTCAGGGGCTCAGCAATGACTTCCACTGGCTTTCAGCATCTGAGGATGTTATTCATGTAGATAAGGGGACTTGAATTCATCAAGAGCAGAAAAGGGCTCTCTTATTATCTCCTGATTTATCTTGGGTACCACCTCCCCACTAGCCTTTTTAGTTCTGTCCTTTCTCATCTAAAGGCCATCCCTCTAGGCAGAGAAAAAAAGCAAAATCAGAGTTGAGCAGTTTTGTTTTCATTCAGTTACAACCAGCTCATTGACCCAAAGTAGTGTTGCTTGCATCCTCTTCCCTCTCTCACTCTGGTTTTCAAAGCCCTTTTGGTCATCCTTAGCTTCTTCCCCTGTCAGCCTTCCTTAGCTCATTCCAAACTTGAACACTTTACAACATTTTTACAAAACTACCTCCTGAACTGATATTCCATTGCTGCTACCTGTCCTGGCTTCCATTTGCTGTACATAGCTTCTTTTTTTAATCTAAATGGGTTAGTGTTGTCTCTGTATAGTCACATCAGTCTCTCTGGATGATTCCCATGGTTCCTCTACAGTGGAATTGTTTCCCTCTGTGTCTTTGGATTTTCAATCTTGAGGACTTCCTATTCCCTCTGAACTGATTTCCCTCAAAGCATATTGGGCCAAAGCATTCTACTCATCTTTCCTCTGAACATTTGAAATTTGCTCTCCTAAAGTCTTCCTATAGAAGTGTGCCCCTTCAATTACCTACCTACTCTAATCTTTTATTATCCTTTGTCAACTGCCTCCTTCCTGGTTGGCTGTAAACATGCCTGAGTGTCTCCCTCCCATCCTTAAAAAAACCTTTACTTGACCCTGCCATTCTCTCAAGCTATGTCTCCCTTTGATAATAAAACTCCTAGAAAAAAAACTGTCTATTCCCCTTCCCTCCACTTCCTCCTTTCTCACTTCCTCCTCAATCCTTTCCAATCTGGCTTCCAGGATCACTCACCACTTGATTGAAATTATCCTCTCCAAGGTGACCAACCCATGATCCATGATTTCTCTCTCCATCTCTCTCTCTCTCTCTCTCTGTCTCTTTCTACCCCTCTCCCTTTCCCCCGCCACTGTCTTTCTCCTGGCTAAATCCAATTATCTTTTCTTGGTCTCATCCTTTGCCATCTCTTCAGCCTTAAACATGGCTGACCACCCCCTCCACCTGGTACACCATAAAATTAGCTTGTATTTGTTTATCTGAATGCTATCTTTTCTAATGGAAGTTAAACTCCTTGAGGGCCAGCCTTTCCCACTTAATGTCTCTGTGTCCTCGGAGCCTAGCGTAGTGCTCAGCATCCTGGTAACTGCCTAATAATAGCTTATTAAATTGCATTGAAATGGAGTGCACCATTCTTACAGGGCCATGACCAACTTTGGGATTCACCCTGATGTACCTGCCCTTGTGTACATCTCTCTGTGTGTAAGCATTGATTTTATTTTCTCTCTTATTTGAATTCCCTCTTGTTGGTGCTTTAGAATTTCATTCTTGAGAAAAGCTTCCAAGTCCTCTGGGCTGATTTGCCCTATAGAATTTTAGTCCATGGAATCCTGCTTATCATTTTTGTAAACTCGTAGCCTCAGTTTCCTCATCTGTAAAATGGGGATAATAATGTCCACACCACCTGTCTTCAGATCATAGACATGGAATGGGAAGGGACTTCAAAGCCGTCTTAGTCTAACCCTCTCATTTTAGAGATGAGACATTGTTTGGAGCTGTCCCCAGAGAAGTTGGTGGGGCATGTCCACCTAGAGATTCTTGGCCTGGGCAGCGCAGGTTCTTAGAGCTGCCATTGAAAAGCAGTGTGATACAATAGATAGGGTACTGGACTTTGGATAAGAAAGAGTGGGTTCAGGGGGTGGCTAGGTGGCGCAGTGAGTAGAGCGTCGGCCCCGGAGTCAGAAGGACCTGAGTTCAGATCCGGCCTCAGACACTTAACACACACAAACAAAAACCTAGCCGTGTGACCTTGGGCAAGTTACTTAACCCCAATTGCCCTCCAAAAATAAAAAAAAAAAGCAGAAGAAGAAAGAGTGGGTTCAAATCTGCTTCAAGACACGTACTAGCTGTGTGACCCTGGATAAATCACTTTATGTCTCTGTGCCTCAGGCATAAAATGAGAAGGATGGTATCAAAAGTCTTTAAGGTCTCTGCTTGTTCCAATATGTACAAGCCTGGGAAGTGAGGACCAGGAGAGTTAAATGCCTTGCTCGTGATCCCACAGGAAATATCGGAGGCAGGATTTCAAGCCAGGCTTTCTCACTCCAACACACTCTCTCCTGCTCACATTGCCTCTGGCTAACCTCATAGAGTTACCATGAAGAAATGCTTTGTAAATTTTAAAGTGTTGCATAAATATTACTGTTATGGGCACAGAGAGAAAAGTCTCCAGGGCTTCATTTCCCATGATTCATGGGAACAAGTAATCATTTTTTACTGGGAGAAATTCCATGGAGCCCATTTCCCAAGAGACTATTTGTCTGGTCAGAGTGTTGGCATGACCCGGCAAAAGCCAAGATTGCTAGGGAGTCTCCAGGGAGTTGGGATATTTAAAAATCAGGGTTTCCAGAGGCAGGGAGAATGCAGAGTTGGGGACACATTCCATTATTTACCATCAGGCTGGAAAAGGAACTTGTAGAATGACATTGTATGGTAATCCCCTAACCCAGGAGCCCTGATAGAATCGGAAATCCCCAAAAGCTTCTCCTGAGCACAGGGCAGTCAACCCTAAACTTTAAAAAGTCTATTGGCCCGTGATTTTGGAAGCAACTATACTCCTCAATTATTGGAAATATATTTTTTGAAAAGACCAACTTAAAGAGAGAGTCTTAAAGGGGCCCCTTTGCATTTATAAAATTATATGATTCTATGCATATATAGGTCCTAATTGTGTTTCAAGGTTCTTTTGTCCCTTACATTATCTTTAAGTCTTAATTAAATTCTTTGCTATTGAATTTTGCATGAGCAGTGTGGTGCACTAGTTTGGGCTCATACTGTGGTTTTCACAATGGACCAGACAAAAGTATTCATTCTGAACCTGGAAAAGGAGAAGCAGAGTTGCCAAGGGGACTTCAAGGGACTCTTCATCATTATTGTGTACTTTCACACACTTCATTTTTCACTGGAAGAGATTCCATGGAGTCCATTTCCCAAGAGACTATTTGTCTGGTTGGAAGGTTGGTTTGACCAGGTGAAACGTAAGATTGCCAGAGAGGCTCTGAGATGTCTTTCTACACTTGAAGGGTCTGGGAATCATTCAGTTTTCCATGAAGTTGTGAGCTCCTTGAGGACAGGGACTGTCTTTTGCCTCCTTTTGTAGCCACAATGCCTGGAACATAGTGGGTACTTAAGAAATATTAGTTGAATGGGTACATGATTTAGATATAAAGGTAAAGATATATAGTTATAAGCAGAGTGGGAGATCAAGGAATAAATTACCTGTCAGATTTATGGGGAATGGAAGAATTTATGACCAAATAAGAGATAGCATTATAAATCCAAAATGGATAATTTTTTTTACATTAAATTAAAAAGGTTTTACACAAACAAAGCCAATGCAACCAAAATTAGGAGAGAAACAGAAAACTGGGAAAGAATTTTTTTACAACAATGTCTCTGATAAAGGTCTAATATCTAAAATATATAAAGAACTGAGTCAAATTTATAATACAAGTCATTCCCCAATTGATAAATAGTCAAAGGATATGAACATGCAATTTTCAGATGAAGCAATTAAAATTATCTTTAGTCATATGAAAAAATGCTCTAGATCACTATTGATTAGAGAAATGCAAATCAAAACAACTCTGAGGTATCACACTACACCTATTAGATTGGCTAACATGACAAAACAGGAAAATGATAAATGCTGGAGGAGATCTGAAAATTGGAATCACTGTGTTGTTGATGGAGTTGTGAACTGACTCAAGCATTCTGGAGAGCAATTTAGAACTATGCCCAATGGGTTATAAAAGTGTGAATACACTTTGACCCAGCAATACCACTGCTAGGGCTGTATCCCAGAGAAATCATAAAAATGGGGAAAGGACCCGCATGTATAAAAATATTTATAGCAGCTCTTTTTGTGGTGGCAAAGAATTGGAAGTTGAAGGGATGCCCATCAATTGGGGAATGGCTGAACAAGTTGTGGTATATTATTGTGATGGAATACTATAAGGAGAATAAGGAGCAGACTTATACTATATATAGTATATTTCTTATACTATAAGAAATTAGGACAGACAGACTTCAGAAAAACCTGGAAAGACTTGAATGAACTGATACTGAGTGAGGAGAGCAGAACCAAGAGAATACTGTCCACAGTAACAGCTACATTGTGCAATGACTGACTTTAATAGACTTAACTCTTCTCAGCAATACAAGGACCTAAGACAACTCCAAAGGACCATGGTGAGAAATGCCATCCACATTCAGAAAAAGAACTATGGAGTTTGAATGCAGATCAAAGCATATATTTGCTCTCTCTCTTTTCTTTTTTTGTTTGTTTCTTCTTTCTCATGGTTTCTCCTGTTGATTCTAATTCTTCTTTACAACATGACTAATGTGAAAACAGGTTCAATATGAATATATATGTAGAGCCTATATCAAATTACATGTTGTCTTGGGGTGGGGGAGATGGAGAGAAAATTTGGAACTCAAAATCTTGTGAAAGTGAATGTTGGAAACTAAAAATAAATCAACAAAAAACTATAAAAGAAATAATAGTTGCTTGATTGACTTCCTTTTAACTCCTTTATGCCAGGTACGTGATCTCCCAAGGCAGTCAACCACCCTGGTAATGTGTCTCTCAGCACTTCAGAAGTCTGGCCCTCTGATGATCCCATGGGATAGGCATGTGAACATATGAAAGATAATACTTAATATAGATTTTTACAGCCAAGCAAAACATGTCTAATCCCTCCACTGCATGACAGGTCTTCAAATACTTGAAGACAGCTGTTATATTCCCCCTTGGGGATTTTCTCTCCACATTTAACATGCCCATTTTATTCAACTGACCCTCACATGGTATGAACTGAAGACCATTCCCCATCCAGCCTGCCCTCCAATGGGTGTGCTGTAGCTCATCGGCAGCCTTCCTGAAATGGGGAAGCCAGAATGGCCCCTTTATTCCAGATCTAGTCTGACCAGGGTAGAGAGTAGCAGGATTCTCCCCTGCAATGTTCTGAGTCTAACCTCAGGCTAGAGCACTCACCTACCTGCCTGGGTTGCCCTGAGCTGAGTGTTGGCTCTCAGCTCAGTCATTCTTTGGACTTGTCTTGTTTCTGGGCTTCCTGGGTTCCTTGGTTCACTGTCATCCAAGGCAGCCAAGTTGAGGGAGGCTTGGAGCAGTCACAGAGAGCCAACAGTTTGGGCACTCAGAGATTAGATTATCTCTCTCTAGCCCCATAAGTTAGAGCCAGGAGCAATAGGAGAATGTCCTAAAGAAGAAAATTGAACATGAGTCAGGAAACAATTGCTGCCATTTAGAACTCCCCATAAATGCAATGGGCAGCCTTGGGAAATAATGGGTTCCTGGTCTCTGCAGGTCTGCCAAGAGCATCTGGATGGCCTCTGGTCAGGAGGTTGCATTTTGAGGTGTGGATTGGACTCCAAAGAGGTCCTTTCCAACTCTGAATTCTGTGACCTAGTTAGAAGCAGCTGAGAGGAGTGGTGAGCATGACCCCCTCTCTCCTGGAAGTGACAGAAGAGGCAGTGATGTACTAGGCAGGCACCAGGCAGCTCTGTGTGCAGATGGGCTGGTGCTCTCTGCTGGCCATGATGCTTGGAAGTCCCAGCTTTGGGTGGCTGGGGCCCGGCTGATCCGATGACCCAGAGCTTAGGACCTCTCAGCACTAGAAGCCAGCCAGGAATTGGATTGTACTTCTTAATGAGGATAAAACCCAATCCCTCGCACCCATACAGAACCTTATTCTCAAAGCCTCCTCATTGCCACATGACTTCCTATGAACTGTGAACTTCTTTGGGCTAGCTACCCAAAAACTTGATTTGGGGGAAAGAAATACTGGCCACCAGAGTCAGGGGATCATGGTCTCTGCTCTTCACTAACTGTGTGAACTTGAAGAAGTCATTCAAGTTCTCTGGGCCTCAGTTTCCTCATCTGTAAAATGACAGAGTTGAGCTAGATGACTTCTAAGGTCCCTTCTAGTTGTTGTCCAGCCCCTCCCTTTGCTAAAGCCTTCTTCCACTGACCCTTTAAGCTCATCCCACTATAGTCCCTTCATGGTCAGACTTCTGGAGGGAGGGAAAGAAGGGAGGAAGGAAGGAAGGAAGGAAGGAAGGAAGGAAGGAAGGAAGGAAGGAAGGAAAAAAGGAAGGAAGGAAAGAGGGAAGGAGGGAAGAAGGAAGAAAGGGAGGAAGGAAAGAAGGAATGAAGGAAGGAAGGGAGGGAGGGAGGAAGGAAGGAATGGAGGGAGGAAGGGAGGGAGGAAGGAAGGCAGGGAGGAAGGAAGGAAGGAAGGAAGGAAGGAAGGAAGGAAGGAAGGAAGGAAGGAAGGAAAGGAGGAAGGAAAGAAGGAGGGAAGGAAGGGAGGGAGGGACTGGGTTGTGGATCCCTTTAAATGCCAAATATAAGACTTTCTATTTGATTCTAGACGTCATAGGGAAGGATTAGAGTCTATTGGGAAGGAATACACACTTACCCTATGTACAGAAGCCATAATAACTTGTGTGTTGATCCCTTGCTTAGACTGCAAGCTCCTTGAAGGCAGACTGAAGCTTTGTCTTTCTTAGTATCTCCAGGGCCTGGAACACAGAAAACATTTAACAAATGCATGTGGACTGCCTCTCCCTGACCCCTCCTTTCCCTTCCCCTCCTGACTCAGGGGTTTTCCAGCTGAGGCTTTTACCTAGGGCTGTATGAGGATGCATTCACTAACAAATCACCTTTCTGAACAGACAGGTCAAAGATAATCACAGTAACAGTAACATTTACAAATTAGGGTTCCAAGTGCTCTCCGTGCATTATCTCATTATGAAACCTGTTGGCAGGGCAGCTCGATGCTCTCTTCCCATCTTCTTGCTAATGCTCAGATTCCCAGTTAACCATTTTTTCTCTTCTGGCTCTCCTAAACAGAAGAAAATGTAGTCCAAGTTTTGGGCTCAGTCTCCCAATGTGTATTTGGACCAGTAACCCCCACTGACACGCTTTCCCTAATATTAGTTAACATCTCCCCGGTATCAGTTAACCAATTGAAACAAATCAGTTTTTACAAAGGAATATTTACTAAGGAGGTATAGCAAGGACCAAAGTATGACAATGTCCCCTCAAAAATGGGGTACTGCCCCCTCTACATACTCATTTGGTCCATGAGAAGAATGAACTCACACAAATTGCTACAAAACAGCCCTGTCCTGAGCCGGATCCTGGAGAGGAGCACTTCCTGGCCTTAGGAGTCCACTTCTCCCTTCCTGCAACCCTCTCCTTCTTGATGGAGGAGGGGCACTGGGTTGTCTCTCCCACCTGGTCTCCATGTGTCCATGAATGCATGGTGCTTCTGTTCCCTTTGCATCTTATGTTTACTCCTTCCTAATATTGCATGAATTAGTATCGGGAGCATCTTATAACCCTGTGAGCTTTGAGAGGTGGGAAGAGCCAGTCAAGGTTTGCCTTATGAAGTCAGTAGCACTGACTTCTGGGTGTAGTGTGCCTGATTCACAAATCCTTTGCTCATCAGGGCTAACTCCTTTCCAGGCTGGGACAGGTAAGATCTTCCGTGGACTTGGCTTCGCAGATGCCAGCAGGGTCTGCTACTGACTCCAGAAGGCAAACCTCGGCTGGCTCTTCCCACCTTTCAAAGCTCACAAGGTTATAAGATGCTCCAGATACTAATTCATGTAAGACTAGGAAAGAGTAAACACATTCATGGACACACGGCAACCAGGTGGGAGAGAGCCCAGTGCCCTTCCTCCATCAGGAATCACAGAAGCTCTTGCCTCAGTCACTGTCAGGGAAGTGAGTGAGAGTTCATCTGCTTAAAAAGTTATTTATATATATTCAGTTCCAGCTCATCAGTCAATTAAAAGGTGTATATGTGAAGGGAGGGGGGAAGAAGGGAAGAGAAGAGAGGAGAAGAGAAGAGAGGAGAGGAGAGGAGAGGGGAGGGGAGGGAAGGAGAGGAGAAGGGAGGAGAGGAGAGGGGAGGGGAGGGGAGAGGAAAGGAGAGGAGAGGGGAGGAGGGGAGAGGAGGGGAGAGGAAGGGAGAGGAGGGAAGGGG
>WOXC01006504.1:0-127500 GCA_011680675.1 Gymnobelideus leadbeateri
GTTTACAAGATTTAGTTCCACAATTCCTTGAATTTCAAATTTTCTCTCCCTACTCCCCTATTCTCCTCCCCCCATGTTGGCGCACAATCAAGTATAGGATCTGCAAATACTTTCACATTAGACATTAGTCAGGTTATAAGGAAAGATTCTATCAGATGGAATGAACAATGGGGAAGAGGAAACAAAACCGAACAAGAAAAAGAAAAAGAGCAGTTAGTTTGCTTCAATCTGGATTAAGACTCAGTTCTTTTTCTGTATGTAGAGATCTCTCTCCATCATTAGACTTTTGGGGTTGACTTTTAACCCTGACTTGCTGAGAAGAGTCCAGTCTATCAAAGTTGGTTGTCACACATATGTTGTGTCTGTAATTATGTACAAATTTCTCCTGGCTCTACTCTTCTCACTCAGCATCAGTTCATATAAGCCTCTCAAGGAAAATATCAAGTCCATCTGCTCCTTGTTTCTTATAGCAAAATAGTATTCCATTACATGCATATACAACAATTTGGTCAGCCATTCCCCAATTGATGGGCACCCCCTTAATTTCCAATTCTTTGCCACCACAAAAATAGCTGCTATAAATATTTTTGTACATATGGGTCTTCCTCCCACTTCTATGATCTCTTTGGGATAAAACCCTAGAAGTGGTATTGCTGGGCATGAAATTATTTATAGCCCTTTGGGCATAATTCCAGATTGCCCTCCAGAATGGTTGGATCAGTTCACAACTCCACCAGCAATGCATTAGTTTTCCAATTTGTCCACATCCTCTCCAGCATTTGTTACTTTTATGTTTTGTCATCTTAGCCCATCTGACTGGTGAGATGTGGTACCTCAGAGTTGTTTTGATTTGCATTTCTCTTATCAATAGTGATTTAGAACATTTCTTCATATGCTTATAGATATCTTTAATTTCTTCATCTGAATACTGCCAGTTCATATTCTTTGACCATTTATCAATTGAGGAATGACTTACATTCTTATAGATTTGACTCAATTCTCTGTATATTTTAGAAATGACTCCTTTATCAGAGACATAGGTTGTAAAAATTCTTTCCCAATTTTCTACTTCCCTCCTAATCCTGTTTACATTTGCTTTGTTTGTACAGAAACTTTTCAATTTTTTTTTAAACAAATACTTTATTAACTTCTGTTTTACATCATTCATTTCCGCCAGATTTTGAGTTACAATCATTTTCCCCCCATTATTCCCCTACCCAACCTCCCAGAATAGCAGTCCCACAAGATATCACTTCCTCCAATCTGCTCTCTCCCATACCTTCTCCCATACCCCATCGACTTTTCCATTAGAGGAAGGTGAATCTTTGTGTCCCAATGCCTGCACATCTTATCTCCCAATTATAGGCAAAAGAGTATTAATAATAATATTTATATATATTTGAAACATTTAATGTTACGACCTCAAATTTCAGATCCATTTCCTTCCTCCCTTGTCACCCATTCCTTCTTGGGAGATAAGTAATTCAGTATATGTTGTACATGTCTAGCTATGCAAAACATTATCATAGTAGATATATTGTACAAGGCTGCTTATAATTCCCTCCCACTCATCCCACCCCCCACCTGGTCCATTCCCTACATGATCCTGTCCCTCTTCTATAGTGGGTACTTCCAACCTCCCCTCCCCCCAAGGATGCCCTCCCATCCATCATCCCTCCTCTCATCCCCCTTCCCCCTATCCTGCTGCAGGTTGAGATATCCCATTTAGTATGTATGTCATTTTCTCCCTGAACCAAATTCAATGTGAATGTGGTTTTGCCTTTTTAGCCTTCCTTATTCTCCCCCTCCTTTGCACCCACTTCCCCTACATGAGATAGTTTACCCTACCATGTCTCTCCCCATCTCCTCTTGCCACTTTCCTCTCTCACCTCATAATTTCATCCCTTGAGTACTCTCCCTTCCCAACAAAATCAACCTATGCCCTCTATCCATATATAACTGTAACCATATACACACACATTCACATATGTATTCGTATGACCACACCCCCTTCTTCCATTATTTTCATAGTGGGAAAGATATCATCAGTCACAGATATTGCTTTTCCATATAGGAATGTAAATAGTTCAACTTTGATAAGTTCCTTTTGATTTCTTTTCCCTGATTACCTTCTCAGGCATCTCTTACTTCTTGTGTCTGGATGTCAAATTTTCTATTCAACTCTGGTTTTTTCCTCAAGAATGCTTGAAAGTCCTCTATTCCACTGAATGACCACATTTTCCCCTGAAACAAAATACTCAGTTTTGCTGGGTAGGTGACCCTTGGGTTCATTCCCAGTTCTTTTGCCCTCTGGAATATCATATTCCATGCCCTTCGATCCCTCAGTGTAGAAGCTGCCAGGTCCTGGGCTATTCTGATTGTGTTTCCACAATATTGAAATTGTTTCTTCCTGGCCGCTTGTAGTATTTTCTCCTTGATCTGGGGATTCTGGAACCTGGCTATAATATTTCTGGGAGTTTTCTTTTTGGGATCTTTTTCAGGAGGTGATCGGTGGATTCTTTCAACCTCTATTTTGCCCTCTGGATCTAAAACATCAGGGCAGTTTTCCTTGAGAATTTCTTGAAGGGTGATTTCTAGGTTCTTTCTTTGATCATGGCTTTCAGGTAGTCCAATAATTTTTAAATTGTCTCTCCTGGATCTATTTTCCAGGTCAGTGGTTTTTCCCATGAGATATTTCACATTGCCTTCTAATCTTTCGTTTGTTTGGCTCTGCTTAACAGCATCTTGATTTCTCATAAAGTCACTAGCTTCCATTTGCTCCAGTCTAACTCTGAAGGAATGAATCTCCTCAGTGAACTTTTGAGATTCTTTTTCCATCTGGCAAATTCGACTTTTTAAGGCATTCTTCTCCTCATTGCCCTTTTGGGCCTCCTTTGCCATTTGAGTTAGTCTATTTTTTAAGGTGTTGTTTTCCTCAGTCAGGCTGTTGACCCTCATTTCATACTTTTCCTGCATCCTTCTCATTTCTCTTTCCAATTTTTCCTCCACTTCTCTTATTTGATTTTTAAAGTCCTTCTTAAGGTCCTCTATGGCCTGCAACCCGCTCATGTTTTCCCCTGGGGCTTTTGGAGCAGGACTTCTGACCTCACAGTCCTTTTCCCGCTCTATGCCCCCAAAATAGGAGTCTAGGGTTGCATTTTTCTGTTTCCTTTGCCTTGGCATGTTGCTACTTAATTGCTTGACTTTTGGGCTTGTTGCCACACTATGGCTTTAAGGCCAGCTAGAGGAATTTTCGTCCCGAACGTGTGGGGGGCAACTTCCGTTTCTGGCAAGCTGTAAACCCACCCACAACTTCCACCCTAGATCACAATCCAGATCCAGGGAGGTTAAAGCAAGAGCGATTACCCCCCAAGACTGATCGCTGGATCTCCCCACGATTTGTAGGCTGGGAGCCGGAAATGCCTCTGAAAACTACACAGTGGCGTGTCTCCTCAGCAGCTTCTAGCCCCCAGGGGAGGGAGCTGACGCATTCCCCAAATACAGGTCCCAAAGTCCATAGGACACTAACCTCTTACTTTGTCCTAGGCAAGTCTATGTTGATAATTCTGGCGTCTCCACAGTTCCTGGTGTTCTGGGGTTCCTCCAGCCGGCTGCTGGCCCTGCCGCCCTGGGGCTAAAACCTCGGCTCACGTGGACCTGGGCTCGGCTCAGCTCCTGCGCTCTGCGCGCTGCCAGCTCCCAGACCACTGCTCTGGTCCTTCCTGCAGGGTGCTGGGCTGTCCTCAGCGGGAGGTTAGCTTCTCTGTGTCGTTCTGTGGGTGCTGGGGCTCCAGAAGATTTTCAGAGTCCTTTTTTACATAGTTTGTGGAGAATCTGGGGGCAGAGAGGCTTGGACGAGCTGTTTCTACTCCGCCATCTTGGCTCCGCCCCGAAACTTTTCAATTTAATGTAATCAAAATTATCCATTTTGCATTTTATAATACTCTCTAATTCTTCTTTGGCCATAAAGTCTTCCCCTCTCCACAGATCTGACAGGTATACTATTCCTTGCTTTCCCAGATTGCTTACTGTATCAGCCTTTATACCTAGATCATTCACCCATTTAGATTTAATTTTGCTATACGGTGTTAGATAAGAGTCTATGCCCAGCTTCTGCCATACTATATTCCAGTTTTCCCAGAAGTTTTTGTCAAATAGTGAGTTCTTATCCCAAAAGCTGAGGTCTTTGGGTTTATCAAACAGTAGATTACTATAGTCATTGACTGCTGAGTCTCTTGTATACAATCTATTCCATTGATCCACTACTGTATTCCTCAGCCAGTTCCAAGTAGTTTTTAGGACTTCTGCTTTATAATACAGATTAAAATGTGGTATAGCTAGTCCACCTTTCCTAGTATTTCTTTTCCTTAACTCCCTTGATATTCAGGACCTTTTATTCTTCCACATGAATTTTGTTACTATTTTTTCTAACTCTGTAAAGTAGTTTTTTGGTAAATTGATTGTTATGGCACTAAATATATAATTTAATTTAGGTAAAATTTTAATTTTTTATTATATTAGCTAGACTTAGCCTCAAGCAATTGATGTAATAGCTGATACTTTAGATTTTACAAAATATTTTACTGACTATGCCTCATTTAAATCTCAAAAAATTCCACAGGATATTGTCTACAGACATCATTCCTATTTTACAGATGAGGAAGCAGAGACCCAGAGAAGTTAAGTGGTTTACTCTTGCTTACCCAGGTCATAAGTGAGAGAAGCAGAGATCAAACATAGAAGTCCTGGCTGAAAGTTGACTTTTAATCATTGTACCCTACTGAATAATGGAAAGAGTAGTTCCCCTCAGGAAAGGGAATTTAACATCTTGATTCCTCATAACATCACTAGCTTCCATTTATTCCAGTCTAATTCTGAAGGAATGAGTCTCCTCAGTGAGCTTTTGAGATTCTTTTTCCATCTGGCAAATTAAGCTTTTTAAGGCATTCTTCTCCTCATTGCCCTTTTGAGCCTCTTTTGCCATTTGAGTCAGTCTATTTTTAAGGTGTTATTTTCCTCAGTCAGGCTGTTGATTCTCATTTCATACTTTTCCTGCATCCTTCTCATTTCTCTTCCCAATTTTTTCTCCACTTCTCTTATTTGGTTTTTGAAATCCTTCTTAAGGTCCTCTATGGCCTGTAACCTGCTCGTATTTTCATTTGGGGCTTTTGGTGCAGGATTTCTGACCTCACAGTCCTCCTCCTGTTCCATGATTCAATCTTCTTTGCCTCCAAAATAGGAGTCTAATGTTGCATTTTTCTGTTTATTTTGTTTCCTTTGCCTAGGCATGTTGCCACTTAATTACTTGACTTTTGGGCTTGTTTCCACAGTAGGACTCTGCCACCAGACAGGGGAGCTTCCTTCCCAAACGTTTGGGTCTTCAGAACTTCTGGAAGTATTAGTTGGGTGGCCTCTGTGAAGCCTCCACATGCTCTGGCAAGCTGGATACCCACCCCAAAACCTCCACCCCATATCACAATCCAGACCCAGGGAGGTTAAAGCAAGAGCGATTACCCCCCAAGACTGATCGCTAGATCCCCTATAGTTCACAGGCCAGGAGCTGAAGCTGCCACTGAAGCTGCAAAATGGAGTCTGTGCCTTGTCTCCTCAGCTGCTTCTCACCCCCAGGGGAAGAAGCCTGATGTGTTCCCCAAATACTGGTCGCAAAGTGCATAGGGCACTAACCTCTCATTTTGTCCTAGGCATATATGTGTTGATAATTCTGGATTCACCACAACTGCTGGTGTTCTGGGGTCCCTCCACCTGGCTGCTGGCCCAGCTGCCCTGGGGCTAAAACCTCGGCTCAGGCTGGCCTGGGCTTGGCTCCCAGAGCACTGCTGCACTGTCGGCTCCCAGAGAGCTACTCTGGCTACTCCCTGCAGGGCTGCTGGGCTGTCCCCAGTGGGAGGTCAGCTTCTCTGTGTCATTCTGTGGGCGCTGTGGAGCTCCAGGAGTTGTTCAGAGTCCCCTCTTACATGATTTTGAAGTAGTGTGGGAGAGAGCACCCTAGAAGTGCTGTTTCTACTCCCTAAATCTAAATTATTAATAGTACTTAGTAGTCATATCACTACTACTACTACTACTACTACTACTACTACAGTAGCTATTTTAAAGAGCTGAAGGAAGAGGGTGGTTAGCATTTATACATTTTTAAAGATGCAGAACAATTATTTTTTAAATTAATTTGTTTATTTACTTGTACTTTACAGCATTCAGTTCCAAAAGTCTCTTGAGTTTCAAATTTTCTCCCCTTATCTTTTCTTGCCCCCCCCCCCCATTGTGGCATGCAAACAAATACAGGATCTACAAATATTTTCACAGTAAACATTAGTAACATTGTAAAGAAGGATTAAAACTAAGGGGATGAACAGTGGGAAAGAAGAAGCAAAAAAAAAATAAAAGGAAGCAAGTAGTTTGCTTCAATCTTAATTCAGACTCTGCAGCTTTTTCTCTGGATGTGGATATCTCTTTCCATCATGAGTCTTTTGGAGTTGTCTTATAACCTTGCATTGCTGAGAGGAGGCCAGTCCATCAAATTTAGTCATCACACATACTTTGTGTCTGTAATTGTGTACAGATTTCTCCTGGTTCTGCTCTTCTCACTCAACATCAGGATAGAAGTGTCTTCAGGTTATTATGAAGTCTGTCTGCTCCTCATGTCTTGTAGTGCAATAGGATTCTGTTACATTTGTTTAACACAACTTGTTCAGCCTTTCCACAATTGATGGACATGCCCTTGATTTCCAATTCTTTGCAACTACAAAAAGAGCTGCTATAAATATTTTTGTACATATAGGTCCTCCTCCCACTTCTATGATCTATGAGATACAACCCTACAAGTTGGTTTCTCCAGAATTTATCATTTATCTGTTTTGTTATCTTAGCCAATCTGGCTGATGAGATGTGGTACTTCAGAGTTGTTTGGATTTACATTTCTCTAATCACTAGTAATTTAGAGCATTTTTTCATATGCTTATAGATAGATATCTTTAATATCATCTTCTGAAAATTGCTCATTCATTTCCTTTGATCATTTATCAATTTGGAAATGACTTGTATTCTTATAGATTAGACTCAATTCTTTGGATATTTTAGAATTGAGGCCTTTATCAGAGAAACTGGTTTAAAATTCTCTCCCAATTTTCAAATTCCCTCTTAATCTTGGTTACATTTGTTGTGTTTCTACAGAAACTTTTCAATTTAATGTAATCAAAATTTTCCATTTTCCATTTTGTAACCCTCTCTACCACATTTTTCATCATATAATCTTCCCTTCTCCATAAATCTGCCAGATAAACTATGCATTGCTCTCCTAGATTGCTTACAGTATCAGCCTTTTATACCTTTATGTTCACCCATTTCAACTTAATTTTGGTATATGTTGTTAGATATTGGTCTATGCCTAGTTTCTGCCATCCTATATTGTAGTTTTCCCAGCAGTTTTTGTCAAATTGTGAGTTCTTATCCCCAAAATTGGAGACTTTGGATTTATCAAACAGTAGGTTACCATAGTCATTGACTGCTGAGTCTCATGCACCTAATATATTCCATTGATCCACTACTCTATTTCTCAGCCAGTACCAATCAACCAGTTTTGGTGACTGCTGCTTTATAATACAGATTAAAATCTGGTATGGCTAGGCCTCCTTCCTAGCTTCTTTTCCTTAATTGCCTTGATATTCTGGACCTTTATTTCTTCCAAATGCTACTATTTTTTCTAGCTCTATAAAGAATTTTTTGGTAGATTGATTGGTCAGGCACTAAATATGTACTTTAATTTAGGTGAAATTGTTATTTTTATTATATTAGCTCAACCGAGACACAAGCAACTGCTGTTTTTCTAATTAGTTTGATCTGACCTTACTTGTGTGAAAAGTATTTTAAAATTGTGTTCATATAGGTCCTGGGTTTCTTTTGGCAGGCAGATTCCCAAATACTTTATTATGTCTACAGTAACTTTAAATGGGATTTCTCTTTCTATCTCTTGCTGTTGATTTCATTAGAAATATATAGAAATGCCGAGGATTTATGTGGGTTTATTTTATATCCTGCAACTTTGCCAAATTTACTTATTATATCAAGAAGTTTTTTATTTGATTCTCTAGGATTCTCTAAGTATGTCATAATATCATCTGCAAATAGTGATAGCTTAGTCTCTTCCTTGACTAATTTGATTCTTTCAATTTATTTTTCTTCTCTTATTGCAACTGCTAACATTTCTAGTGCCAAATTGAATAAGAGGGGTGATAGTGAACATCGTTGTTTCACCCCTGATCTTATTGGAAGTGCTTATAGATTGTCCCCATTATATATAATACTTCCTGATGGTTTTAGATAGATGCTACTTATTATTTTAAGGAAGACTCCATTTATTCCTATTCTTTCTAGTGTTTTTAATAGCAATGGATATTGTATTTTGTCAAAAGTCTTTTCTGCATCTATTGAGATAATCATGTGATTTCGACTTGTTTTGTTGTTGATGTGATCAACTGTACTGATATTTTCCTAATATTGAACAAATCTTGCATTCCTGGAATAAATCCTACCTGACCAAAGTGTATTATTTTTCGGATAAGTTGTTGTAGTCTTTTTGTTAATATATGTAAATTTTTTCATCTGTATTCGTGAGAGAAATTGGCCTATCATTTTCTTTCTCCATTTTTGTCTCTTCTGGATTTGGGTATTAGTACTATATTTGTGTCATAAAAATAATTTGGTAGGACTCCTTCCCCAATTTTCCCAAATAGTTTGTAAAGAATTGAACTAAATTATTCTTAAATGTTTGATAAAATTCACTAGTAAATCCATCTGGCCCTGGAGATGTTTTCCTTGTGAGTTCATTGATGGCTTATTCAATTTCTTTATTCTGAAATGAGGTTATTTAAGTAATTTGCCTCCTCCTTAATTAATCTGAGCCATTTATATTTTTGTAAATATTTCCATTTCACTTAGATTCACTTAGATTATGGGTATACAATTGAACAAAATAATTCCTAATTATTGCTTCGATTTCCTCTTCATTGGTGATATTCACCTTTTTCATTTTTGGTACACATAACTTGGGTTTCTTTCTTTTTTGAATCATATTGAGTAAAGTTTTATCAATTTTGTTTTTTCATAAAACCAGCTATTAGTTTTATTTATTAATTCAATAGCGTTCTTATTTTCAATTTTACTAATCTCTTCTTTTGTTTTCATTATTTCTAATTCAGTATTTAATTTGAGATTTTCAATTTGTTCTTTTTCTAGCTTTTTCAGTTGCATTCCCAATTTATTTACCTCCATTTTCTCAATTTTACTCATGTATGCATTCAGGGATATAAAACTTCCCATAAGAACTGCATTTGCTGCATCCCACAAGTTTTGGTATCTTGTCTCAGTATTGTCATTTTCTTAAATGAAGTTACTGATCATTTCTATAATTTCTTGTTTGACCTACTTATTCTTTAAGAATAACTTATTTAGTTTCCCATTAGTTTTTTGTTTATCCTTCCATGGCTCTTTATTACATATAAGTTTTATTGCATCATGATATGAGAAGGATGCATTTCATATTCCTGACTTTCTGCACTGAAATGTCAGGTTTTTATGCCCTTGTTCATGGTCAATTTTTGTGTATGTGCCATGTTGCACTGAAAAGAAGGTATATTCCTTCTTATCCCCACTCGATTTTCTCCAGTGGTCTACCGTATCTATCTTCTTTATGACTCTATTCACCTCCTTAACTTCTTTCTTTTTTATTTTGAGGTTAGATTTATCAAGTCCAGAGAGGGGAAGATTGAGGTCCCCAACTAGTAGAGTTTTGCTATCTATTTCTTCCTCTAACTCCCTTAACTTCTCTAGGAATTTTTTTCTTTTCTTTTTTTTTTTTAGAAGAGAAATGGCTTTAATTTGATAACAGCTTTCAGCTACAGACATTCAGGTTTAAGGCATGTATCAAAACAGAAGGCTCTCTGCCATTGGCTAGCAGCTGCTGCTACATTCTCATGATATGTGCACTCAAGGCACAGCATATAAACAGTTTCTCTCCATATATTTTTAAAAGTATTTGGCAATGACAGTTCTCGTGACACATGCCCTCTGGGCACACAAAATTACATTTAAATGCCTTTCTACTCCCTTCTCAAACAGGGCACCCCCTTCACAGAGAACCAGTCATCCCTTGCACAAGAAATGTTTGTGGTTTAAAAAAAAAAGACATGCGTATGGCAATGGCTATTTTTAAAAAATTAAGCATCACTTCAAAACACAATTTAAAAGTCTAAAAGAAGCCAACAGTCTCAGAATGTGCAACAGGAATATGGGACCACGTGAGACCATGAGGGAGAGGAGAAAATCAATTATCTACTTCAGCAGCAGGGAGTGGGTGGCCTTTGTGATGGATGAAAAAAAATCCTGAGAGAGTCCTAAAACATCTATCAAAGTCCTTTAGGGTGATATGCCATTAGGGAAGGGAAGGGACAGGACAAAGATGGGAATCTACAAGGGATGCTTGGACATCCACTTCTCATGGGAAAGTCTGGGTTTTCTTTTTTTTTTGGGGGGGGGAACCAAACTTGGTTGCTTTCCTTTCCCTCTTCTTGGTCAGAAGGCAAGCACACAGGTTCAGTCATTGCCTCCACATATCTTCAACAGGATCTTCCGGTAATCCCCAGAGGTATCTCCCGTAATGTCATGGTATAGACTCTTGCCATAGAGTCTCTTGTACTCAGCTCGGATGTCAAGTAGGTCAATCTCACTTCGAGACACCAAGATTCGGATAAGAGTCCTGTCTTTTGTTCCTGCTCCCCTCATTGCCTTGTTGAGTCTTTCCGCAAAGAAAGCTGGAGTGTTTTTGAGGCACTTGACCACAGCCAGCATGCCCTGTTCCAAGTCCCCAGACATTTCCCGGCAGATGCTCTTGTCAATATCCCGGTTTGTCATCCGCTGATACTCATTGAAAACTGCTGTCAGGTGAGCTCGGCTCCTTGTGCACAGGATGGCATTGAACTTGGATTCATCCGTCCCCAGACGATTCTCTCCAGCTGCATACAGCTCCTGGGCATCTCTTTGAGCCAGGGACAAATCCACATTTGTGCTTTCATCTCGGTTTCCCTGAGCAAGTGAGATCAGAAGTCTCTGGAAATGTCCTGATGTGTCACTTCTAATGGCTTCCTCCAAAGTCTTCTTGAATTCTGTTTTGTAGGCCCTGTTGATTTCTCGGATGTGCTCATTGCTACGAGAGGCAAGAATCTCAATGAGGCATGCTTCATCCGTGCCAGCGCCCTTGATGGCTTCCTTTATTTCATAGACATCATAGAGGACCGGTGTCTTCATCAAGGCCAGGATGGTCTTCTCGAAATTCCCTGAGAGTTCTGATTTGAGATCCTTGATCAGGTCCTTCCCATATGCTGTTTTGAAGGAAAGAAGGATCTGCTGTCTCTGCTTATTGGAGCGACTTCCAAGGCAGTCAATGATGGCCTGTTCATCAGTCCCAAATCCTTTCATAGCTTTCCGTAAGACTTCTGCATCCCTCAGGGGATCAAAGCAGGGAGCATCTGGGATGGTGCCTCGTTTTCTATGCTGTGATGGAGGGACGGCTGGGGTGACTGATCCTGAGAATCCAGGGTAGGCTGGCATCGGTTGCTGATGCCCAGGTGGCAGCACTGGCTGCTGGGAAGGCGGTGGCATTGGGTGTTGCCCTGGGTATGTCATTGGTGGCTGAGCAGGATAGGCCCCTGGAGGCTGCTGCCCAGGAGGTGGCATGGGTTGGCCTGGCACAGGGCCCCCAGGGTATCCTGGGTAAGCTGGAATTCCTGAGGGTGGGTTTCCTCCAGGAGGTGGGTACATTCCATAAGGGGGCACTGGTTGCTGGGCAGGAGGGGGCTGCCCAAACCCCCCCGGAGGAATGGGTGGGAAACCTCCTCCAGGCGCTCCAGGATACATATTTGGCATGTTGGCTCCTCCAAATGTCCCTGACATGTTAGCAGCCATTCCTGAAAGATAATCCTGGTTGAACTGCCCAGCATAGTTGGCCACACTGTCCAGCCCAATTGGGGGCATGTTGCTGGGGGGATAAGCTGTGCCTCCCCAAGCATTACCACCTGGGGCAGCTGGTGGGTAGCCCCCTCCGGGGGGAGGATAGCCTGGATAGCTCATCGTTTAGATCTTTCAGCACCACCGTCCCCCGAGCCGATGCCACTCTGTGCCACAGTCCACTTGCCTCCCCAGCCCAGGCTCCCTCCCCCGGGCGGCCACCCTTCTCTAGGAATTTTGATGCTATACCAATTTCTGCATAAATGTTTAGTAAATATTGGTTCATTTTCTTTTTCTTTCTTTTTTTAATTTTTTTAAGCAATTGGGGTTAAGTAACTTGCCCAAGGTCACATGGCTAGGTTTTTGTTTGTGTGGGTTAAGTGTCTGAGGCCAGATCCGAACTCAGGTCCTTCTGACTCCAGGGCCGGCGCTCTACTCACTGCGCCACCTAGCCGCCCCTATATTGGTTCATTTTCAATGGTGCCTTTTAGCAGGATACAGTTTCCTTTCTTTTTGTCTTTGAATTAGATCTAATTTCCTTTTGCTTTGTCTGAGATGAGGATTGCTACCCCTACATTCTTTTTTTTACTTTAGCTGAAGCATATATTACTCCAGACTTTTACTTTACCATGTGTTTATTCCTCTTTTCAAATGTGTTTCCTGTAAACAGCATATTGTAGGATTGTGGTTTTTAATCCATTCTGCTATTTGCCTCCATTTTATGGGCAAGTTCATCCCATTCACATTCATGATTACTTTCTGTGTCTTAACTCTCATCTTATTTCCTTCCCTGTTCATGCTTTTATTTTTCCCTTTTCCCATCCCCTCCTTAAGAGTTTTCCTTCTGACCTCCACCTCCCTCCATATTACTTCCTTATCATCTCCCTCCTTTTTCCTACCCTTTTACCTCACTGCTTCTTCCCTCTCTTCCAACCACCTCACACTTTTCTTAGCCCTTTGTCCTCCTACTGAATGTAGGGCATGATAGATTTTATACTTAATTCATTATATTATTTCTTCCTTGAACCAAGACTGAGAAGAATAAATCTCATGCAATATTCCTCTCTCTCCCCTCTTTTCTTCTATTATGACAAGTTTTGTCTCCTCACAATAGTGTACTATATTTAACTGATTGTGTTATTCCCTCCTTACATCTGAACCAATGAGGGTGAAGCTCATATAATGTTCATCTCTCTCCCTTCTTTCCTTCTGCTATATGATTTTATGCTTCTTTTTGTGCCATAATTTACCCTTTCTGCTTGCTTCTTTCCTCTTATCCCATTATGGTCCTTTTGCACTCCTTAATAATGTTTTTTTTTTTATCATTTAATTTAATTTATACCCACACCCTCCATTTATCTATATCCCTTTTTAATGTTGTGATAAGCATACAATTCTCAATATTAATAGGATTCAGCTTCCCATATAGGGATGTAAATAGTTTCTTCTTGTTAAATAAGAAGTTGGGAGTGTCTGTGTGTTTTTCCACTGTTTTCATTTCTATGTCTCTCTTGAGTCTTATATTTGGAGATCGAATTTTCCATTGAGCTCTGGCTTTTTCATCAGGAAGGTCTGGCAATCCCTTATTTCATTGAATGACTATCTCCTTGACTGAAAGATTATGCTCAGTTTTGCTGGATAGCTGATCCTTGGTTGTAAGCCAAGTTCTTTTGCTTTACAAAATATGATATTCCAATTCCTCAGATCTTTCAATGTAGAAGCTGCTATATCCTGTGCAATCCTGACTGTAGCTCCATGATATTTGAATATTTGCTTTCTGTCTGCTTGCAGTATTTTCTCCTTACCTGATAGTTCTGGAATTTGGCTACAACATTCCTTGGCATTTCCAATTTGGGATCTCTATCAGGAAGTGTCCCATGGATTCTATCAATATTTATTTACCCCCTTGTTCTAGGACCTCGGGGCAATTTTACTTGATGAGTTCTTGGAAAATGTTGTCCAGGTTCTATTTTTCATCACGATTTTCCAGTAGACCAATAATTCTTAGATTATCTCTCCTGGATCTGTTCTCCAGGTCAGTTATTTTTTCATTGAGATATTTTACCTCTTTTTTCTACTTTTTCTTTCTTGAATTTTATTTGACTGATTCTTGGTGCCTCTTAGAATCTTTAGATTTGATTTGAGTGATTCTAATTTTTAGTGAATTATTGTCCACAGTTTTTGAAGCTCCTTCTCCATATGTTCAGATTTCATTTTTATGGATTCATTTTTGCAGATAGATTTTGAGCCTTTTTTTCCATTTCACACATTTTTATTTTTAAGTAGCTTCTTTCTTCAGTGAAATGTTATTTTTTCTATTTTTGCAATTTTAATTTTAAAATAGTTGGTCAATTTATCTTCTAATCCTCTAATTTGGTTTTTAAAGACCTTCTTGTGCTCTTCCAAGAATGCTTTCTGGACTTGAGACCAGTTAATATTCCCTGTTGAGGCTTCAGCTGTGGGTGTATAGTCAATGCTGTCTTCTTCTGAATTTGGTTCTTCATGCTCATGAAAACAGAATTCTACAGTCTTTGCAATCTCTCTCTTTCTTTTTTTGTTTTATTTACCCATTTTGAGGCACAGCCTTAGCTATGCCCTTCCTCTAGGACTTCTAAGTCTTCCTTATTTTAGTCTTTTCTCTGGGGTAAAAATTTCTGTGCTTTCAAGGTTGGGGAGGGGGTTAGAGCATCCAGTGTTCATTCCACCATCCTGGTCCCTTGAAGTTCTTCTAAGTGCTTTTCAGTTTTCAGGCTGTGGGTTGATAATGCCACGAGTAGCTGCTGCCACTGTCATGAGCCCTGAATTTGTCTCTTAACCAGTTCTGACAGATCACCAGTACTGCATTGATAGGCCTCAGAATGGGCTCTGCAGTTGGTAGATCAATTTACCACCATTTCACTTCAACCTGCTATGCCTATCTCCTCCACTTACGTAATATTATAACACTTTCTGAAAAAAGTGTAAATGTTTCACTTTATCTTCATAGTTACATTGGGAGATATTATTGTTCACTCATTTCATTTGTCTCCAAATATTCATGATATCAACAAGAGCTATTCTTTTTTGTTTGTTTGTTTTTTTGGTGTTTCTTTTTTATTTTTGACAAAATTCACTTCTCCTTCACATTTAAAAGATGAAAAAGTGAGGTAAACAGGTTTGAGTAAATTGCCCAGGGTTACACAACTAGTAAGTGTCTTATATGAGTCTTTCTGATTCTAAACACTGTGCTCCATCCATTGTGGTAGGTACTATTTTATCCCCATTTTGCAGATGAAAAAAATAAGTTTGCATTGGCTAAGTGAATTGTCCAGCATCTCACAGATAGTGCATATCAGAGGTTGAATTGAAACTCAGGTCATCTCACAGATTCATACTAATATTTTGACAACTAAGAATTAAACAATGAAGGTCAAGGGAAGAGTTCATCCACCTTACAACTGTCCCAAATGGAATGATTATATTTAAGTTTAGAAGAGTATATGCAAAGGGAATGTAGAAGAGCAAGGTAACTACTTTTATCCAATGATACAAACATATCATTTTAGCCCAATGTGAAAATTTTTTAAACATTTTCAATGAAAAAATGAAATAGGGGTGGCTAGGTGGCGCAGTGAGTAGAGCACTGGCCCTGGAGTCAGAAGGACCTGAGTTCGGGTCTGGCATCAGACACTTAATGCACACACAAACAAAAACCTAGCCGTGTGACCTTGGGCAAGTTACTTAACCCCAATTGCCCTCCAAAAAGCAAAAAAAAAAAAAAGAAATAGATCATTCCTAACAAATTGAAAAATATTGGGGGGAAATGAAATTTCAATTTTGGAGTATGTACTTAAAGACAGGCACTATAATATAATGTAGGTAAAATTGTGAACTAATCCATGCATTCTGTAAAAAAAATGGAATAATGCTGAAAAAAATGGATGAAATACAAAATAGAATATAGATGCTTTGGTACAAATCTTCCAAAATTACCCATATGCTAAAAAGGAAATATAAGGATTAAATCAATAAATAAAATATTCATAATTACAATTTTTAATGTCACAGAATAGGAAGAAGAAAAATTATATCCAATTGATGGAAAAATTACTATAGAAATCATGGTACAAGAATATAATATACCATAGGATTGTAATATATCCAAAAATTAGGCTATATGAAGAATTTAGAAAATAACATGAATGCTAATCATAAAGAAGAAAACAAGAAAAAAAGACACAATCACATTGTGAATACTTAGAGAAAGGTGATTTTTTTTAAAGAGAAAAAAAGTAATTGAAGAATATGTGAATGTAATACCTAAGTATAATTGCAGAAGGAACCTATGAAAATACATTTTTCTCCCTTCTTTGCAGAGGTATAACTGGAGATAGGTGAGTGGTACAAAAGATAGAACATTGGATTTAAATCCGCAAAATATCATTTTTTTTAATAAGAGAAGAAGTTTCTGTGAAACCCTGTGGGAGCCAGCTATATACTGTACATGCCTAAATTTCCTAGAATGTAAAAGGAGGACCTTAAGAGCACTTATCTCTGAGGGAGGTTGTGAGGAAAAAATGAGGTCATATTTGTAAAATGTTTGGAGAAACTGTACTTAATGCATTTTGCAAACCTTAATAGACTTTGACAACATTAAGAATCATCATTGTTAAAGTGCAAGACTATGGATTTGGAATATTTTATAAGCTTTGAGACTGAGTTAATATTTGAGTGTGTCATGTCTTTAACATATCAGTTATAAATTCTCTCAAAAATTTATAGAAAAAAAGAAAATATAGCCTAGGTAAAATCAGGGTACAAATTTACAAAAGATTTGTGTGATCTTTGCTAGTGAAAAGAATATGTTCGCTGATTAAAATGTTATTCCATCAAGACATGTGAATCCTTCAGCTGCATTTGAATGATTTTCACTTATTAAACTAACTTCCTGAAGAGTCAAAGGCATTTATCTGATCCAGAGTTTCCTCATGGCATTTTTAACTTCTGTATTTCTCAGGGTATAAATCAAGGAGTTTAACATTGGAGTAACAAAAGTAACACATACAGTTACAGCTTTGCCTATCAGAAAAGTGACTACAGGTCTTACATACAAGAATATACAAGGAACAAAAAACAAGACCACCACAGTGAAGTGAGAGCTACAGGTAGAAAGGGCCTTTCTCCTTCCTTCTGAACTGCCAACCTTCAGGGAAGTAAGGATAACTACATAGGAGGCAATTAATATGAGAAAGATTGACAAGCACATTATTCCACTATTAGCAATGACTAAAAATCCAAGAACTTGGGTGTCCATGCAGTCCAGTTTCAGCAATGGGAACAAATCACATGCAAAGTGATTGATAATATTAGGGCCACAGAAGGGAAGATGGGCTATGAAGACGAGTTGTATGGTGGCATGTATGGAGCCCCCAAACCAGGCTGCTGCCACCAGCATGTGGCATACACGAGGATTCATGATGGTCATGTAGTGCAGGGGTTTACAGATGGCCACATGGCGATCATAAGCCATAACCACAAGGAGAATCACGTCAGCACCAGCAAAAAATGATCTAGAAAGAGCTGAGTCAGACAACCTTCCAGGGAGATGATTGTCTTCTCATAGAGTAAATCCACAACCATTTTAGGAGCAAGAACTGAAGAGAAGGTAGCATCCACAATGGACAAGAAGGTTAGAAAAAAGTACATGGGTGATCTCAAAGTCTGACTGGCTGTCAAGGTTAAGACGATGGGCATGTTTCCAACAATTGTGATAATATATATGATCAAAAAAATGATAAAGATAATTTTTTGAAGCTCTGGACTTTGTGTAAGGCCTAGCAGAATGAATTCAGTTACATTGTTTTTGTTCTCCATTTTGATCAATCCTCTGACAACTTCCTGATTTTACCATAGTCCTATTGGTTCATTCTTTTTTTCTTCTTGTCTTCCCCTATAGAGACCTTTTTTTAAATAACTCACCTAAAATATCCAGTTATTTTAATTTCAAATAGAATCAACCATGAGTCTTTTGTATGAAACTGCTTATTCTGTTAGGAAAGAATTTGGTGCAGTGGGAAGGAAGGGATACAACAACCTCAATTCTAAGGGATGTGATTCATTTCCCTTTCATCTTAGAAGTAACTGGTGATAGTAAATCCCTTTCGTTACTTGTGTGTATGGAAACCAAGGAAGGGAGAATGGTTCATTATTATGGTTATTAATGATTACAATACAACAGGCTAATATAACTGCTAGTTATGTTTCAACTACATATTCATATTTCAGATGAAATTTTAGAACAGGTCAGTGAGTAAATATCTTTTAAGTTAAATGAGAAAAGTTGGTCTAAAGCTTCACTGAGATAATGGAGTAGGTAGAATAAAAATTTCGGAGTCAGAAAAACTTCTTTCCTATCCTGCTTCTCTCTATAGGACTTTGGGCAAATCTCTTAGCCTATAATTACCTAAGTATCACTTTAAGTCCAGAAGCTGTAAGCATTGCATTAACTGCATTGTTAATGGTATCTTCCTTATTAGGAGCTTCTTGAATCCAATGAAATCATATATCTGGTTAAAAAGAAAGAAAACAGTTCAGTGAATATAAGTGATAAAAGCAAGATCTGATACTTTAAACATTAGAACATATCTTGCCAGCTAAATTCAAGCCTCAAAATAATTCTATAGGGTAAATACTATAGACATCATTCCCATTTTACCAATGAGCAAGCTGAGACCCAGAGAAGTTAAGTGATCAACTCTTGCTCACTCAGCTGGTAACTGTCAGAGGCAGAATTCAAACACAAGAACCCTGGATCCAAGGTGAATTTTAATCATTATGCCATGCTCAACAGTGGAAGATGGGATATCTTCTCAAGAAAGGTTACTCAGTTAAAAAGAATTAATGATGGCCTTAGGAAACATTTCGGTTTTAATTAAGGTTCAGTCCATTTCTGTAATGGAAACACCATAAGGAACTGCTTCCCAAAGGACTGCTAATACTCAATTATATGTGATAGTAATTTAACACTAACAAAGAGATGGTCAGGGCTCATTTTAGCATAATATCCTTTATTTAGTGTCAAAGGGCCATTGGACATCATCTTAGCCAACCCTATTTTTTTAGAGATAAGCAAATTGAAGTGATTAGTCAAGCATGTCACTCAAGACCATACAAGTAGCTGGCTTATGTTGGGAGTCATGTTCAGGTTGGCTGATGCTATGTTCCTCAGGGTGATCAAAAATGGAAATTTCCAAAGTTACATATGTGAATTTCATTATTCCACATGAATGGACTGAAATATAAAATCAGGGGCAGTTATAGCCTGAAAATATATTATATTTTTATTTGAAATGTTCCGCTCATCTCAACTTCAATGTTACTATTTGAGTTGCCCCATTCCCTCAGTCACCTAAGCTCTCAACCTTGTTGCCTTCCTCAGTCAATTCCTTACTCAAAATCATCTCATACAGTTTATAAGCTATCATATCTTATCTTCTACTTTCACTACAACTTCCAGGTATTTTTTCTTCTTTAAAACCATAAAGCAATCACCTTCCTACCAGTCCTCATTACTTCTTCCCTGGTCCATTAATATAGCCTTCTGGTTAATCTTCCAGTCTGAAGGTACAACCTACTCCCCATTATGCATCACTCTGCTGCCAAATTGCTCTTCCCAAAGTGCCAATCCAATCAGATAAAATAACTCCCTCCCTACTTTCCATATAACTACCAATGATGCACAATCAAGACACTCTTATTCTTCCAATTTATTTTTAAGATCAAATATAAATTCTTCCAATTAGCATTTAAATACTTTTGTAACTTTGACCCTGCCTTTTCTCTTCTAATCCCTTCCATTCACTTTGCTACTCATTTATAATGCTCTCCTTGCTGTTTTTCAAACATACCCCCATGCTATTCCATTTTGTACTTCTGGGTCTTTAAACTGGTGGTCCTTCCCATATAAAGTTTTGCTCTCCTCACCTCCATTTTTTAGTATTACTAGCTTCTAGAAAGCTTAAGTTCCAAATTATATGAAAGGCTTTTCTATCCTCCCCTGAAACCTATTTCTACATCTATATCTCTTTACACAAAAGTACTTGCATTTATATATAGAATAATAAGTATTTAATATGTTACCATTACACATATATGTATTATGAACTTGTTACAGGGGAGGAGAAGATATCCTCATGAAGGTATGTATATTTACATATGTTTCCCATATAATGTTATTTCATTATTATATATTTTATTTACATATACACAAATGCATACACATGTACACACATAAATCTTTTTAAAAGGGATAAATCTGCTCAATATTATTCTTTATTCTCTGCTTCTTTCCTCTCATTTCTATAAAGTCTTGGATATTTTATTCACCAAGGACAATACCTCTTGACCTGTGAATTGATCTCAATGCATTTGATATCTTAGAGAAGTTTGAAATGGCAATTAATTTTTATGTTAATTTTCAGCTGTCCATACACATTTCCAAGTCTCTCTCATAAATAAACTTATAAAAATAACGCTTATAAAAATAATTTCATTTGACTTTCTCACAGCCCATGATTTATCAATGCTTTTTCTTCCTGTAATCCGTAAGCCTCTTATGTCAAACTGTGTTCTTTTGCTGTCTGATTCTTTTTCTCTTCTCACATCACAACCCAATGTAATCTGGGTTTTGAACAGCTCAATCATCTCAACCCACAACTTCTGAGTGAGAAAGATTCTCTTAAGTAGAAGTCTTTTTTCAGTTTTCATAGTGCTTACCTTACATCTTATGTGACTCTTAAATTAATATACATCTCAAAACTTAACTTACATAATACAGAACTCCCTCTGCCATTTACCACTGATGATTAGCCTGCCTCCTGGACATCCTCTCCTTCTCGTCTTTTGGTGATATTATTCTCTGGATACTATTTCTAATTCTTTGGCAATTCCTGAGGCTCCTTTGTTGTAATATAATTAATATATTATACTCTAACTGTTGATATCACTGAAGGTTCTCTTATTTATCCATTGTCATTTTACTTTATACACATTCTCAGTAATATTATTAAATTCCATTAGTTAAATTAACCTCTCTGTATAGATTACTCCTAAAAATATACATATAACTTATATGCACATAAATACACACATATATAGTAAGTATATATATATATATATATATATATATATATATATATAGTAATAGAAAGATATAGATGGATATGTAGATGATAGAAAGGTTGATAGGAAGGCCAGAAGAGAAATAAATAGATAGAAAGTAGATAGGTAGTTAGGTAGGTAGATAGATATACAGACAAATAAATAGATGGGTAGCTATAAATAGATATGGAAAAGATTTGTGTGTTTCCATCCTTGGTCTGTTTTTTAAGCTTGAAGTCCACAATTGGATATTTGAAACTAGATATCATGTAGACATCTCAGAACCAGTTTAGACAAAAAGATTTCATCTTTCGCTCATTAGTATATTTTGCAGGTATCTCCTTCCCTCTAATTCCCCAGGGTCACAGCCACAAGTAATAGTACAATCAATACCCCATAACTGACCAGTTGTTAAATCTAACCTGTTCCAAATCCACATATCTTGTATCCAACCTTCCAACCTTTCTCTCTATTCAATAGTCACTAAACTAGTTTCTCCCTAGAACATTATTATCTTTCTTCTGCTTTATTGATATCCCATCCTAATTAATATAGGAACAGCTAAGTTTCTTATCAGGTAGTGTGCCTGCTTTGAGTGAGGAAGACTCATTTTCCTGAGTTCAAATCTGTCCTTACTGGATTGTGACCTGGGGCAAGTCCTTCCACATACTTGCCCCAGTGTGTTCATCTGCTTAATGAGCTGGAGAAGGAAATGATAAACCACTCCAGGATCTTTGACAAGAAAACAGAAAATGGGGGGGGCGGAGCCAAGATGGCGGAGTAGAAACAGCTCATCCAAGCCTCTCTGCCCCCAGATTCAAGAATTATCAACATAGACTTGCCTAGGACAAAGTAAGAGGTTAGTGTCCTATGGACTTTGGGACCTGTATTTGGGGAATGAGTCAGCTCCCTCCCCTGGGGGCTAGAAGCCGCTGAGGAGACACGCCATTTGTAGTTTTCAGAGGCAGCTCGGGCTCCCAGCCTACAAATCGTGGGGAGATCCAGCGATCAGTCTTGGGGGGTAATCGCTCTTGCTTTAACCTCCCTGGATCTGGATTGTAATCTAGGGTGGAAGTTGTGGGTGGGTTTACAGCTTGCCAGAAACGGAAGTTGCCCCCCACACGTTCGGGACGAAAATTCCTCTATCTGGCCTTAAAGCCATAGTGTGGCAACAAGCCCAAAAGTCAAGCAATTAAGTGGCGACATGCCAAGGCAAAGGAAACAGAAAAATGCAACCCTAGACTCCTATTTTGGGGGTATAGAGCGGGAAAAGGACTGTGAGGTCAAAAGTCCTGCTCCAAAAGCCCCAGGGGAAAACATGAGTGGGTTGCAGGCCATAGAGGACCTTAAGAAGGACTTTAAAAATCAAATAAGAGAAGTGGAGGAAAAATTAGAAAGAGAAATGAGAAGGATGCAGGCAAAGTATGAAATGAGGGTCAACAGCCTGACTGAGGAAAACAACACCTTAAAAAATAGACTAGCTCAAATGGCAAAGGAGGCCCAAAAGAGCAATGAGGAGAAGAATGCCTTAAAAAGTCGAATTTGCCAGACAGAAAAAGAATCTCAAAAGTTCGCTGAGGAGATTCATTCCTTCAGAGTTAGACTGGAGCAAATGGAAACTAGTGACTTTATGAGAAATCAAGATGCTGTTAAGCAGATCCAAACAAACGAAAGAGTAGAAGGCAATGTGAAATATCTCATGGGAAAAACCACTGACCTGGAAAATAGATCCAGGAGAGACAATTTAGAAATTATTGGACTACCTGAAAGCCATGATCAAAGAAAGAACCTAGAAATCACCCTTCAAGAAATTCTCAAGGAAAATTGCCCTGATGTTTTAGATCCAGAGGGCAACATAGAGGTTGAAAGAATCCACGATCACCTCCTGAAAAAGATCCCAAAAAGAAAACTCCCAGGAATATTATAGCCAGGTTCCAGAATCCCCAGATCAAGGAGAAAATACTACAAGCAGCCAGGAAGAAACAATTTCCATATTGTGGAAACACAATCAGAATAGCCCAGGACCTGGCTGCTTCTACACTGAGGGATCGAAGGGCATGGAATGTGATATTCCAGAGGGCAAAAGAACTGGGAATGAACCCAAGGGTCACCTACCCAGCAAAACTGAGTATTTTGTTTCAGGGGAAAATGTGGTCATTCAGTGGAATAGAGGACTTTCAAGCATTCTTGAGGAAAAAACCAGAGTTGAATAGAAAATTTGACATCCAGACACAAGAAGTAAGAGATGCCTGAGAAGGAGTTCAAAGCTAGAGTCAGCAAACTTCCCAGGATTCAGAAATTCCTTCAGCCTGGTAGTCCAAGAAGGCCACCAATGGATGATGCAGGTCTTGAAGCTGCAAAGAAGATTTTCACCTTTGAAAAAGGGATGTTTCTTAAATACTCGAGCACCATAATAGCTGAATTCTAGTCATGCCCACAAAAATACTAGGATGTGCTCCTGCAGCATTTCTAGTTCCAGTAACTAGTAAATATGATGCCTCCCTATAGAGTTTGTTATAAATTGGAAAACCTAATCTTTACATTGCTTTTTATAAAACTTCATTGAATTAGAACTTCATCTTACTCAGGGTCATAGAGTCGTAGATTTTTTTAAGTTATGTATTAAGAGCCAAAAAAGACATTAGAAGGTAAAAAAAAAAAAAAGAAAACAGAAAATGGAGACACAAAGAGTTGGAGGTGACCGAAAAGACAGAATAATAACAACAACTCAATTGGTCTACCTCCAATATCTCCCCTCTACAATTTGTTTTTCTTCACTTAGTTGGCAAATTGATATTCCTGTACTACAGATGACAGTGACAATTCATTCAGTGATCTTGTTCCAGAACCTCCAGTGAACACTAAAATAGAAAATACTTCTTGCCCCTAAACTAAGATATAAAAATATTTTAAGCACTTAAAATGCTTGAAAATCCATCTCCAACTTGACTTTCCAAGAGCGTTACAAATTACTTCCAGTCATTTATTTTATAATCCAGGCATACTGTTGAAATGACAAGCCACATTCAACCTATAGAATGGCCAGTCAGGACATCCTATTCCTAATTCTGTTTTGCTCTGGCTCTTCCTCATGCCTAAATGCATTTCTTCTCCATTTCATTTTATGATCTTTAAATTCCTTCGAAGTTTGACTTGGGTTACTCTCTCTAAGAATTCTCTTCTGATACCCCTACTTACTGATATACCATCCCCTTCAAGATTATGTATAACTTTAATCTTTGGAAGTATTTCTATATCCCTGGTTTTCTTTCTTATTCCTTTAAATTGTTTCCCCAAGAAATCAATGGTAAAATTAGGGACACATGACCCATTTTGGCTGTTCCTTTTATTTCACCTTGTAACACCCAACACTGTGGTAGGAGAGGTTTTCTTTAAGGTAAGGACTATTTCACATGTATGTTTACATATTCAATTTCTATCAACATGCCTTATGCTTAAGTTGTAAAAAATGTTTTATGAATGAATTAAAGATTATTTCAAAAGCAAAGTAATAATGCTGTACTTTGAGTGAGAAAGAATATAGTTTCTATCCTAACTCTATTTCTTATTAGTTAAGTGATACCAAGCAACTCATTTAATTTCTTTGTTGTAATCAATGCCTTAGGACTTTTCCAAGTTTAGAAAACTTGTGCTGCATGACTGTTGGAGGGATTTCCAACATGAGAAAAATTATTCTGATGAAATGGCTCAAATCTCAAAATATTTATTATATGATATGCTGACACTGTACCTCTAAATAAGAGTATAAATGTATGCAAATAACTTGATATTTCTTTGCAAAATGTAAATAAATTAATAAATGTAAGACATATGAATTTAGCCAAAGGAAATTTCAAAAGATGCAATCATTGAAAATATTGTGAATCAGTATAAGCAGCATATGGGAGATTGTATTTTATCCGGTGATTTGATGAAAACTATGGAATCCCAGAGAGAGGGAGATAGATCAAAAGAATTTTGTAATTTCTGGGGAGAAAAGGACCTCAACATCCCAGCACTCAAATGTGTACATTTTATTCTCAAAGAATCATCACTATTTTGTATCTGGCAAAGGAATATCTAGTCACTGAATGTGGAATGATGAGAACCACTACTTTTCCTCCCCCTTATCTTGCTCCTTCCTTTCCTGCTATTCTTATTCTTCCTCTGTCTCTTTCTTTTCCTCCTCCTATTCTTCTCTTCTTCCTCTTCCTGCTCCCTGTCCTCCTCTACCACCATCTCCTCCACGCCCATCATTGCTATTACTATGACAATTACAATGACTACTATGACTTCAATAAGTACTGCTTCCATACTATTGCCACTACTCCCATAACCACCTACTCATCACTCCTCTTGTTCTCCTATTATGATTACATTGCAATTTTATGAAAGTCTTCCTTAAGTCAAACTGTCTAGAGCCAAACACGACACTATAGATGTGTTCTAACAAGGTCAGAATATAGTATGACTATCGCCAACCTATTCTTGGAAACCAAATTTCTCTTGAAGCATCTGAAGATTTCATAATATTTTTATAGTTATGGTTTTGTATTTGGTTGCCATTTTGAGCTTTCAGTTTATTAAAATTACTAGATTTTTTTAGACAAAAACTATACATCTATCTTTGCCTCTTTCTTCACACATTTTTAAACTTGATTTTAGTTTAATATCACCTAAAGACAATTTACATTTAGCCCTATAGAATTTGAACTTTTTAAATTAAACCCATTGTTTTAGTCTGTCTAGATAATTTTAAATCCTCATTCTATAATACTCTAACTATCCAAACTATTCTAATTTTTTAAACAAATGCTTTATTAACTTCTGTTTTGCATCATTTATTTCTGCCAGATTTTGAGTTACAATCATTTTCCCCCCGTTTTTCCCCTACCCACCCTCCCAGAATAGCAGTCCCAAAAGATATCGCTTCCTCCAATCTGCTCTCTCCCATACCTTCTCCCATACCCCCTTTGACTTTTCCATTAGAGGAAGGTGAATCTTTGTGTCCCAATGCCTGCACATCTTATCTCCCAATTATAAGCAAAAGAGTATTAATAATAGTATTTATATATATTTGAAACATTTGATCTTAAGACCTCGAATTTCAGATCCATTTCCTTCCTCCCTTGTCACCCATTCCCTCTTGGGAGATAAGTAATTCAGTATATGTTGTACATGTCTAGCTATGCAGAACATTATCATAGTAGATATATTGTACAAGGCTGCTTATAATTCCCTCCCACTCATCCCACCCCCCACCTGGTCCATTCCCTACATGATCCTGTCCCTCTTCTATAGTGGGTACTTCCAACCTCCTCTCCCCCCAAGGATGCCCTCCCATTCATCATCCTTCCTCTCATCCCCCTTCCCCCTATTCTGCTGTAGGTTGAGATATCCCATTTAGTATGTATGTCATTCTCTCCCTGAACCAAATTCAATGTGAATGTGGTTTTGCCTTTTTGCCTTCCTATTCTCCCCCTCCCTTGCAACCACTTCCCCTTGCTTCTTATGCATGAGATAGTTTACCCTACCCTGTCTCTCCCCATCTCCTCTTGCCACTTTCCTCTCTCACCTCATAATTTCACCCCTTGAGTATCCTCCCCTCCCAACAAATTCAACCTATGCCATCTTTCCATATATAACTGTAAACATATACACACAAATTCCCATATGTATTCATATGACCACACACCCTTCTTCCATTATTTTCATAATGAGGAAGATTTCATCAGTCACAATTATTGTTTTTCCATATAGGAATGTAAATAGTTCAACTTTGATAAGTTCCTTTTGCTTTCTTTTCCCTGATTACCTTCTCAGGCATCTCTTGCTTCTTGTGTCTGGATGACAAATTTTCTATTCAACTCTGGTTTTTTCCTCAAGAATGCTTGAAAGTCCTTTATTCCACTGAATGACCATATTTTCCCCTGAAACAAAATACTCAGTTTTGCTGGGTAGGTGACCCTTGGGTTCATTCCCAGTTCTTTTGCCCTCTGGAATCATATTCTGTGCCCTTTGATCCATCAGTGTAGAAGCTGCCAGGTCCTGGGCTATTCTGATTGTGTTTCCACAATATTGGAATTGTTTCTTCCTGGCTCCTTGTAGTATTTTCTCCTTGATCTGGGGATTCTGGAACCTGGCTATAATATTCCTGGGAATTTTCGTTTTGGGATCTTTTTCAGGAGGTGATTGGTGGATTCTTTCAACCTCTATTTTGCCCTCTGGATCTAAAACATCAAGGCAATTTTCCTGTAGAATTTCTTGAAGGGTGATTTCTATGTTTTTTCTTTGATCATGGCTTTGGGTAGTCCAATAATTTTTATATTGTCTCTCCTGGATCTATTTTCCAGGTCAGTGGTTTCTCCCATGAGATATTTCACATTGCCTTCTACTCTTTCATTTGTTTGGATCTGCTTAATAGCATCTTGATTTCTCATAAAGTCATTAGCTTCCATTTGCTCCAGTCTAACTCTGAAGGAATGAATCTCCTCAATGAACATTTGAGATTCTTTTTCCATCTGGCAAATTCGACTTTTTAAGGCATTCTTCTCCTCATTGCCCTTTTGGGCCTCCTTTGCCATTTGAGTTAGTCTATTTTTTTAAGGTGTTGTTTTCCTCAGTCAGGCTGTTGACCCTCATTTCATACTTTTCCTGCATCCTTCTCATTTCTCTTTCCAACTTTTCCTCCACTTCTCTTATTTGATTTTTAAAGTCCTTCATAAGGTCCTCTACGGCCTGCAACCCGCTCATGTTTTCCCCTGGGGCTTTTGGAGCAGGACTTCTGAACTCACAGTCCTTTTCCCTCTCTATGCCCCCAAAATAGGAGTCTAGGGTTACATTTTTCTGTTTCCTTTGCCTTGGCATGTTGCCACTTAATTACTTGACTTTTGGGCTTGTTGCCACACTATGTCTTTGCTGACAGATAGGGGAATTTTCATCCCGAATGTGTGGGAGGGCAACTTCCGTTTCTGGCAAGCTGTAAACCCACCCACAACTTCCACCCTAGATCACAATCCAGATCCAGGGAGGTTAAAGCAAGAGCGATTACCCCCCAAGACTGATCGTTGGATCTCCCTACAGTTCGCAGGCCAGGAGCTGGAGTTGCCTCTGAAAACTACAAAATGGCGTGTCTCCTCAGTGGCTTCTAGCCCCCAGGGGAGGAAGCCGACGCATTCCCCAAATACTGGTCCCAAAGTCCATATGGCACTAACCTCTCACTTTGTCCTAGACATGTCTATGTTGATAATTCTGGAGTTGCCACAGCTACTGGTGTTCTGGGTTCTCTCCAGCCGGCTGCTGGCCCTGCTGCCCTAGGGATAAAACCTCGGCTCACTTGGACCTGGGCTCAGCTCAGCTCAGCTCCCCACGCTCTGCGTGTTGCCGACTCCCAGACAGTTGCGCTGGTCCTTCCTGCAGGGCTGCTGGGCTGTCCTCAGAGGGAGGTTAGCTTCTCTGTGCAGTCCTGTGGGTGCTGGGGCTCCAGAGGTTGTTCAGAGTTCCCTTTTACATAGTTTGGGGGGAATCTGGGGGCAGAGTGGCTTGCGAAATCAACTCTTTAGATCTCCATGTTTGGTGCTCTATCAGCATTTTTAACTCCTCAAATTAAATCTTAGTTTAATTAATTTTAAAACATAATGCATATAAATATCTGAATATGTTGGGTTCCTACAGTCTGTTGCCAAATCAAATCCCTTATTTGAATCTCCTGGGTATCTGATATAAAATTGGGGGGAAAACACAGAAATTACTTAAAGCATTTTTGAAAATAATTTTTGATACTCAATTCGACATAATTTAAAGCTCATGGGATGACTTGCCTATGAGATATGGAATTGGAAGAGCAAAGGTTTTTAATCTGGGTTTCTATGTAAGCTTTGTTTAAATTATACATTCAATTTTAAACACTATGGATAACATGGAGCACTGCCATAATAAAATGATGTAATTAGAATTTTATATCCTGTAGATATTTCTATGATTTAATTTTTTTCCATTGGGCCAAAGCCCAACTTAAAAACATTTTTGCTCCTGGTGATGACATTCAGTTAGAATATAATGGATCATTATGATTCCAGATGGTTTAAAATTATGTGTGACTTAAAAGAAATTGAAAAGATTTTATACAAAGAGTGTGTGACTGGTAGCAAATTAACAAAAAATGTTGTGCCTATAATTCATCTAAAATAAAATCCAAGAAATATTTGACTAAAAAAACAGTTGAGGTATTAAAGTATCAAGAACTCTAAAGCTGACCTGTTCTTCTCTGAGTATTGAAATACAGTGAGGAAAACTGTTATCAAGTTGGAGACAGCCCTTCTCAAATGTTTCAGATAGGACATGGACATACATCTCACACATACTTACTTAATTTGGAAATTACCCAAAACAAGATAGAATACCATGTATGTTGTATGATATCATGATTCAAACATAAATTAAATGATACAATTTTATTTGATTTCAAATGATAAATATAGTATACATAAATGCATTAATAAGAAATTTAAACCACTTCTCTGCACCAGGCACTGGTACAAAGCAGGGGTAATTTTGACCTCTCTGAGCTTACACTCTAACAGGTTCAACTGACACATCCATAGATAAATAACTCTTCTCACTCACAGAATTTAACAACATTTACAAGGTATCTATTCTCTGAAGGGAACAAGCTTAGCATAGTGTACATAAAGCCAAAAATTAGAAATTGTTCCTACTTTTAAGGGGCTTACCTTCTACAAGAGGATACTGCTCCTCAAAAGATGATAGCTAAGAAATAGAGATCAACCAAGGAATACATATACATACGTATGTACATACACTCATGCACACACACATATGTACATATATATTTAGATAAATTATGATGTAATTAAATGAATAAAATTCTTATTAATTTATACCAAGACTAGCTAGAGGATGAGCATGGCAAGAGTATTGAGGGTGAGTCACAAGAGTTAAGTAAATTCCTCCAGAAGAGTTAGGTCGTAAATAGAGACAGAAAACATTCAACTATAGATTCTATGGGTAAAAATAAATATTTCTTTCATCTCTTCTCTGTTTTCTTTTCAGGAGAGGGCAAGTTTTATATTCATTGTGGTGCAAGTACCTTGGGGTTCGATTTTAAAAATATAGTTTATTCAATTGGAATTTGTTTATAAAAGCTAACTTCTGCTTCAGACTGGTTTCCACCCTTCTATGACTCCTTAGACAGCACAATGTTTTTTAGGTATCTGAGGACAAAATTTTTTTAAATCCACTTATCAATGTAAATATGTGTGTTAATATCTGGTATTTTGATATAAAATAAGGATAGAAAGAAGCTAGCTAGCAGAGAAAAAAAACTTCATCAGAACTTAATGCACTGGAAGAGGCAGTGCTGCTACAAATATAACTGTGGCCAGCTCTAACAGTCTTACAGAGATTGAATTGTTAAATTTTCAGTGAAAAATATGACACTCAGAAACTAGCAAAAAAATTATCACTAAATTTATGATTTTCTTTATTTTTTCAACTGAAGGGCATTCTTATAATGAAGATTAAAGGCAAATATGTTTGCATACATTTCTTCCTGAAAGCTCAATTACCAATATGCTATCATACCTCTGTAATACTTTATAACTATTCTTGAAATCACCAGGAGTGAGCTAGAAGGCATAGGGGATGAAATCAGTATTAGCCTGGAGACCTGTGACTAGAGACTGGTCATCTTCATCATCATAATCATGTTCTTCATCACTGTCATCATCATGATCGTGTTCATGATCATGCTCATGATCGTCATCATCATCCCTGTCCTGACCCTTCCTTTTTCTCCCTTACTCTTAGAAATTACCTTCCAGTTCCCTCCCCCTCTCTTATATACCAAAGTATTTATATATTATCCCACCCATGAGCATGTAAGCTCCTGGAGAGTTAGGATCCTCTTTTTGCTTTCCCTTATATCGCCAGCTATTAGTTCTATGGATCCACAGGGTTCTTCTTGAAAGCTTACTAGTAAAGTTTTGGAAGTTTGTATATTGACATACATGAAGGGCCCAAAGTTGTTTAGTTTTTAGGTAAAAAAATGTAGTTCAGTACCTTTCCCCTACAGGTAGGCAATATCTTTACAAGCAGAGAATAATTCCTCATGAATGGACCAAACTCCACAGAAATCTAGAACCTCTTGCAGTTTTTCAGGACACTTCTTTGCATTTCTAGATCCTGACTATTCTTTTTATTGTTTCATTTTTTTTTTCAATCATTCCAAAGAGCTTTACTCTTTTAGTGAAAGTTTACCAAAGTAAATCCCATCTGCCAATGCAGGGAAAGAGATAAACCTTAACTGTACCTCCAAATGCATGAAACACCACAGTCTTTATCAATACCAATGCATTAAATCCGATAAAACAAACCAAGTCTTGAGGTGATATTGTCTTTACCACTCAAAATCTGACATTCTGAGGGAAAAAAGATTCCCTTTGTAGGAACTGAAGATAGCCAGTGGTTCACCAGCACAACCTGAGAAAACAGACTCCTGGCACATAATTAATGCCTAGTGATTGCTTATTGAATGTGATAAAATCCATGCCCAGTGACCAATTTTATCCACATACAATGCATACAAAAATTGAGACTCAGAGAAGTAGGATAATTGGAAAGAGGCACTTATGATCCCAAATTCAACTAAGTCATTATTCATATCCTTATCACAATCCCAGGCATCCCCTAAGGCAATCCTAAAGAGATGATTCTGTATATAGTGAGGTGGGGAACAATGGAAATAATTATTTTTTTATATATTAGAAAGGATGTCAACTGCAAGAGAAATAAAAGGGGTTAAATGTCTTCTATTTATTTCCTCAGGAGATATTCCTGGGAGTGAGATTTGGAAATTATAATTAGACAATTTAGGTTTTGTGTCAGAGGAAAACAATAGCAACAAACCCTCACATTGGCAGCTTTCTAAAAAAGCAAGTGGAATGAATAGAGAGCGATATGTTTCTATATTCCCTTAGTGTTTGAAGTAAAAGCTTTCTCATCACCTGTGGAACCTTCTTAAGTAGGGAGACAAATCGCACCATAACTTTGCAATCATTTATTGGAGTCCAAATACATTTTAGGGACTATGGTTTTGTCTGAGCATGGAAAGTTTAAATTTAGACAGTCTATGACAAAGATCTGAAAATCCCAGCATTACAACCAGCCTATCAGTTGTTAAGAAGGCATCAAACACTTCATCTGTTCCAGGCACTGTTCTCTGAATACAAATAGGACAAAAAAGACAGTTCCTACCACTGGGGGAAGGTAGCACATAAAAGGGAGGTGAAAAATGGAGGTGAGGTATCCAGATAGGAGAGCTTAATAGAAAAAGCTTAAAGTAGCCTGGAGAAAGATGAAGACGAGTACTAATAGAGACTCCAGGATATAAGGCAACTTCTGGAAAGGCTGTATGCTGGTGTATGTGCTAAGGGAAAGTAGACTAGGCTATAGGGGATTGTATGGGAACTTAGGAATACATCAGGAATGTGGTTGAGATGAGAAAGAATTCACAAATCTGATAGCTCCCTGCTTTAACTAATTATTTGTGCTAAATATGCAATAAATGCATTCTACATAGATGTACAAATGTAAGTGCTATTAACATTATCTATTTTTTTTCCTAAGCCACATTTGACTTCATGTAGTTATTGTTTTATCCTATTCATGTAGGACCCAGTCATAATAAATTAATAGTAGAAGTAATATAGTTATACTCAGAGGAATAATAGTAGCTCTCACCCTAACCCTCCTATCTGATCTCCTGCTCTAACCCTAAACTTAAATTATTAATACTACATAGTATTTGTAATAGAACTACTAGTACTAATACTACTCCTACTCCTACTATTACTACTACTACTACTACTACTACTATGACTAAAATGACTGCTACTACAATAACTATTTTAAAGAGGTGAAGGAAGAAGGTGTTTAATATTTAAATAATATTTTAACACTTTCTAAGATCTTTTCAAATATTTTACTTTATCTACACAGTTATCTTGGGAGGTATTATTTTTCAATCATGCCATTTGTCTCTAAATATTCATTATCCCAACAAGAGCTGTTCTTTTTTGTTTTTGTTTTTGTTTCCTTTATTTGTGTGATGGTTTGTTGTTGTGTTACAAAAATTGGCAGTGATTTACCATTTACTTCTCCAGCCTATTTTATAGAGGAGAAAGTGAGATAAACAAATTTGAGTGACTTGCCTAGGGTTACACAGGTAGTAATTGTCTTATATGAGTTTTCCTGATTCTAAACCTAGTGCTCCATCCATTGTGTTAGGTAATATTTTATCCCCATTGTGCAGATGAAACAAAAGTCTGAAGTGGTTAAGTGAATTGTCCAAGATTACAGTGATAGTGAGTATCTGAGGGTGAATTAAAAATCAAGTCTTCTCATAGATTCATACTAATATTTTGGCAACTAAGAATTCAAAAATTAGGGTAAAGGGAAGACTTCATCCTTCTTACTACAGTCCCAAATCAATCGATTATATTTAAGTTTAGAAGAGAATATGGAAAGGAAATGAGGTAGAACAAGGTAACTACATTTATCCAAAGATAAAAACATATTATTTTGTCCCAACGTTATAATTCATGAGATATTTCCAATGAAACTAGGTAATAGATCATGCCCAACAAATTGAAAAATATTGGGGAAAAATGAAGTGTCAATTTTGGAGGATTTACTTAAAGACAGGCACTATAATATAATGTGGGTAAAACTGTGAACTGGTTCATTCACTCTAGAAAAATATTGGATTAATTATGAAAAATGGATGAAATATAAAATAAAATGTAGATGCTTTGGCACAAATCTTCTAGAATTAGATACATGCAAAATATAAAATATTTGGATTAAATCAAAATGAATAAAATATTCATAAGTACACTTTTATAATGGCAAAGAATTGGAAGAAGAAAAAGTACATGCAAGTAATGGAAAAATAGTTACAGAAATCATGGTACTAAAATATAATATACCATGGGATAGTACTATATCCTAAGAAATAGGCCCATATGAAGAATTTAGAAAATAACATGAATGATGATTAAAGGAGAAAATAAGAAAAATAGTTACAATCACACTGGCAATATTTACAGAAAGGGGATATATTTTTTAAAGTGGAAAAAAGAAATTGATCAATATATGATTGTTATGCCTAAGTCTAATTGCAGAAAGAACCCAATGAAATGCATTTTTCTCTCTTCTCTGCAGAGGCATAATTGGAGATAGGTGAGTGGTACAAAAGATAGAACATTGGATATAAATAAGCAAAATATCATTTTTTTTTATTTAGACAAAAACTGTCTGTGGAACCCTATGGGAGTCAGCTGTATACGGTACCTGCCTAAATTTCCTTCAATATAAAAGAAGAATCATAAGAACACTTATCTCTGAGGGATGTTTTGAGGACAAAATGAGGGAATATTTATAAAGTACTTTGAGAAAATATATCTAAAACATGTTGTGAACCATAATGGGCTTTGACAACATTAAGTAAAATCATTGTTAAAATTGAAGACTATGGATATGGAATATTTTATAAGCTTTCAGAATCAGTTAATATTTGAGTGTGGCATGTTTTTAGTATGTCAGTTATAACGTCTCTCAAAGATTTGAAAAAATAAAATATAGCCTGACTAAAATCAGGGTACAGATTTATTAAAGATATGTGACCTTAAAAAGAAAAAGATCTTTGCTAGTGAAAAGAATATGTACACTGATTAAAATATTATTCCACCAAAAAATGTGAATCCTTCAGCTGCATTTGAATGATTTTCACTTATTAAAATAACTTCTTGAAGATTCAAAGGCATTCATCTGATCCAGAGTTTCCTCATGGCATTTTTAACCTCTGTATTTCTCAGGGTATAGATTAAGGGGTTTAACATTGGAGTAACCAAAGTTACACATACAGCTACAGCTTTGTCTATCAGAAAAGTGACTACTGGTCTCACATACAAGAATATACAAGGAACAAAAAACAAGACCACCACAGTGAAGTGAGAGCTACAGGTAGAAAGGGCCTTTCTCCTTCCTTCTGAACTACCCGAATTCAAGGAAGAGAGGATAACTACATAGGAGGCAATTAATAAGAGAAAGATTGACAGGCACATTATTCCACTATTAGCAATGACTAAAAGACCAAGAACTTGGGTGTCCATGCAGGCTAGTTTCAGTAATGGGAATAAGTCACACACAAAGTGATCAATAACATTAACACCACAGAAGGGAAGTTTTGCCATGAAGATGAGTTGTATGGTGGCATGTAGGGAGCCCCCAATCCAGGCTGCTGCCACCAGCAACTGGCACACAAGAGGATTCATGATGACGATGTAGTGCAGGGGTTTACAGATGGCCACATATCGATCATAAGCCATGACCACAAGGAGAATCATTTCAACACCACCAAAAAAATGATCTAGAAAGAGCTGAGTCAGACAACCTTTCTGGGAGATGATTGTCTTCTCATAGAGTAAATCCACAACCATTTTAGGGGCAACAACTGAAGAGTAGGTAGCATCCACAATGGACAAGAAGGTTAGAAAAAAATACATGGGTGATCTCAAAGTCTGACTGGCTGTCAAGGTTAAGACGATGAGCATGTTTCCAACAATTGTGATAATATATATGATTAAAAATATGACAAAGAAAATTTTTCGAAGCTCTGGACTTTGTGTAAGGCCTAGCAGAATGAATTCAGTTACATTGCTTTTGTTCTCCATTTTGGTCAATCCTCCGACAACTTCCTGATTTTCCCATAGTCTTACTGGTTCCATCCTTTTTTCTTCATGCCTTCCCTTATTGGGATCTTTTCTTTAACTCAACTAAAACATCCTAATTTCAAATAGAATTAATTATGAGTCTTCTGCATGAAACTGCTTATACTGTTAGGAATAAATTTTGTATAGTGGAAAGGAAGCGATATAAAAACCTCAGTGCTAAGGAATGTGATTCATTTCCCTTTCATATTAGAAGTAACTGGTGATAGTAAATCCCTTTCATATAACTTGTGTGTGTGGAAACCAAGGAAGGGAGAAATGGGTCAATGTCATATTTATCAGTGATTACCATTCAACAAACTAATACAACTCCTAGTTATTTTGCAACTACATATTCATATTTTAGATGAAATTTTAGAAAAGGTCAACGAATCTTTTAAGTCAACTGGGAAAAGTTGGATTAAAGCTTTACTGAGATAAGAGAGCAGGTAGAATAAAAATCTTGGAACCAGGAAAACTTCTTTCCTGTCCTGCTTCTCTCTAAACAACAGTGGGCAAATCTCTTAGCCACAATTATCTAGGTTATCACTTTTAAGTCGGGAAGTTGCAAAGCCTTTGATCAATTGTATTGTTAGTGGTATCTTCCTTACTAGGAGCTCCTTGAATCCAGTGGAATCACATGTCTGATTAAAAAAAAAAAAGTTCAGTGAGTATGAGTGATAAAAGCAAGAGATTTCATATCTTAAAACTTAGAAAATATCTTTCCAGCAATGTCGATTTTAAACTTCACAATAATCTATAGGGTAAGTACTATAGACATCATTCCCATTTTACAGATGAGAAAGCTGAGACCCAGAGAAGTTAAGTGATTAACTCTTGATCACATAGCTGGTGTCAGAGGCAGAATTCAAACATAAGAACCCTGGCTCCAGGGGGAATTTTAATCAATATGCCATGATGAACAGTGGAAGACAGGAGGTCTTCTCAAGAATGGTTACTCAGATAAAAGGAAATAATCATATCCTTAGGAAATATTTCAGTTTTAATTAAGGTTGATTCCATTTCTGTAGGGGAAACACCACAAGGAACTGCTTCCCAAAAGACTGCTAATACTCAATTACACATAGTATTAATTTAATGCTAACTCAGTGATGATCAGTGCTCATTTTATCATAAAATCCTATATTAAGTGTCAAAGAACCATTGGACATCATCTCAGTCAGCTCGATTATTTTAGAGTTGAGCAAATTGAAGTGGTCAGAGGCAGGGGTATCGCTCAAGACCACACAATTAGCTAGCCATATGTTAGGAGTAAAGTTCAGGTTGCCTGATGCTAAATTCATCAGGGTGATCAAAAATGGAAACTTTCAATGGTACATCAAGGAATTTCATTATTCCACATTACTGGACTGAAATATAAAATCAGGGAAAGTTATAGCCTAAAGATGTATTATCTTTCTATTAGAAATGTTCCACTCTTATCCACTTTATTTTTACTCTTTGAGTCTCCCCATTCTCTCAGTCACTTAAGCTCTCAACCTTGTTGTATTTCTCAATCCCTTACTCAAAATCATCTCACACAGTTTATCAGCTATCATATTTTATCCTCTACCTTCACCACAACTTCCAGATAATTTTCCTTTTTTAAGCCCATGTACCCACCTTCCTACCGGCCCTCATCACCTCTCCCCTGGTCCATTAGAAAAACCTGCTGTCTAATCTTCCTGTCTAAAGTCTCTCCCTACTCCCCATTATGCACCACTGCTGCCAAATTGCTCTTCCCAAAGTGCCAGTCTAATCAGATAAAATGTACTCATCGCTACTTTCTATACAACTACACACAATGCACCACCAAATCACTTTTATTCTTCCTATTTTCTTTTAAGATCAAATATAAATTCTTCCAACTAACATTGAAATACTTTCATAACTTTGACTCTGCCTTTCTATTCTTCTAATCCCTTCCATTCACTTTGCTACTCACTTATAACACTCTCCTAGCTGTTTTTATTTTTCAAATATACCATCATGCTATTCCATTTTTTAATTCTGGGTCTTGAAAGTGGTGGTCCTTCCCATATGAATTTTTGCTCTCTTCACCTCCATTCTTAGTTTTCCTAGCTTCTAGACAGCCTAAGTTCCAAACTGTATAAAAGGCCTTTCCATCCTCCCTTGAAACCAGTTTTTATCTCGATATCTCTGTACACAAAATTACTTCCATTTTTATATAGACAAATATATATTCAATAGAAAATATATAAATATTATTTATATATTTATAATGAACTCGTTACTTGGGAGGAGAATATAGTCTTATGTAGTCTGTATATTTACACATTTCCCATATAATGTTATTCCATTATTATATATTTTATTTACATTAACACAAATATGTACACATTTACACACATACATACATCCACTTATCTGCCACTAGCATATAACCTATTTTATCTTGCATATATATGTTTGGGGGGTTTTTTGTCTTCTTGTAGAATATAAAGAAATTGATTTGAGACCATAGAAGAAAAGTCAATAGTAGTAATGCTCCTCTAGTGTATATTGCATACCTTTTTAAACTTTTATGCCTGTCTGTTTCCTTTACGTCCTGCTGCCTCCTTACCTCCCGTCCCCTACCACATCTGTTTCTGCCCCTCCTTCTTTCTTCCTTCTTTCTTTTTTCTTCATTCTTTCCTTCCTTCCTTTTTGTCTTCCTTCCTTCCTTCCTTCCTTCCTTCCTTCCTTCCTTCCTTATTTCCTTCCTTCCTTCCTTCCTTCCTTCCTTGCTTCATTCCTTGCTTCTTTCCTTCATTCCTTCCTTTCTCCTTCCTTCCTTTTTTCCATCCTTTATTTTGCCCTTCCTTTTTCCTTCAATCCTTCCTCCCTCCCTCTCCATTTCTTCCCTTTCTTCCTTCCCTACTTCTTTTACTCCTGTACACCTTCATTCCTACATCTCTCCTTCCTTCCCATCCTTCCTCCCTTCCTTATTCTGTTCATTTATTTCCTCATATAAAAATCTTACTTTCTTCCCTTCTAATTCCAACCCTTTATTTAATCATTGTTCCAATCTTCTATGCTGGAGTCATTTCTGTTCCAGTCCAATTGACATCCATGTCTCATCACAATCCAATCAACCACCTATTTGTTGATGTCTTGTACATATATTATTTAAAAGGGCTGGAAGAAGGCACTTGGTAACCTACATATATGTTATTTAGCATATTTGAGTTCTCTCTGTTAAAAGTTTTTTTTTTTTATTTTATCTACACTTTCATAAATGAAATATATTCAGCCATAGAAATATTCTGATGTATCTGTCCTCTTCTGATTAAAAAAAAAAAGATAAAATTTAGGCAGTGATTTTGTGGTTGTAATGCACTTTGCATATGTTACATCTTGGGATTCTAATAGGTATAAAGATGAGGAAACTGGAGTCAAAATAATTTAAATAATTTGTTTAGGATTATTTAATTGGTACTTATTTTAGGAATAAAAGCAGGATTTCTAGACTCTTGGGTCAATATTTCATCCACTATACCATGTAGTAGCCATACACCAATAACATTAATACTCCATCTCTCTCAGAAGATGAATTCACTTTATTGAGAGAATTTTTTAAAAGAAATAATGTACTCAATATTAGTCTTTACTCTCTCCTTCTTTCCTCTTATTTCTAGGAAGTCTTGGAATTTTTGTTCACCAAGGACAATATCTCTCTACCTGTACATTGATCTAAATGCCTCTGATATCTTAGAGAAGCTTGAAACAGCAATTAACGTTTTATGCTAGTTTTCGGTTATTTATATCCGTTTACAAGTTTCTTTTCATAGTTTAAAAATATCTTCATTTGACTCTCTCATGGCCCATGATATTATCAATGTTTATTTTTCCTTCCTTTTATCAGATAATCTCTTAGGCCAAATTGTGTTTTTTGCTTTTTTTTTTTTTTTTTTTTTTTTGCTGTATGATTTTTTCTCCATTCACATCACCATCCAATCTAATCTGAGTTTTGACCAGTTCAGTCATCTCAACCCACAATTTCTGAGTGACAACTGCCCTCTAAATTAGAGGTCTTTTTTTCAGTTTTCATAATGCTTAGCTTTTATCTTATGTGACACTTAAATTAATACACATTTCATAACTTAATTGACATAATACAGAATTCTCTCTGCCTTTTGCCATTATTGATTGGCCTACCTCATGGATATCCTCTCCCTCTTGTGTTTTGGTGATATTGTTCTCTGTATTCTATTTCTTATTATATGGCAATTCCTGAGACTCCTTTTTTTGGAATATAATTAATATACTACCCTAACTGTTGATACCACCAAAGGGTCTCTTACTTATATATTTTCCTCTTTTCTTTATACTCATTCTCAGTAATATTATTAGATTCCATAAGTTAAATTATCATCTATGTATAGATTACTCCTGAAAAATATGCATATAGCATGTATACATATAAATACACACATATATATGTAAAATGTACATATATTTATATATAGATCTAATTATGCAAATATAAATGGATACATAGATGATAGGTAGGTAGGTAGATAGATACATAGATAGAGGGATAGAAAATAAATAGGTAGATAGACAGATAGATAGCTGTAAATAGATATGGAAAAGATTTGTGTGTTTCCTCTCTGTCTATTTCTTAAATGTGAAATCCACAATTGGATATTTGAAACTACATATAATGTAAACATATCAGAAACAATCCAGGCAAAAAGATCTCACCTTTCCTTCATTATTATGTTTTGGTGGCATCTACTTCCCTCTAATCTCCCAGGGTCCCAGACTCAAGTAATTGTTCAATCAATACCCCATAACTGATCAATTATTAAATCTTACCTGTTCCAAAACAAAATTGGATCTTGTATCTAACCTTTCTCTATTCAATAGTCACTAAACTAGTTTCTCCTTAGAACATTAACATCATTCATCTACTTTATTAACATACCATACTAATTAATGTGGGAGCTTCTAAGTGACTCACTCAACAGTGTACCTTTTTTGAGTGAGGAACACTCATTTTCCTCATTTCAAATCTGTCCTTACTGGATTGTGACCTGGGGCAAGTCCTTCCACATACTTGCCCCAGTGTCTTCATCTGTTTAATGAGCTGGAGAAGGAAATGCCAAACCACTCCAGGAACTGTGACAAGAAAATAGCAAAGGGAGTGACAAAGAATTATAGGTGACAGTTAAGAAAAAACAGTAACATCCACTTAGTTGATCTACCACCAATATACCCCTTCTATCATTTGTTCTTCTCTTCAATGGCAAATTGATGACAGTGACACTTCATGCAATGGCCTTGTTACAGAAGTTTCAGTGAACACCAAAATAGCAAATACCCCTTACCCCTAAGATAAAATATAAACCCCCATTTTAAGGCATTTAAAGCACTTGAAAATCTGTTTACTTTCCAGGAGCATTACAAATTACTTCCAATCATTTGCTCTATAATACAGCCACACTGTCCCACTGACAAGCCACATTCAATTTACAGAATGACCAGTCAGGACATCCTATTTCTAATTCTGTTTTTCACTCACACTTCCTCATTCCTTAAATGCATTTGTTCTCCAATTCATTTTATTATCTTTAATTTCCTTCAAAATTTCACTTGGGATACTCTTTCTTAGAAGTCTCTTCTGATACTTCTACTTTCTGATATCCCATCCCTTTCAAGATTATCTATAACCTTTTTTTGGAAGTATCTCTATTTCCTTGATTTTCTTTCTTATTCCTTTAAGTCATCTCGCCGAGAAATAAATAGTAAAAGCAGGACACATGAATCATTTTGGCTGGTCCATTTATTATATGATGCAATTAGAAAAACTCTGGTAGGGGAGGTTTTCTTTAAGGTGAGGACTATTCCACATGTACATTTATACATTCAATTTCTATCAACATACCTCATAATTAAGTTCTAAATAAATGTTTTACAAATTAATTAAAGATTATTTCAGAAGCAATGTAATGATGCTGGACTTTAAGTGAGAAAGATTAAAATTTCTATCCTAACTGTAATTCTTAGTAGTTAAGTGATACCAGGTAAGTCATTTAATTTGTCTTAACGAACACCTTAGGAATTATCCAAGTTTAGAAAGCTTGTGCTGTGTGACTGTTCAGGGGATTTCTAGCACCAGAATAACTATTCTAATGAAATTGCTCAAATCTCAAAATTAGCATTTATTGTACTCATTCATGTGATATGCTGGCAGTTCTGACTGTACCTCTAAATAAGAGGACAAAGATATGCATATCACTTGATATTTCTTTACAAAATGTATATAAGTGAATAAATATAAGAGATACAAAGTTACATAAAAGTAAATTTCAAAAGATACAAACATTAACAATGTTGTGAATTTGGATAAGCAGAATATGTGAGATTGTATCTTATCCTGTGCCTTGATGAAAACTATGGAATCCTAGAGAGAGGGATAGCAGCAGTAGATCAAAAGAATCTTATAATTTCAGAGGAGGAAGTACCTCAACATCCCAGTATTCAAATGTGTACATTTGATTCTGAAAGAATCCTCCCTATTTTATATCTGGCAAATCTAGTCTCTGCATGTAGAATGATGAGAGCTACTACTTTCCCTCTTCCTCCTTTTGCTCTTTTTCTTCCTCTTCCTTCTACTCTGTCTCTTTCTTTTCCTCTTCCTATTCTCCTCTTCTTCCTCCTCCTCCCTGTCTTTCTCTACCACCATCTCCACCATCACTGTCATTGCTATTACTAAGACAATGACTGTTTTGACTTCCATAAGTACTAGTACCATAGTACTGTCGCTATTCCCATAAGCACCCACTCTTCACTCTTCTTCTTCTACTACTAGGATTACATTGCAATTTTACAAAAGTTCTCCTTAAATCAATACTGTCTAGAGCCAAACACAATACTACAGATGAGTTCTGACAAGGTCAGAATGTAGTGTGACTATTACCTGCCTATTCTTGGAAGCCAAATTTCCCTTGAAGCATTTCAAGACTTCATAATCTTATTTTATACTTATGAATATGGTATATAGTTGTCATTTTGAGCTTGCAGATAATTAAAATTCCTAGATTTTTAGACACAAACTATACATTTCTTTCTGCCTCTTTCTTATTGCATTTTAAAAGATGATTTTATTTTAATATCACCCAAAGATAAGACTTTACACTTAACCCTATATAATTTGATCTTTTTAAATTCAGCCCATTGCTCTAGACTGTCTAGATAATTTTGAATCCTCACTCTGTAATCCTCTAACTATCCTAACGATTCTAAACTTAATTTCATCTGAATATTTGATAGCCTATCAATGTGTACTTTATCTGAATCATAACATTGCAAAATGGTGTAGCTCAAAACACAGAACCCAAGAAAAGCCCACTGGGTTTATATTCCCATGATGACTTTGAAGGATTAAGAATATGTCTTGATTACCACCACCACTCATGGATGCATCTGACTGTATTAGAATTTATTTACTCCACGAGAATAAAATGAGATAATTTATCAAAACCTTTGCTAAAATTGATAGGAACTAGATAAACACTCTTTTCAAACTTTTGCTCCTCAATAGACTCAACGTTGCTTTAAAAGGGGAAAATAACTTTTTTCCATATTTCATGAAGTTGAGCTACAGATTATCTGACTTGCTTTACCTCTATGACAGTCTCTGAAATATTGTATAGTCAATGTGGTACATTGAAATTCATGCTGTATTTGGAATAAAAAATATCTTACTTCCCATTTTCAAGCTTACATCTTGAAAATCTAGCATTATGAGGAATGCCATTTAGCCACTTTAGGCTTCAGTATCCTCATCTGTAATATACGAAGACATAAAATAAGTGCTCTAAATATATTTCAGTCACAAAATTGATGATCCTATGAAATATCACTTGAAGAGATACATCATTTTCAATCAGACATGAAAGACCAATGACCCATGAGTTCTTCAATACAACCATATAGCAATTTCTTGGTATTGGTGGTGTTCTTTCTTAGATGTTATTTTTATTTTCCTGTTGGCTAGAAACCTCTTTTAACTAAAAAAAACATACAGAAAAATCCATAGAAGGAAAATTATGAAACTACATTGGAAAGCAGTCAATTGCATGATGATCTGGAGGCCTTGTTATCAAATTCTCAGTACCCAAGAGGTCAGAATTGAGTTCTCCTGAGCTATATGCTCATGGAGAGATTGGTCTCCTTCCAGATGAATGAGTGGTATTTTTCTCCTAATTCTGTGATAATAACCTGCCACAAATCAAGGAAGAGTTTCTCTGTAGGATTCCTAATTTCTCTATTTGCATAAAATTGGTCATTATGTTTTATACTGTTTTAGAATTCAAAATCCCACCTACTTTATTCCTACTATTTTGATTTTGGACAAAGCACTTGATTTCCCAAAATTTCAGTTCCTTACCTGGTAGGATATTCAATTGGAAAATGTATTTTTTTCTCTTGCTTTTCTGACCAACTTACCTTTTGTAGTACTGGATAAAACAAGGCACTGCTCCAGAAGAAGAATTGAAGTGGCTGCTATAGAAACCCAAATATCTGATTAAAATACCACCTCCTGCTTTGCAGAAGGTTTTGAATTATTTTATATCACTTAGAGATTGGGAAAAGGAAAAAAATATCAAGAGTTTGAGAAATAGTTTAAACACTGTTCAGTGGACTTTTTAATAAATAATAGCTTAGCTTCATAAGGTACTTCTTTCCAAAAAGTCAAGAAGTGAAAGCAATGTTCATCTTGTGATGAAGGGAGAATGTCAGGGGCATCCAATAATTACCTTCTGGATAAAAGTAACATTAAATACTGTTGTAATATTTCAATGGTGTCACATTGAAGATTTGTCTCCAGTGACTGCTGATTTAATCAGCATGATGGTGAGTTCAGTGTGAGGTGGGGGATAAACATCCGAGTCAAGTAAAGTTGGTAGTGGTGAGAGAGAGAAAAAAAATCAGCTCATAATTTCCTCTTGCTAATTGGTGGTTATATCACCAAAGCAAGCAATTGGATAAAATGTAATAGCACCCACAAAATAATGGTGAAAAAAGATCTATCCTTACTGGTTTAGAGAATATTATGCAAATGTCCCAATGGCAGAGGGAATGCTAGCTAATCCAGCAAAATCTCATCCCCACTGGAGAAATCCATTTGCCACCAAGGAACCATGCAAGGAAGTCCATAGGGATGATGTTAAAACTCCCTTTTGCCAATGTATTCAAAATGCCCAGAAGACAAGTCCTAAAATTTTCTCTCCTTTGCAATAATATACCAAAAGTACTTCAGGATTTGGGGTCAGAGAACCTAGGAATAAAATCAAACTCTACTGTTTATACCCAATGGAACTTCTCTTTGAACATCTTGTCTGTGTGAGCCCAACTATTCTCATTTATAGAATAAGAAAAAGCTTATGATAGAAGGATGATCTCTAAGGTCCCTTATATTTCTTCTTTTCCATTCTGGTTTTTATTATTTGTTTATTTTTAGTTTTCATCATTCATTTCTGTAAGAATCGAATTAACAAATTTTCTCCCCATCTTTCCCCTACCCCCGCCCCAAAATACAGAATCTACTGAATATCACTTCCCCCAATCTGCTTTCTCTTATATCCTCTACCAACGCACTCTAACTTTCTAGTAGGGCAAGACGGATTTCCCCACTGTCTGTATATCCTATTTCCCAGTTGCATGTAAAAACAAAACAAAACAGGTTTTTTAACATGTGTTTTTAAAACTTAGATTTCCAGATTCTTTCCGTTTTTTCCTCCTCACAAACTCCAATGGGAAGATAAACAATTCAATGTAGGTTTACATCTGCAGTTACACAAACCATTTCCATAATAGTTATATTGTGAAAGACTAACTATATTTCCCTTCATCACATCCTGCCCCTCTTTCTATTTAATGCTTTGACCCCATTGTTTTTCAAAAGTGTTTGCCTCTAACTACTCTCTCCCCCAATCTGACTTCCCTTTCTATCATCCCCCATATTTTCCTGTAGATTCCCAATTAAGTGTGTATGTTTTTCCCTCCTTAAGCCAAATTCAATGAGAGTAAGGTTGACCCATTCCCTTTCACTTTCTTCCTCTTCCCCTCTATTGGAACAGTTTTCTTTCGCCTATTTTGAGATAATTTGTTCTATTCTATTTCATCCTTTCTCCTTCTCCCAATATATTCCTCTATCACCTCTTAGTTTTATTTTTTAGATATCATCCATTCATGTTAAATTGATCTTTGCCCCTATCTATGTATGCATGTACACACATATACACACATATATATATTTATAAACACATACCCTCCTCTACATACATATATATGTATTACGAACAACTATTGTCATACTGAGAAAAAGTATCAAGTTGCAATTATCATTTTTCTATGTAGGAATGTAAATAATTCATCTTTAATACATAATAATTTCAGCTTTGATAAATTCCTCATGATTTCTTTTTCCTATTTACCTTCTCATTCTTCTCTTGCTTCTTGTATTTGAAAGTCAAATTTTCTGTTCAGCTCTGGTTTTTTCATCAAGAATGCTTGAAAATTCTCTATTTCATTGAATGACCATATTTCCCTTGAAACATTAAACTCAGTTTTATTTTGTAGGTGATTCTTGGTTTTAGTCCTAGTTCCTTTGACCTCCAGAATATCATACTCCAAGGTCTTCCATCCCTTAATATAGAAGCTGCTAGATCTTGTGTTAACCTGATTGTGTTTCTGCAATACTCAAATTTTTTCTTCCTGACAGTTGTAATATTTTCTACTTGCTATGGGAACTCTGGAATTTGGGTATGATATTCCTAGGAGTTTTCTTTTGGGGATCTTTTATAAGACATGATCAATGAATTCTTTCAATTTCTATTTTGCCTTTGGTTCCAGAATATTAGGGCAATTGTCCTGGAAAATTTCTTGAAGTATGATTTCTAGGATCTTTTTTTGGATCATGCCTTTCAGGTAGAACAATAATTTTTTAAATTATCTCTCCTGGGTCTGTTCCCCAGGTCAGTGGTACTTTCAATGAGATATTTCACATTGCCTTCTATTTTTTTTTCATTTGGTTGGATCCGTTTTACAGTGTGGTAATTTCTACTAAAGTCATTAGCTTCCATTTGCTCCAATCTAATTTTGAAGGAATTATTCTCTTCAGTGAGTTTTTGAAATTCCTTTTCCATCTTGCAAAATCAGCTTTTTAAGGCATATTTCTCCCCATTGGCTTTTTCAACCTCTTTTGCCATTTAAGTTAGTCTATTTTTAAGGTGTTATATTCTTCAGTATTTTTGGCATCTCCTTTAGCAGGCTGTTGACTTGTTCTTCATGATTTTCTTGTATCATTCTCATTTTTCTTCCCAATTTTTCCTTCACTTCTCTTACTTGATTTTCAAAATATTTCTTGAGCTCCCCCATGGCTTGTAACTAGTTGATATTTTTCTTGGAAGCTTTTGATGCAGGAGATTTGACTTTGTTGACTTCTTCTAGTTTGATGCTTTGGTTCTTTTGTCCCTAAAAAGGATTCTGCGGTCTAATTGTGCTTCCTCTGCTTGCTCATCTTGCCAGCCAATTATTTAACTTTTGAGCTCTTCTTTTCCATGATAGAACTTTGCTTCTGGAGTGGAGAGAGCATTGTCCCAAATTGATGGGATTTTTGCCAATGTTGTCAGAGTTCTTAGGAGGTTACCCTCTCTACAGCCACCATAATCTCTGGCACACTGGCGTTTCTCACCCCATGCACAGCCCAAGACAGCAACCCATATCCAAACAGGTCAAAGCAAGAGTGATTACTCTCTGAATGATCTCTTTGTCCTCCATGATTTGCAGGCCAGAATCTCCATTGGTAGCCACACTGTAGCAACTCAAGCCCCATCCAGTATCTACCTCTTGCCCAGGGGCCAGAATCAGACAGTGCTCTATTCTCAACCTGGATCAACATGGTATCGCACTGACCTTTTAAATTCTTTTTGAGTTTATGAGTGGAAAATTCTTGAAACAACCACAGCTCCTGGTGATTCACTCTCCTGAAGTCTGCTATGGCCAGTTTGGGAGGCTGGTTGGGTCACTCCAGGTCTGGACCAGCACAGCTCACATGAGACTCTGCTAGGTTCCCAGTCCAGTGCGATTTCTGTTGGCCTTGCAGGCTGCCTTCACCAGAAGATTTATTTCTCTCTTTAACTTTGTAGGTTCTGTAGCTCTAAAATTTGTTTAGAGTAATGTTTTACAGATATTGAAGGTGGTTGGGGTTGGATCTCAGCAAATTCCTGCTTCTACTCTGCCATCATGTCTCCACCCCTCCACTCCCCATGTTGGCACCCAGTCAAATACTTTCATATTAAACATTATTCAGGTTGTAAAGTAAGGTTATAACTGGTGGAATAAACAATGGGAAAGAAGAAACAAAACAAAACAAAAGCAGGTAGTTTGCTTCAATCTGCATTCAAACTCTTTAGTTCTATCTCTGGATGTTGACATCTCTTTTCATCATGAGTCTTTTGCAGTTTACTTATAACCTTGCATTGCTGAGAAGAGCACAGTCTATCAAAGCCAGTTATTACACATACATTGTGTTTATAATTGCATACAAATTTCTCCTGGTTCTGTTATTCTCACTCAGCATATGTTTATGTAAGTCTCTCCAAGTTATTATGAAGTCTGTCTGCCCCTCATTTCTTATAGATAGCACAATAGTATTCCATTATATTCATATACCATAACTTGTTTAGCCATTCCCCAATTGATAGGAATCCCCTTGATTTCCAATTCCTTGCCACCATAAAAAGAGCTGATATATATACTTTTCCTTCTCTTATTGCTACTTCTAATATTTTTAGTACCAAACTGATTAAGAAGGGTGTTAGTGGACATCATTTTTTCACCACTCATCTTATTGGAAATGTTTCTAGCTTATCCCTACTATGTATTATACTTGCTCATGTGTTATATAGATGCTACTCATTATTTTAAGGAAGACTCCATTTATTCTAATACTTCCATGTGTTTTTAATAGGATTGATTGCTGTATATGGTCAAAAGCCTTTTCTGAATCTATTCAGATAACCATATGGTTTCTACTATTTTCTTGTTATGATTAATTATAATAATAGTTTTCTCAATATTGAATCATGCTTGCATTCCTGGAATAAATACTACCTGATCAAAGTGTATTATCCTTATGATAAGTTGCTGTAGTATTTTTACTAATATTTTATTAAATATTTGCATCTATATTCATGAGGGATATTGGTCTATAATTTTCTTTCTCCGTTTTGTCTCTTCCCAATTTAGCTATCAGTACCATATTTGTGTCATAAAAAGAATTTTGTAGGACTCCTTCACCAATTTTCCTAAATAAAGTGTAAAGTATTGGAATCAACTATTCTTTAAATCCTTAATAGCATTTGCTAGTAATTCCATCTGGCCCTGGAGATTTTTTCCTATGGAGTTCATTGATGGCTTTTTCTTTTTCTCTCTCTCTCTCTTTCTTTCTCTCTTTCTTTCTTTCTTTCTTGCTTGCTTTCTTTCTTTTTTTTGGAGGGAAATTGGGGTTAAGTAACTTGCCCAAGGTCACATGGCTAGGGGTGTGTGTGTGTGTGTGTGTGTGTGTGTGTGTTAAGTGTCTGAGGCCGAGTCGGAACTCAGGTCCTTCTGACTCCAGGGTGGACACTCTACTCACTGCACCACCTAGCCACCCTTAATTGATGGCTTTTTCAATTTCTCCTTCTGAGATGGGTTTATGTAATTTATATTCTCTTCAGTTTATCTGGGAAATTTTTATTTTTGTAAATACTTATCCATTTCACTAAGATGGCCAAATTTATGTGCATACAATTGGGCAAAATAATTCTTAATTATTATTATCATTAATTATTATTATTATTAATTATTATTAATATAAGTATATATAAATTAATATAATTATAATATAATTATAAATATTATTAATTATTAGTTATTATTCTTAATAGTTCTTAATTCTTAATTATTGTTTTAGTTTCCTCTTCATTAGAGATAAATTCACCCAGTTAATTTTTATATTCATAATTTAGTTTTCTTCTTTTTTATCATATTAACTAAAATTGTATCAATTTTATTGTTTTTTTTCATAAACCCAGTTCTTGGTCTTATTTATTAATTCAATACTTTTCTTAACTTCAATTTTATTTATGTCTCCTTTGGTTTTCATTCATTCTAATTTAGTATTTAATTGAAGATTTTCAATTTGTTCTTTTTCTAGCTTTTTCAGTTGCATGACCAATTTACTGACCTCCATTTCCCCTAATTTTTTTTCATGTATGCACTCAGGGATATAAAAATTCCCCTAAGAACTGCTTTGCTGAATCCCACAAGTTATGGTATGTTGTCTCATTATTGTAATTCTCTTGAATAAAGTTACTGATTGTTTCTATAATTTCTTGTTTGGCCCACTCATTCTTTAATATTAAATTGTTTAGTTTCCAATTAGTTTTTAGTCTATCTTTCCATGGCTCTTTATTGCATATGATTGTTTTGCATCATGATGTGAGGAGGATGCATTTAATATTTCTGCCTTTTTGCACTGAATTGTGAGGATTTTATGTCCTAGAACATGGTCAATTTTGTGTATGCACCATGTAAACTGAGAAGAAGGTATAATCCTTCTTATCCTCATTCAATTTTCACAAGAGATCTATCATATCTAGCCTTTCTAAAAATTAATTTCTGGGGCTACAGTTTTGTCTGGGGATGCAAATATTAAATTTAGACTGTCTATGACAAAGATCTGAAAATCCCAGCATGCCAACCAGACTGTTAAGAAGGCATAAAACACTTCATTTGTTCCAGGCACTGTTCTCTAAATACAAAAAAGATGACAAAAAAGACAGTTCCTACCACTGAGGGTCTTTCATTCTAATGAGGGACGGTGACTCATAAAAGGGAGCTGAAAAATGGAGAGGAGGTGCTCAGGTAGAAGAGCTTAATAGAGAAAGTCTAGAGTAGCCTGGAGAAGGATGAAGGCCAGTACAGATAGAGAATCCATGTTATAAGGAAACTTCTGGAAAGGCTGTATGCTGTGTATGTGCTAGGGGAAAGTAGACTAAGATATAAGTGATTGTATGGTCACTTAGGAGTTCCACTGGAATGTGGCTGAGATGTGAATGAATTTTTCAGTCTGGTAGCTTCCTGCTTTAACTAATTATTTGTGCTGAAAATGTGCTAAAACATTCTGCAGAGAAGTCAAAATGTAAGTGCTATCAACATCATCTATTTTTTCCCAAGCAACATTTGACTTCATGTAGTTACTGTTTTATGTGGGCCCTAGTCATGACAAATGAATGGTAGAAGTGATATAGTTACACTTGGAGGAATAATAGTACCTCTTACTGTAACCCTCCAACGTGAACTCCTACTCTAATCCTAAACCTAAACCTAATTATTAGTACTACTTAGTAGTCATACTACTACTACTACTACTACTACTACTACTACTGCTGCTGCTGCTGCTGCTGCTGCTGCTGCTGCTGCTGCTACAACTATTTTTGTTTTAATTAAACAAATGCTTTATTAACTTCTGGTTTACATAATTCATTTCCACCAGATTATGAGTTACATTTTCCCCCATTTTTCCCCTACCCACCACCCCAGAGTAGCAGTCCCACTAGATATCCCCTCATCCAATCTGCTCTCTCCCATATCTTCTCCCATACCCCTTTCGACTTTGCCATTAGGGCAAGGTGAATCTCTGAGCCCCAATGCCTGGACATCTTATGAACCATTTAATTTTAAAAATTCAATTTTCAGATCCATTCCCTTCCTCCCTTGTCACCCAATCCCTCTGAGAAGATAAGCAATTCAGTATGTGTTGTACATGTATAGCTATGCAAAACATTACCATAGTAGATATATTGTAAAAGACTGCTTATATTTCCCTCCCACCCGTCTCACATCCCACCTGGTCCATTTCCTACTTTGATCCTGTCCCTCTTTGATAGTGAGTACTTCCAACCTCCCCTCCACCCAGAATGCCCTCCCCTCCATCATTCCCCCCTCTCATCCTCCTTTCCCCTACTCAGGAGAGTGAGTGAAGGTAAGATATTCCATTTAGTATGTATGTGATTCTCTCCTTGAGCCAACTTCAATGATAATATGCTTTTGCCTTTTTGCCTTCCTGTTCTTCCCCTCCCCTGCAACTACTTCCCCTTGCCTCTTCTACATGAGATAGTTTACCCTACCCTGTCTCTCTCCATCTCCTCTTGCCACTTTCTTATCTCACCTCTTGACTTCACCCCTTAAGAATCATCCCTTCCTTGGGGCGGCTAGGTGGCGCAGCGAACAGAGCACCAGGCTCAGAGCCAGAAGGACCCGGAGCTAGAAGGACCCGATCTCGGATCCGGCCCCAGACACCCAACACACAAACAAAAACCCAGCTGCGTGACCCCAGGCAAGTCACCCAACCCCAATTGCCCTCCAAAAAAAAAAAAAAAAAGAATCATCCCTTCCCATCAAATTCAACCTGTGCCCTCTATCCATGTATACCTGTGAACATATGCCATGTACCCTTCTTCAATTATTTTCATAATGAGAAAGGTTTCATCAAACACAGTTATTGTTTTTCCATGTAGGAATGTAAATAGTCCAACTTTGATAAGTTCCTTGATTTCTTTTCCTTCTGGCAAATTCGACTTTTTAAGGCATTCTTCTCCTCATTGCCTTTCTGAGCCTCTTTTGCCATTTGAGTTAGTCTATTTTTTAAGGTGTTATTTTCCTCAGTCAGGCTGTTGACTGTCATTTCATACTTTTCTTGCATCTTTTTCATTTCTCTTCCCAAATTTTCCCCCACTTCTCTTATATGCTTCTTAAGGTCCTCTATGACCTGTAGCCAGCTTGTATTTTCATTTGGGGCTTTTGGTGCAGGAGTTCTGACCTCACAGTCCTCCTCCATGCTTTGAGCCTCTTTGCCCCTAAAATAGGAATCCAATGTTGAACTTTTCTGTTTATTTTGTTTCATTTGCCTAGGCATGTTGCCACTTAATTACTTGATTTTTGGGCTTGCTGCCACAGTAGGATTCTGCCACCAGACAGGGGAGCTTCCGCCCAAACGTGGGGTCTTCACAACTTCTGCCAGTTGGGTGGCCTCTATAAAGCCTCCACCCACTCTGGCAAATTGGATACTCACCCCAAATATGCCCCCCCCCAGACCACAATCCAGATCCAGGCAGTTTAAAGCAAGAGCGATTAACCCCTAGACTGATTGCTGGACTTCCTACAGTTCGCAGACCAGGAGCTAGAGCCACTACTGATGCTGCAAAATGGCTTCTGTGCAGCTGTTTCTTCAGCAGCTTTTCGCCCCCAGGGAAGGAAGCCACACGTTCCCCAAATATTGGTCCCAAAGTCCATAGGGCACTAGCCTCTCACTTTGTCCTAGGCATATCTGTGCTGATAATTCTGGAATCGCCACAATTGCTGGTGTTCTGGGGTCCCTCCAGCCAGCTGAAGGCCCGGCCGCCCTGGGGCTAAAACCACGGACCTTGGCTGGGCTCAGTGAATATGAGTGATAAAAGCAAGATCTGATACTTTAAAGCTTAGAAAATATTTTGCCAGCAATGGCAAATTCAAATCTCAAAATAATTCTATAGGGTAAGTAATACAGACATCATTTCCATTTTACAGATGAAGCAGCTGAGACCCAAAGAAGTTAAACGATTAACACTTGTTCACCAAGCTGGTAAATGACAGAGGCAGAATTCAAACACAAGAATTCTGGCTCCAAGGTGAATTTTGGTTGTTACACTGTTTTGAACAGTGGAAGATAGGAGGTCTTCTCAAGAAAGGTTACTCAGTTAATGATGACCTGAGCAAATATTTCATTTTAAATTAAGGGTGAGGCCATTGTTATAGTGGAAACAACATAAGGTAAACTGCTTCCCAAAAGACTGCTAATAATTGCATATGATAGTAATTTAACGCTAACTCAGAGATGGTCAGTGCTCATTTTAGCATAAAATCCTAGATTTAGTGTCAAAGGGCCATCGGACATCATCTCAGTCAGCCGTGTTATTGTACAGATGAGCAAACTGAAGTGATCAGAGGCTACAATGTTACTCAAGTCCACACAAGTAGCTAGCCTATGTTGGGAGTCACGTTCAGGTTGGCTGATGCTAAGCTCATCAGGGTGATCAAAAACGGAAACTTTCAAAGGTACATCAAGGAATTTCATTATTCCACAGGACTGGACTGAAACATAAAATCAGGGCCTTTTTTTTCTATTTGAAATGTTCCACTCATCTCCACTTCATTGTTCGTGTTTGTGTCTCCCCATTTTCTCAGTCACTTTAGCCCTCAAACTTGTTGTCTTCCTCAATCCTTTACAAAATCATCCCACACAGTTTATCAGTTGTCATATCTTATCCTCTACCTTCACCACAACTTCCAGATAATTTTCCTTCTTTAAACCCATGTAGCCATCACCTTCCTACAAGCCCTCATCAACTCTCCCTTGATCTGTTAGAATAGCTTTTTGGTTAATCTTCTGGTGTAAAGTCTCTCCCTACTCCACATTATGCACCACTCTGCTGCCAAATTGATCTTCCCAAAATGTCAGGCTAATCAAATAAAATGACCCCATCCCTACTTTCCATACAACTATACACAATGCACAACCAAGACACTTTTATTCTTCCCATTTTTTAAGATCAAATAAAATTTTTCAATTAACATTCAAATACTTTCATAACTTTGACCCTGCCTTTCTATTCTTCTAATACCTTCCATTCACTTTGCTACTCACATATAATGCCCTCCTTGCTGTTTTTCAAACATACCATCATGCTACTCCATTTTAAAATTATGGGATTTAAAGTAGTGATCATTCCCAGATGAGTATTTTCTCTCTTCACCACCATTTCTTATTATATACATGTATATATATATATATATATATATATATATATATATATATATATACGTGTATATATAAATGTGTCTATACATAGATATCTAATTATAGAATGATATAGGTGAATAAATTATAGAAACATAAATATATACATAGAAAGTGGGGGGCAGCTGTGTGTTGCAGTGAATAGAGCACTGGCCCAGGAGTCAGGAGGACTTGAGTTCAAATCCGGCCTCGGACATTTAACACCAAAACCAGCCATGTGACCTTAGGCAAGTCACTTAATCCCAATTGCCCTACATCCCCCCTCCAAAAATAAAAAAAAGAAAGAAAGTGGATAGGTAGGTAGGTAGATAGATAGATGGATAGATAGATAGATAGATAGATAGATAGACCAATAGAAAGATGTAAAAAGAAATGGAAGAGATTTGTGTGTTTCCATAATTGTTCTGTTTCTTAAGTTTGAATTCCACAATTGGGTTTTTATAACTAGATGTCATATAGACATCTCAGAACCAATTCAGACATCTACTTACCTCTAATCTCCCAGGGTCCCAGACTCAAGTAATTGTTCAATCAATACCCCATAACTGATCAATTATTAAATCTTACCTGTTCCCAAACCAAATTATATCTTGTATCTAACCTTTCTCTATTCAATAGTCACTAAACTAGTTTCTCCTTAGAACATTAACATCATTCATCTACTTTATTAATATACCATACTAATTAATGTGGAAGCTTCTAAGTGACTTACTCAATAGTGTGCCTTCTTTGAGTGAGGAACACTCATTTTCCTCATTTCAAATCTGTCCTTACTGGACATGTGACCTGGGGCAAGTCGTTCCACATACTTGCCCAAGTGTCTTCATCTTTTTAATGAGCTGGAGAAGGAAATGCTAAACCACTCCAGGAACTGTGACAAGAAAATAGCAAAGGGAGTGACAAAGAATTGTAGGTGACTGTTAAGAAAAAAAAAAATAACATCCACTTAATTGATCTACCACCGATATTCCCCTTCTATAATTTGTTCTTCTCTTAATTGGCAAATTGATGACAGTGACACTTCATGCAATGGCCTTGTTCCAGAAGTTTCAGTGAACACCAAAATAGCAAATACCTCTTGCCCCTAAGATAAAATATAAACCCCCTTTTAAGGCATTTAACGTACTTGAAAATCTGTCTACTTTCCAGGAGCATTACAAATTACTTCCAATCATTTGCTTTATAATCCAGCCACACTGTCCCACTGACAAGCCACATTCAATTTACAGAATGACCAGTCAGGACATCCTATTTCTAATTCTGTTTTGTACTGGCTCTGCCTCATACCTCAAATGCCTTTCTTCTCCAATTCACTTTATGATCCATAACTTCCTTTGAAGTTTCACTTGGGTTATTCCTTCTAAGAAGTCTCTTCTGATAGTCCTACTTGCTGATATCCCATCCCCTTCAAGATTATTTATAACTTTTATTTTTTTTTTGAAGTATCTCTATATACTTGGTTTTCTTTCCTATTCCTTTAGATTGTTTCCCCAAGAAATAAATAGTAAAAGCAGGGACATATGACCCATTTTGGCTGGTGCATTTATTTCAACATGTAATGTCCAACCCTGTGGTAGGGGAAGTTTTCTTTAAGCTAAGGATTATTTCACTTGTATGTTTATATATTCAATTTCTATCAACATGCCTTATAAGTAATTTCTAAATAAATGTTTTATGAATGTATTAAAGATTATTTCAGAAGCAATGTAATAATGCTGGACTTTAAGTGAAAAAGACTAAAATTTCTATCCTATTTCTTAGTAGTTAAGTGACACCAGGTAAGCCATTTAATTTCTTTGTGTTAAGCAACATCTTAGGACTTATCCAAGTTGAATAACTATTCTGATGAAATCGCTCAAATTTCAAAATTGATATTTATTCTACATGTTCATTTGATATGCTGACACTGTACCTCAAAATAAGAGAATAACATTATAAAAACTGCTTGATATTTCTTTACAAAAGGTATATAAGTGAATAAATATGAGACATTCAAAAATACCCAAAGTAAATTTCAAAAGATGCAATCATTGACAATGTCATTAATCAGGATAAACAGAATATGGGAGATTGTATCTTATCCTGTGCTTTGATAAAAACTATGGAATCCCAGAGAGAGGAAGAGCAGCAGTAGACCAACAGAATCTTTTAATTTCAGAGAAAGATGAACCTCAACTTCCCAGCAGTCAAATGTGGATGTCTGATTCTGAAACAGTCTTCACTATTTTCAGTCTGACAAAGGAATATCTAATCTCTGCATGTAGAATAATGAGAACTAATACTTTTCCTTCCCCTTCTCTTGCTCCTTCTCTTCCTCCTTTTCTTCCTCTTCCCCTTCCTCTGTCTCTTTCTTTTCCTCTTCCTATTCTCTTCTTCTTCCTCCTCCTGCTCCCTGTCCTCCTCTACCACCATCTCTATCACCACCATACTTGCTATTACTATGACAATGACAAGGACTGATATGACTTCAATAAGCACTGCTACCATAGTACTGCCACTACTCCCATAACCACCCATTAATCACATTTTTGTTTCTATTACTATGATTACATTGCAATTTTATTAATGTTCTCTTTAAATCAAACTGTCTAGAGCCAACCACAACACTACAGATGAGCTCTGACAAGGTCAGAACACATTATGACTATCGCCTCCCTATTCTTGGAAGCCAAATTTCTCTTGAGGCATCTCAAGATTTCATAAGTTTTTATAGTTATGATTTTTATATCATTGTCATTTTTAGCTTTCATTTTATTAAAATAGATATTTTAGACAAAACTATAATCTAACTTTGCCTCTTTTGTCATTCATTTTAAAGTTGATTTTAGTTTAATATCACCCAAAGACAAGACTTTACATTTGGTCCTACAGATTTTGATCTTTTTAAACTTATCCCATTGCTTTAGACTGTCTAGATAATTTTGAGTCCTCACTCTATAATCCTCTATCTTAACTATTCTAAATTTAAAATCATCTGAATATTTGATGACCTTTCCATGTGCACTTCATCTGAATCATGATAAATTTGTGAAATAACATAGCTCAAAACACAGAACCCTGGAGAAGCCCACTTGGTTTATATTCCCATGATGACATTAAAAAATTAAGAACATGTCTTGTTTACCACCACCCAACCACTCATGGATCCATCTGACTGTATTATCATCGATTTTCTCCGCAAGAATATAGTGGGATAATTTATCAAAACTTTTACTAAAATTGATAGGAACTAGAATAACACTATTTTCAAACTTCTGCTCCTCTATAGACTTAACAATCCTTAGAAATAGAAAAATAATTTTTCCCATATTTCATGAAGTTGAACTATAGATTATGCGACTTGCCTTACTCTATGATAGTCTGATAGATTGCATTTTTCAATGTGGTAAATTGAATCTGATGCTGGATTTGGAATAAAAAAAATATTACTCCCCATTACTCCCCATTTTCAAGCTTAAAAATTGTAAATCTTACATTGTGAGGAGAGCCATTTAGGCACTTTAGGTTTCAATATCCTCATCTGTAATATATGAAGACACAAAAGCTGAGCTCTAAGTATATTTCAATCACAAAATTGAGGATCCTGTGAAATATCACTTGAAGGGACACATTATTTTCAATGAGGCATTAAAGACCCATGTCCCATGGGTTTTTCAATGCAACCTTTTAGCTATTCCTTTGTATTGGGTGGTGTTCCTTTCTTAGATATTATTTTTATTTTCCTATTAGTGCAGAACCCCTTATAACTAAGAAACATACAAAAAAATCCATAGAAGGAAAATTATGAAACTACATTGGGAACTAGACAAAGGCTTGGTTATAAAATTCTCTATACCCAAGAGGTCAGAATTTATTTCTCCTGAGCTATATGCTTGTGGAGAAATTACTCTCCTTTCAGATGAATGAGTGGTATTTTTTCCTATCTATGTGATCATAACTTGCCATAAATCATGGAAGAGTTTCTCTATAGGATTCCTACTTCCACTCTTTGCAAAAGATTGGTCATTATGTATTACATTTTATTACAATTCAGAATCCCATCTATTTTACTTCCTATTATTTTGACTTTGGACAAATCACTTGATTTCCCAGAACTTCAGTTCCTTACCTAGGAGGATATTCAATTGGAAGATGTCTTTTCTCTCTTGCTTTTCTGACCAACTTACCTTTTGTAGGACTGGATAAAAAAGGGCACTACTCCAGATGAAGGATTGAAGTGGCTGCTATAGAAACCCAAAACTCTGATGTAACACCCCACCTAGAGTTTTGCAGAAGGTTTTGAATTATCTTATACCACTTAGTGTGTTCATAATGCCCAGAACACAAGCTCTAAAGGTTTCCTACCTTTGAAGTAATATACCAAAAGTACTCCTGGATTTGGAGTCGGAGAACCTAGGAATAAAATCAAACCCTGCTGTTCATACCTTATGGAACTTCTCTTTGATAATCTCATCTCTGTGTGGGTTCAACTATCCTTATTTATAGACTGAAAAAAAGCTTGTGATGGAAGGGAGATCTCTAAGGTCCCTTATATTTGTAAATCCTATGAAGCTCCATCACTTTTATCTGAGCAAGAACTTATAATTTGAGCTTACAAGAAGCTTGGCATTGTCTCTTTCAATTCAACCAACCTTATACAAAGGTAGAGTAGGTTTGTTTACAATTAGTAAACAAACTTTTTCTAAATTTACAAATTGAAATTTGTAAAAATATCTTGTATCCTCTTTTCAATTCCTACAACCATGCATCAACATGACTAACTCCTCCAATAAGTATTATTTATTATTTTAAATAACAGTAACAACTATAGATAATGGTTGTAATGTTATAAACACATTAAGCAGAGGAAACTCTAGAATAATCTCCATGGACTTCAGTATTTGTGGTTCCTTGGTGGTAAAGAGGCTTTTCCAGTGGGAATCAGATTTTGCCCAGAGATTAAGAGAAGAAAATTATTTTGCAAAAAGTCACACAGAGTGTAGGGACACAATATCTTCAGATATTCATTTTTATCATCTTTTAAATTAATTCAAGTATGAATGACTGATAGCAAATTTTTTTTTTTTAAAATGTTGCACACAAAATAAGTATCATCCAAGCAATGGTTGAAGAAAATAAAAGAGAGGGCCATTAAAGTCTCAAGAACTCTAATGTTGACCTGCTCTCCTCTGAATATTTAAAAACCTAGAGGTAAACTCTTTTCACTTTTTGATAGACACTCTGGAATATTTCTTATTGGACATGGACATGCATCTCACACATACTTACTTTGTATATGACCCACAGAAAGATAAGAGAGGATTTGCATTGAATGACTTTCTGATTTTAAAATGAATTCAATGATTCTGCTTTATCTAATTTCAAAGAGAAATTGAGTAGGGATAAATACTCAGTAATTATTTTAAACAAATTCTATATACCAGCACCAATACCCAGTAGGGGTAGTTTTGGCCTCATTCATATTATATTCTAACTAGTGTAACTGGCATGTCCTCAGATAAATAACAAACCTAATTCATGCAATTCAATAAATATTTATCAAGTATCTGCTCTTTGCAAGGAAACAGGCTTGACATGATATCCATAAAGACAAAAGTGAGAAATTGTTCCTACTTGCAAGAACTTAATTGCCTTCTATTTGAGGATGCTATTCCTCAAAAAATGATGGTAAAAATAAAAATTCAATGAATAAAATGATTATTAATTTCACCAGACCTCACCAGAGGAGAAGCAGGGGAAACATATGGAGAATGAATCATAAAATTTAAGTAAATTGTTCCAGAAATGTTAGTTTGTAAGTAGACAGGGAAAGGATTCACGTACAGATTCCCTGAATAAAAATAAAAATCAATTATTTCTTCTCTGTTTTCTTTTTAGGAGAGAAAAAGATTTATATTTCTGGTGGAGCAAGCATTTTGTGTCTTGGTTTTCAAAGCACATTTTATTTAATTTGAATTTGTTTCTAAAAGCTAACTCCTGGTTCAGGCTGGTTTCGATACTTTTAAATCTCTTTATAAAGACATTTGTTTTAGGCATTTCTGAAGACAAGAGATGGTAAAAAGTTTCTTAAAATCACTCTGTGTTAATGTACAAGTGAACATCTTGTACCTGGATATCTGCTGGGGGAGGGTGGGATCAGATTGAATGAAGCTAGTTGGCAGAAAATATATTCATCACAACTTATTGCACTGGAAATAAGAGGGAGTGCAAGTTTAAAAAGTGTGTATTGTACCACTTCAAATTGTCATGCAGAGAGGTTTGTTAATATTTGTGGAGGACATTTGCAGGTCCAAAATTAGCAACCAGTTCATGGGTTGATTTATACTGCTGTTCATTGTTTAGCCTTAAGAAAATATCAATAATGAATATTAAACTTAAAAGTATATTCAGACTCTTTTTTTCTTCCTGAAAGCTCTGTTATAAATATGGTGTTTATAAAAGAAAAAATATATTTATATCTCTCTTTCTTCATAAATGTTGTTGAACTCAACAGGAGTGAGCTAGAAGGCTTAGATAATAAAGGCATTACCAGACTAGAGACCTGTACTTGGAGGCTCAGCATCATCATAATAATCAACAACACCAACATCAGCATCATGAGTCTCCTCCCCTTCATCATCATCCCTTTCCTAGCCCTTCCTTATTTTTCTTACCCATTTAATATTTCCTTCCAGTTTCTGTCAGTTTCTCATATTGCAAATTGTTTATAAATTATCTCACCCATGAGAATGTGAGCTTCTTGAGGGTTAGAGTGGTCTTTTTTGCCTTGCTTTTTATCCTCATCTATTAACTTGGTAGATCCATAGGGTTCTTTTTGAAATCTTACTAATACTGTTTTAAAGGCTGCCTTTTGGCATGCAGTGTAAGTCACCTAGGGCGTAAAGTTGCCTTAGTATAAAGGTAAAGCAGTCAAGTTCAGTAACTCTCTTTTCTCTAAAGTGAATCAAAAGCTTTACTAGCAGAGGATATTTCCCCATGAATGAACCCAACTTCACAGAAATCTAGAATCTCTTTCAGTTTTTTTTCAGGGCATTTCTTTGACTTCCTATCCCCTGCTTATTCTTTTCATTGTTTCAAGTTTAGTAAGGTTATAAGAGACTTTTAAAAAATCATTCCAAATATGTTTTCTCTTTTAGTGAAGGTTTACTGAAACAAATTCTATGCTCCAATCCAGAAGAGAGATGTCTTAACTAAAGTTAAAAATGCAATAAACTCCATGATCTCTAGCTAGATCAATGCATTGAATCCAAAGAAAAACAAACAAAAAAAAGTACTGAGGTAATTTTTCCTAGTCAAAGTTTGTCATTCTGAAAAAAGTTTCCCTTTGTAGCAACAGGAGATAATCATCAATTCACCAACACAAACGGAAGGAAAGACTCCAGGCACATAATAAGTGCTAAGTGATTGTTTATTGACTGTGATAGAATATGTGCTCATTGGTTAATTTTATTCACATATGATGGATGCAAGAAAATGAGACTCAGAGATAGAGGAAAATTGGAAAATGACAAGGTTTGAACCTGTATGGTACTGACTCAAAGTCCAGTCTCATCACAATCCTATGCAACCTCTATGGTGAACATAAAGAGATGATTCAGTGTATTGTGGGGTGGGGAGCAGTGGAAACAGTATTTGAAGGGATGTCAAGTGGAAGAGATAGAAGAAGGGCTAAATTTATTCTATTTTTCTCCAGAAGATTGTCCTGCAAGTGATAGATGGAAATCAGAATTAGACAAACGTAGGTTTTAAGTCAGAGAAAAGTAAAAGTAACAAACTCTGACTATAAAAGATTTCTAATAAGGAAATGGAATGATTCAAGGGTGAGGTTCTCTATTCCCTTAGTGTTATAAGTAGAAGTTTTCTCATCATGTGCAAAGCCTGCTCAAGTAGGGAGACAAATCACACCATGACTTGGCAAGCATTTATTAGGGTCCAAGTACATTCCTGGGACTACACAGTTTTCCAGGGATGCAAAGATTAAACGTAGACTGTCTGTGACAAAGATCTGAAAATGCCAGCATGACAACCAGCCTGCCAATCATAAAGCACTTCAGTTATTCCTGGCCCTTTTCTCTGAATACAAATAGAAGTAGAAAAATGACGGTCCCTGTCATTGAAGACTTTGCATTCTAATGAGGTAAAGTAACACCATAAACTGAAACTGAAAAGTGGAGGTGAGGTACCCAGGCATGAGAGCATGATAAAGAAAGTCCAGTGGAGATGAAATCTATAGCAGAGGAGCCTGGGGAGCTATGAAGAACATTACTGGTGGAGACTCCAGGATAGTATGAAGCAACTTCTAGAAAAGCTGCCTGCTAATGTTTGAGTTAGGGAAAAGAAGATTAGGACATTAGGGATGGTATGGCCACTTAGGAGGGGTTTCACTGGGATGTGCTTGAGAGGTGAAAGAATTTGTCAATAGCTTTCTGCTTTAACTAGTCATTTTTGCTAAATAGGTTATAAGCGGATTCTATACAGATATAAAAATGTATGCTTTTATCACCATCTAAATTTTGTCTCAAGCCACATATGCCTTGTTTTTAGTGGATGCCTTTAGTGGGACCCAGGTTTTGGTAATCCTAGATGTAGCAGTCACAGCAGCAGTAGAAATAGTAGTAGCAGTAATAGTAATAATAGCAGAAGCAGTAATAGTAACATAGAAAAGAAGAGGAATAGGGTGGCTAGCATTTACATAGTCTTTTGAAGTTTTCAAAGAACCTGGAGAATATTTCATTCTATGTTCACAGCTACCTTGAGAAATCTTACAGTTTAGTCATATCCTTTGTCTCCAAATCTTCATGACTCTGGGAAGATTTTTTTCCTTTCCTTCAGACAAAGATACTCTAGTGATTTGTCATTTCCTTCTACACCTCATTTTTATGAATAAGAAACTGAGGCAAACAGGGTTAAGTGTCTTACCCAGGTTCCCACAGCTAGTAAGTATCTAAGACCAGATTTGAAATCATGAAGATGAATCTTCCTATTTCCATACCTGGTGCTCTATCTATTGTGTTAGGTAATAATATTATCTCTATTTTGCAGATGAAAGAAAGGCATGAAGTTCTTAGGTGATTGTCCAATCTCACACACATTGTGAGTTTCTGAGTTTGGACTAAAATAACTCACGTCATCTTATAGATCCATACTAATATTTTTGGGGCTAAGAATCCAAAAATTAGGACCAAAGGAACAATTTATTCTTGTTACAACTGTCCCAAATAGAAAGTACATAATCAAATTCAGAAGGAAATAAGGGGAGAAACTGAGGCAAAGCAAAATCAATTACTTTTATCCAATGATGCAAATATACCTTTTTACCCAATGTAATAATCTTATGAGACATTTCCAATGATGTAATGTAATAGATTACTCCTACTAAATTGGAAAATATGGGGGGAGTAAATGATAAATTTTGGAGGAACTACTTGGGCAGGAACAATGAAACAATGAGGGTAAAATTGTAAATTGCTCAATCCATTTTTGAAAACAACTTAGAGTGATGCTAAAAAAAAGTTGTTAAACTACAAAACAACAAAATAAAATGTAAGTAACCTTTGTCCTAAAGCTTCTAGAAATAGATGTCTGCAAAATAAAAAAGAACATTATAGAGATTAAATACAAATAAATGAAAGCATTCCTAAGTGCACCTCCATAATGGCAAAGAATTAGACAGGAGGGGGGAGTATATCCAATTGTTTGGAAAATGTCTATAGAAATTATGGAAATAGAATGGAATATGCAACAGGATAGTACTATAACTATAACTTAAGGAATTAAACATACATGGAAACCATAAAACCATGGGAATATTTATAAATGAAGCAAAGAAAGCAAGAAAAAAAACAATATTTACTAACACTTTGACAATATGTACACAAAGCTGTAATTAAAAAAGGGTAAAAAAAAGAACTCAATAATATGTAATTATAATGATTGGCTCTAATCTGAAAGAGAATGTGAAGAAATCCACTCCTCTGACTTCTCAGCAGGTAGAGGGCAAATTAGATAGAACATTGACCTTAAACCATCAAGATATTATTTTGAATTTTTGTTATCAGAGTACCTGTGAGACCCTGTGGGAGTAAGATGTATACTGTATCTGCCTAAAATTCCTTTCCTGTAAAAGGAGGATAATAATAACACATGTGTCTGAAGAACACTATGAGGACAAATTTAGGTATTATTTGTAAAGTGGTGTAAGGAACTATATCTAAAGGAATTTGCACACCTTAATGGGTGTGCTTCTCTACAGTTTCTTATAATTTTCCTAACTTTTATTCTTCCCTGCCCCCTTCCATTCCTCATTAACTCCCCTCCTCTAGATCATGTCTTTCTACTTCTCTTTTCCCTCACTAATATTTTCTTTCTTTCTTTCTTTCTTCTTTCTTCCTTTCTTCTTTCTTCCTTCCTTCCTCTTTCTTTCTTTCTTTCTTTCTTTCTTTCTTTCTTTCTTTCTTTCTTTCTTTCTTTCTTTCTTTCTTTCTTTCTTTCTTTTCTCCTTCCCTACCTTTTGTTTTTCCATACCTCTTCATTTCTGTGATAATGTAAATGATAATATAAGAATGTGAGCTATCATGATTTATATGTGAAAAACTATGAATATAGAATATACTTCATGCCTTCCGTCTCACTTAATAGTTGGGTTTTGTCATGCCTTTAATAGATAATCTCTCTCAAAGATTTATAGGAAAAAATGGCCTAGGAAATATAGAGGTGGACATTTTTTAAATATTGTGATCATTGCAAATGAAAGGAGCATGTACACAGATTGAAATATTTTTCCATCAAAACCTTTGTATCTTTGTGATTAAGTTTAATGATTTTCAATCAGTAAGCTGTTTTTTCCCAAATACTGAAAGACATTCATCTGGTCCAGAGTTTCCTCATGGCATTTTTAACCTCTGTATTTCTAAGGGTGTAGATCAAGGGGTTTAACATAGGAGTAATCATAGTAGCACATGCAGATACAGCTTTGTCTATAGGAAAAGTGGCTACTGGCCTCATGTACAAGAATATACAGGGAGCAAAAAACAGGACCACCACTGTGAAGTGAGAGCTGCAGGTTGAAAATGCCTTCCGCTTTCCTTCTGAACTTCCACCCTTCAGGGAAGAGAGGATAACAATATATGAAACAACTAGGATGAGAAAGATTGACAGGCACATTATTCCACTGTTAGCTATGACTAAAAGACCAAGAACTTGGGTATCCATGCAGGCCAGCTTCAGCAATGGGAACAAATCACACATAAAGTGATCCATAACATTAGGGCCACAGAAGGGAAGATGGGCCATGAAGAGGAGTTGTATGGTGGCATGTATGGAACCTCCCATCCAGGCTGCTGCCACAAGCATGTGGCACACATGAGGATTCATGATGGTCATGTAGTGAAGGGGTTTGCAAATAGCCACATAGCGATCATAAGCCATGACCACCAGGAGTATGATTCCAACACCACCAAAAAAATGCTCTGCAAAGAGCTGAGTCAGACAGCCTTTCAGGGAGATGATTGTCTTCTCCTCAAGTAAATCCATAACCATTTTAGGGGCAATGATTGAAGAGTAGATAGCATCCACAATGGATAAGAATGTTAGAAAAAAATACATCGGTGATCTCAAAGTCTGACTGGCAGTCATGGTTATGACAATGAGTAAGTTTCCTATAATTGTGATAATATAAATTATTAAGAAAATGACAAAGAAAATTTTTCGAAGTTCTGGACTTTGTGTAAGGCCTAGCAGAATAAATTCAGTTACATTGTTTTTATTTTCCATTTCAGTCAATCATCTGGAAATTTCCTGATTTTCCCATAGTTTTATTCATTCTTCCTTTTTGTCTTCATTTCTTCTTCTAATGAGTCCTTTCTTATAACTCATCTGAAAACTTCAGTTATTTTAATTAAAAGTAGAGTGATTCATTAGTCTTCTTAATGAAACTGTTTATTCTGTTACAGATGAATTTTGTGCAGTGTCAATGAAAGCATACAGCATCCTCAATGCTAAGGAATGTGATTCATTTTCCTTTCATCTCAGAGGTAACTGATGATAGTAATTTCCTTTCATTTAACTAGTTCGTCCACAGCCCAATGAAGGGAGAAATAAGTCATCATCATGCCTATCAATGATAGAAATCCAATAGATTTATAGAACCCCTACTTGTTTTAAATTATATATTTATGTTGTAACTACATATTTCACATTTTAGCTGAAATTGTACATAACGTTAATGATTAGGTCTCTTTTAAGTCAAATGAGAAAGGCAGGTCTAAAACTTGACTGAGATAAGGGAGAATAATATTCATGGAGTCAGGAAAACTTTCCTGCCCTGCTCCTGGCCACATATCGCCTTTAGCAAATAACTTCACTTATATTTACCTAGGTAGCACTTTAAGGGAAGAAGCTGCAAACAGTGGATGGAGTGCAGGGGTAATGGAAGTTTCCTTTTTAAGAAATTCTTGAATCCAATGAAATCATGTCTGGTTAAAATGAAAAAAAAGTTCAGTGAGTAAGAGTAATAACAATAACTGACACTTTATAGTTTACACATACACACATATATATGAACTTGTTGCAGGGGAGGATGTAAAGGATATGTATATATTTATGTATGTTTTATTATATATTACATTTATATAAACATATGTTCACATATACATATACACTTTCATAAATCCACATATATACACATATGTAAACAAATATACACATTAATATGCTGTTAAAATGCCACATATTTAGTCTTTCTTATATAGCTTTTGTTTTGTTTTGTTTTCGTTTTTCTTTTTGTCTCCGGGTAGGAAATAAAGAAATTGGTTTAGACCATAAGAGAAAAGCCGATGGTAGTAATGCTTCTCTATGTTTTCTTGTTATAGTTTTCCTAACTTTTATGCTTCCCTGCCTCCTTCCTTTCCTTATTAACTTCCCTCCCCTAGAACATGTCTTTCTACCTCTCTTTTCCCTCACTACTATTGCCTTTCTTCCTTCCTTTCTCTCTGTTTTTCTCTTTCTTTCTTTCCTTCTTTCTTTCTTTCTTTCTTTCTTTCTTTCTTTCTTTCTTTCTTTCTCTCTTTCTTTTTTCTTTCTTTTTTTCTTTCTTTCCTCCTTCCCTCCATTTTGTTTTTCCATACCTCCTTCATTTCTTCATTCATTCCTTTCTTCCTTCTTCCTATCCTTCCTCAGTTCCTTGCTCTGTTCATTTATTTCATCATATGAAAATTTTACTTTCCTCTCTTCCAATTCCAACCCTTTAGTTAATCATTTCTACCATCATCTATGCTGGAGTTATCTGTGCTCTACTTCACTTTCTATCTATGCCTTGTCAAACTCCACTCCTGGATTATGGCCACTACTTACTTCCTCATGTCTAATACATATATCATTAAAATGGTCTGGAAGAAGTCACTGAGTCCCTTTCATGTATGTTATTTATCATTTTATTGTTCTCACCATTGGAAGGTATTTTATGTATGCTTTATTTATTAAATTTTATTCCCCACATAAAAATCCTCTGATGTGTCTCTCCTCTTTAAAATAATAGATAAAATTAAGTTAGTGAATTAGTGGTTGTAACATTCTTCACATGTGTTACCTCATTTAATTCTCATAAGTATTCCCGATGTAAAGATGAGAAAACTGAGGTTAAAAAAATTAAATGATTTGTTCAGGGTTAGATATTTGGTTAATACTTAGTCAAGAATCAATCTCGGGTCTCCATGAGTCTGAAACTTGTACTTTATCCACTATACCACCTAGTCATCATAAAACTCTAACACTACTATTCCCTCTCTCTCATGAGTTTATTTTTTGAAAGAATTAAAAAAAGAAATCTATTTAATGTATCCTTTATTCTCTCCTCCTTTCCTTTCAGTTATGGGAAGTAATCTTTTACCCTCTAAGAACAATATGTCTAATCCCGTAGATTGATCTCAACCCATCCTAAATCCTAGAGAAGCCTGAAATGACAATTCAAGGTCTTCCTAGTCACTGGTTCTTTCCCTGCTGCCCAACTCTATTTCCCAGTCTCCCTTACCATTTAATGTAACTTCACTTGACTCTCCCATGGCTCTAGATTTATCAGTCTTTATTTCTCCTACCTTTGATCAGTCAAATTCCTATGCTAAACTATTTCCATTTGCTGTCTGATTTTTTCTCTTCTCACTTCACCACCCAAGATAATCTGGGTTCTGACCAGATGAATCATCAGAGTTGACTGTCTCTGAGTGAGAATCTCTTAATTAGTGGTGTTTTATATCAGTTTTCACTATTCTTAGCTTACAACTTGTGGAACTCTTAAATTACTATGCAACTCATAACTTAACATACACCATACATAACTCTCTGTAACAAATGCTGTTGATAATTTCTGAACCTCCTGGATATCCTCTCCCTCTTGGGTCTTTGGTTATATTATTCTCTTCATTCTACTTCTGGTTGTCCAGGCACTCCTCCACCTCATTTGCTGGAAAATATCTAATGTCTTACCCCCTAACTATTAATGATATTGAAGGGGCTCTTATTTGTACAGTTTCCTTTTTTTCTCTATACTCATTTTCAGTGATGAAATCAGATTCCACAAGTTAAACTATCATATCTATGTAGATATGTAGATTACTCCTGAAAAATACACATATGTTATATGCATGTATATACATGTCTATATTTGTATGTGTATATGCTAATGTGTATGAATCTATCTATACGAATATACAAATATACAAATTGTGATGACCCGGAGTGAGGAAGACTCATCTTCCTGAGTTAGAAATCTGACTTCAGAAAGTTACAAGTTGATCTAAGGCAAGTCCCTCCACCCTGTTTGCCTTAGTTTCCTCATCTGTAAAATGAGCTGGATAAGGAAATGATAAACCACTCTAGGATTTTTGCCAAGAAAACATCAAAGAGAGTAACAAAGTGTTGGACACGACTAGAATAACCGAATAACAGCAACCACTTAATTGGTCTACCTACAATTTCTCCCCTCTACAATCCATTCACTTTAATTTAACTTGCAAATGGATATACTCCATCCAATGTCCTTACTCTAGAAACCACAGTGAACTCAAGAACCTCAAATGCCTCTTGCCCCTAAAATACAATACAAAGTGCTTTTTTAAGCATTTAAATCACTTGAAAATCTGTCTCTGTCCTGCATTTCCAGAAGCATTACAAATTGCTTCCAATCATTTTCTCTATTCTCCAGCCACACTGGCCCACTGACAAGTATCATTCAGTCAATAGAATGACCAGACAGGACAGACATCCTATTTGTAGCTTTCATGCTTTGAAAACGCCCTTTCCTCATGTGTGAAATACAGTCCTGCAACTCATTTTGTAATCTTCAATTTCCTTCAAAGCTCAGCTTGGGTTTCTCCTTCTAAAAGGTCTGTTCTTATACCTTACTTGTTAATGTCCCATCCCCTTAGGGATTATCTATAACTTTTATTTATGGTGGTATCAGTCTACCCCTGGTTTTCTTATATATTTATTTGAATCATTTTCCCCAGAAATAAATAGCACAAGGAAAAACACATGATCCATTTTGCCTTGTCTATTCATTCCATAATCCAGTTTTCAACCTTGAAGAAGGGAAGGTTTTCTTTAAGGTTAGTACTATTTCATATGTATCCTTGTATATGCAATGTCTGTCAAAGTGCCTTTTTCTTCAGTTATCAATAAATGTTTAATGAATAAATGAAATAATGTTTCAGAGACATTTTTAGTAATGCTGGATTTTGAGCGATAAAAACCAAGGTTTCTATACTAACTATAATGCATAGTGGTTATGTAATTTCAAAGAAGTAATTTAATTTCTCTGTCTCAAGCAATGCATTGACTTATTCAAGTTTAGAAAAAATGTGCCATTTTGCTTCTGGAGGAATTTTAAGCTATTCTGATAAAATTGATCAGAGCACAAAATTCATATTTATTATACTGATTATCCATAATGTATTGACAGATCTGACTATATCACTCAGTAACAGTATGAATTTAGCAAATCACTTGATATTTCTTTGCCAATTGTTTATAAGTGAGTAAATATAAGAAATACAAAGTTATCCAAAGGAACATTTAAAATGTGCAAACATTGACAATGAAGTGAACGAGGATAAGCAGAACCTAGGAGATTGTATCTTCTCCCATGTTTTGAAGAAAACTAGGGAATTCCAGAGACAGAGGTGAGGGAGGGAGAGGACTAGTAAAACAATACAGCCCCAGACTTTCAGAGGAGGAAGAATGTCAGCATTCATGTATACAAGCCAGATCCTTAAAAATATCCTCACTGTTACATACTTGACAAAGGAATGTTTAGCTTCTCAATGTAGAACCATGAGAACTGCTTTATGTCTTCCACCTCCTCCTCCTCCTCCTCTTGCTCTTTTTCCTTCTCTTCCTCTGCCTCCTCCTTCAATTCCTGCTCCTCCAGCACCACCATTACTACTACAATTGCCATTACCAAGATTACGACTATGACATCTGTGGCTATGATAAGGATTACTACCATTTCACTACCACCACTACCACAATCACCCACTTATCTATATTCTAGTTCCTCTAGTATGATGACATTGCAATTTATGAAAGTCCTCCTTAATCATAGTGCCTAGACCCAAACAAAACTCTAAAGATAAGGTCTGATAAGATCAAAATATAGTATAACTATAACTTACCCATTCTTGGAAGCCACATTTCTCTTGAGGCACCTCAAAATTTCATTGTATGATTGGCTATGCCATATGGTTGTCATATTGACCTTGACATATATTGAAATCCCTAGGTTTAAAAAAAATAGAACTATATACCTAACTCTGCCTCTTTCTTTGTATATTTTTAAAGTTGATTTCAGTTTAATATCACCCAAAGGCAAGACTTTACATTTAGTCCTATTGAACTCGATCTTCTTAAATTCAACCTGATGCTCTAGGGTGTCTAGATAATTTTGAATCCTGACTCTGTAATCCTCTAACCAATCTTAACTAAACTTTATTTAATCTGAAAATTTGATAAAATTACCATGTATACTTTATTTGAATGATGATAGCATTGCAAACTAACATAGGTCCAAACATAGATCCTTGGAGAAACCCACTAGGTTCATACTCCCATGGTAATATTGAACAATTAACAACATATCTTTATTATTATCACCATGCAAGCACTTATGGATCCATATTATTGTATCATCACTTATCTTCTACACAAGAATAAAAATAGATAATTTATTTAAAAAAACTTGCATAAAATTGGGATGAACAGTGTAAGTATATCTTCACATTTCCCCTCATCTAAAGATTCAATAATCCTATAAAATAGAAAATAAAAATGTTTCCTTATATTTTATGAAGTTGAACTACCAAATATATGACTACTCTTCCACCTCTGAAAGTCCCTGATCTAATCTTATAGACAAAGTAGTAGTTTGAAATTTTTGCTGTACTTGAAATCCAAAGCCTTGTTCCATGTCTTCAAGTTATTAAATAGTAAATCTGCAGATTGGAGGAAAGCTACTTATCAACTTTAGACCTTAGTATTTTCATCTGGATTTTATTGGGATACACTAAATGTCCTCTAAGAACATTTACTTAATGAAATTGATTTTTGTATGAAATGTTTAAAAAGAAATGACATTTCCCCTTGGGCTTTAATAGACCCATGACCCAAGGGTCTTTTCAGTAGAACCCTTTAGCAATTCCTTTGTATTGGGTGGTATTCCCTTGCTAAATATTATTTTACTTTTCTTGTGGGTGGGGGGGTACAGAGTCCTATGACTAAAAAAGTTGGGAGAAAAATACATAGAAGAAAAGATGGTCTCAATGCATTTTGGGAAATAGTCAATTGCACGATGGTCTGAAGCCTTGTTTAGCAGACTCTTGGTATGAAAGAGGTCAGCACTGTGTTCTCTTGACCTGCATACTCAGATAGAAATTGGCTTCCTTCCTGATGCACTTCTTTTCCCATATTTGTGTTCCTTCTTTTCCTATCACTGTGACAATAACCTTCCAGAAAGCATGCAACAGTTACTCACTAAGGTTAACAAATTCTCTCCCTGTATAAGATTGGCTATTATGTTTTACACTGGTTTAGATGTCAGAATTACACCTATTTTAATTCCTATTATTTTGACTTAGAAGTAATCACTTGATTTTTGAAACATCATCTCCGTACCTATGTGAAGGTTCAATTCGCAGATGCCTTTCCCTTCTTGCTCTTCTGACCAGCTTACCTTTTTGAACGATTGCATAAAACTGGCACTGCTCCAGATGAAGGGTGACAATCGAAATGACTGCTGTAGAAACCCCAATACCCGATGTAAAACCCCACCCCGTGCTTTGTAGAAGATTTTGAATTATCATACACCACTTAGTTATGAGGAGAAAAAAAGAGGAAAAAAAACTCGAGTTAGAGAAATAATTTATAGACACTGATCAATAGAGTTTGCAACATATCATCACTTAAATTCATAAGGAATCTCTTTTCAGAAAGACAAACAATTAAAACAATGTTCATCTTATGATAAAGGTGGAATGTCAGGTGTATCCATCAATTACCTTCTGAATAACTATAGTATTAAATACTGTCTCATTATTGCAATGGTGTCCCATTTAAGATGGTTCTCCAGTGTTTGGTGAGTTAATCAGCATGACAGTGAGCTCATTTTTTCCAAATGAGATGAGGGAGGGGGAGAATAACAACTGAGTAAGGTAAAGTTGGTAGTATTAAGAGAAAAAATAGCTCATAATTGCCACTAGCTAATTAGTGCTTATATCACCAAATCACATAGTTGAATGAAATCTAGTGGCACCTATGAAATATTAGGGGAACCAATCAACCACTACTATTTTTGGAGAAGACAATGCTAAAGATGTCTCAATGGTCAAGGAGATCCTTAGTGTTCCAACAGAATTTGGCAAGTCTATTTGCTACCAAGGAACCCAAAACAGTGAAGTCCAAAGGGATGGTTTAAAGTTACCATTTGCTAATGTGTTCATAATGACCAGAAAACAATCCTTAATGATTTTGAAGTAATATAACAAAAATACTTCTGGATATGGAGTCAGAGAACCCAGGAACAAAACAGTACTCTTCTCTTAATACCCTTTGTTACTTTGCTTTGGTCAACTCATCTCCATGGACCCATTTCTTCTCATTTATAAAATGAGAGAAAAGTTTATAATAGAAGGATGATGTCTAAGGTCCCATAGGTTTCTAAATCCTATGAAATTCCATCTTTTTTTTCTAAAGAAGAAATTAGAATGTGAGGTTAAAAGAAGCGTAGCACTATATCTTTCAACTCAACCAGTCTTATACAAAGGCAGTAAATTTGCTGACTAATACGAAAGGTTAAAAAGATCTTGTCACCACTATATAAGCCATACAAGTATATAACAATGACTGTAGCTTCTCAAAGTAAATTATATTATTATTTTAAATAATAACAATAATTGATAATGATAATTTTGTGAATATATTATTCAAAGAAATGTTTAGAATCATTTCCATAGACTTCAATATATATGATCCCTTTGTCTAAGGACCTATTTGAACTCAGGTCTTCTGGTTTCCAGTCTTGATATTCTATCAACATTTTTAATTCCTTCAAATAAATCTTAATATAATGAATCAATTAAAATTGAATAAACATGATCTTCTGACTATGTCAGATCCCTTCAATCTGTATGACTTTTGGCAAATCAGTTTTCTTCTCTGAAACTCCAGGGCATCTGGGATAAAATTGGGGGAAATATAGTTACAGAAATTATTTAAAGGATCTAAGTAAGAAAATCTCTTTGACAACTAAAAATGCATATAATTGATTACCTATACTATTCAGAATTATAAGGGCATAGAGATTTTATATGAGTATATATGCAAACTTTGTTTAAATTATAGGGTCAGATTTTGTCACCATGCATGCCCTAGAGCAGTGTCATAAGTAAATAATATAATTCCAGTTAGCTATCCAGTGGAAAATCCAGTGATTTTACATTCTCAAATTAGGTCAAAGAAAAACTTATAAACATAAATTTGCTCCTGGTGATGATATTCAATAACAAAATAGTGGACCATTATCATTACAGAAGACTTGAAATTACATGTGCCTCAAAGGAAATAGAGAAGTTTTAATAGAGAGTGTGAATGACTATCAGGAAATTATCAAAAAAAGTTGTGCATAAAAGAGGCCTCATAAAAAGATGTCCTCCAGAAGATGACACACCCTCTCCATCAGCACAGAGGCCTGAAAAAGATGATCCTGGGTGGTGCAGAGGCCTGTACACACAGCACACAGAGGCCCAGACAAGGCCTGACCACCCTGGTGGCAAGTTCACACACCAACCACAAGGGCCACTGCCAAGCCTATCACTGCAGGGCTGGGACTGGACTGAGAAGAGTAAAATTCAAATGCAGGGCCCCTGCCAGGGGCAGCAGCTACTCCTGGGAGTATCGATCCACAGCCTAGAAATTTTAAAACCCCCTATCTGGACTTCCAGGGACCAGGATGGCAAAGTGAACCTCATTTGCTCCAATCCCCACCACTGACCCTGAAAACAGTAATTTTTGCTCCAGGGCAAAATTTTAAACACAAAAGGCTTGGGAATCCTAGAGGAAGGGCATGGCTAGGACCCTGCCTTAAAATGGGTAGAAAGCAGACTGGAAAGACAAAGACTCTGGAGTCCTACTACCCTGAGAGAGAGGAACCAAATTAAGAGGGAGACAATGATGACTCCACACCCACAGCTGAAGCCTCAACAGGAAACTGGTCTCAGGAGCAGAAAGCTTTTCTAGATCAGCTCAAAAGTTACTTTGAAAACCAAATGAGAGAGATAGAAGATAAAATGAATAATTCTTTTAAAATCAAAATTGCAAAATTAGAAAAATATTACAAAGTAAACAGCTCCTTAAAAAAAGAAATATGTGTGATATGGAAAAGTAGCTCCACAAACTAACAAAGGAAAATAATTCGTTAAAAACTAGAATTAACTATCCATGTGACCTTGGGCAAGTTACTTAACCCCAATTGCCCTCCAAAAAGCAAAAAAAAAAAAAACTAGAATTAACCAAATTGAGGTGAATAACTCTTTGAGGAACCAAGAATTATTAAAACAAAACATCAAGAATGAAAAATTAAGGGGTAGAGCCAAGATGGTGGAGTAGAAACAGCACTTCCAAGGTGCTCTGCCCCACACCACCTCCAAACAATGTAAAAGGGGAATCTGAACAACTTCTGCAGCCCCAGCACCCACAGAACGACACAGAGAAGCTAACCTCCTGCTGACGGCAGCCCAGCAGCCTGCAAGGAGCAGTCAGCCATGGTTTTAGCCCCAGGGTGGCTGGGCCAGCAGCTGGCTGGAGGGACCCGAGAACACCAACAGCTGTGGCAATTCCAGAATTATCACCACAGATATGCCTAGGACAAAGTGAGAGGTTAGTGCCCTATGGACTTTGGGACCAGTACTTGGGGAACTCATTGGCCTCCTAACCTGGGGGCAAAAAGCTGCTGAGGAAATGCAGCACAGAGGCCATTTTGCAGTGTCAGTGGCAGCTCCAGCTCCTGGTCTTCAAACTGTAGAGAGATCCAGCAATCAGCCTGGGGGTTAATCACTCTTGCTTCAACCTGCTTGGATATGGATTGTGGTCTTGAGGGAAGGCCTGGGGTGGGTATCCAATTTGCCAGATCAGGTGGAGGCTCTACAAAGGCCACCCAACCTCTGGAAGTTGTGAAGACCCCACATTTGGGTTGGAAGCTCTCTTATCTGGTGGCAGAGTCCTACTGAGGCAACACACCCAAAAATCAAGTAATTAAGAGGCAATATGCCTAGGCGAAGGAAACAAAATAAACAGAAAAATGCAACTTTAGACTCGTATTTTGGGGGCAAAGAGGATCAAAGCATGGAACAGGAGGAGGACTGTGAGGTCAGAACTCCTGCACCAAAAGCCCCAAGTGAAAATACAAGCTGGCTACAGGCCATAGAGGACCTTAAGAAGCAGATAAGAGAAGTGGGGGGAAAATTGGGAAGAGAAATGAGAAAGACACAAGAAAAGTATGAAATGACAGTCAACAGCCTGACTGAGGAAAACAACACCTTAAAAAATAGACTAATTCAAATGGCAAAAGAGGCTCAGAAAGGCAATGAGGAGAAGAATGCCTTAAAAAGCTGAATTTTCCAGATGGAAAAAGAATCTAAAATGCTCACTGAAGAGAATCTTTCCTTCAGAGTTAGACTGGAGCAAATGGAAGCTAGTGACTTTATGAGAAATCAAGATGCTATTAAGCAGATCCAAACAAATGAAAGAATAGAAGGCAATGTGAAATATTTCATGGGAAAAACCACTGACCTGGACAATAGATCCAGGAGAGATAATTTAAAAATTATTGGACTACCTGAAAGTCATGATCAAAGAAAGAACCTAGAATTCATCCTTCAAGAAATTCTGAAGGAAAATTGCCCTGATGTTTTAGACCCAGAGGGGGAAATAGAGGTTGAAAGAATCCACCAGTCACCTCCTGAAAAGGATCCCCAAAAGAAAACTCCTAGGAATATTATAGCCAGGTTCCAGAACTCCCCAATCAAGGAGTAAATACTACAAGCAGCCAGGGAGAAATAATTCCAATAATATGGAAACAAAATCAGAATAGTCCAGGACCTGGCAGCTTCTACACCAAGGGATTGAAGGGCATGGAATATGATATTGCAGAGGGCAAAAGAGCTGGGACTGCAGCCAAGGGTCACCTACCCAGCAAAAATGAGTATCTTGTTTCAGGGGAAAATATGGTCATTCAGTGGAATAGAGGACTTCCAAGCATTCTTGATGAAAAAAACAGAGTTGAATAGAAAATTTCACTTTCAGACACAAGAAGCAAGAGATGCTTGAGAAGGTAATCAGGGAAATCAAAAGGAACTTATCAAATTTGAACTATTTATATTCCTACATGGAAAAACAAAAACTCTGTCTGATGAAACCTTTCTCGTTATGTAAATAATTGAAGAAGGGCATATGGACATATGAATACATATGTGAATGTGTGTATAAATGTTTACAGGTATACATGGATAGAAGGCACAGGTTGAATTTGGTGGGAAGGGATGATACTTAAGGGGTGAAGTTAAGAGGTGAGAGAGGAAAGTGGCAAGAGGAGATGGGGAGAGACAGGGTAGGGTAAACTATCTCATGTAGAAAAGGCAAGGGGAAGTAGTTGCAGGGGAGGGGAAGAACAGGAAGGCAAAAAGGCAAAACCCTATTCTCATTGAATTTGACTCAGGAAGAGAATCACATACATAATAAATGGGATATCTTACCCTGCAGGAGAGTAGGTGGAAGGGGGATGAGAGGAGGGATGATGGAGGGGAGGGCATTTTGGAGGGAGGGGAGGTTGGAAGTACCCACATTCAAAGAGGGACAGGATCAAAGTAGGGAATGGACCAGGTGGGGGTGGGATGGGTGGGAGGGAAATATAAGCAGTCTTTTACAATATATCTACTATGGTAATGTTTTGCATAGCTATACATGTACAACACATACTGAATTGCTTATCTTCTCAGAGGGAGTGGGTAACAAGGGGGGAGGGAATGGATCTGAAATTCGAAGTCTTAAAATTAAATGTTTCAAATGTATATAAATACTATTATTAATACTATTTTGCATGTAATTGGGAGAGAAGATGTTCAGACATTGGGGCTCAGAGATTCACCTTGCCCTAATGGCAAATTCGAAGGGGGTATGGGAGAAGATATGGGAGAGAGCAGATTGAATGAGGGGATATCAAGTGGGACTGCTATTCAGGGGTGGTGGTTAGGGGAAAATGGGGAAAATTGTAACTCAAAATCTGGTGGAAATGAATGATGTAAACCAGAAGTTAATAAAGCATTTGTTAAAAAAAAAAAGAAAAAAATAAACAAAATCAATAAAAAAGAATGAAAAATTAGGAAAACAGGCAAAATAATTCAATGGAAATATAACTGACCTGGAAAACAAATACAGGAGAGATAATCTGAGAATCGTAGGCCTACCAGAAAATCATGGTGAAAAAATGATCTTGGACATCATCTTCCAAGACCTCAGCAAGGAAAATTGTCCTGAGATACTAGAACCAGAGGGTAAAATAGAAATTGAGAGAATTCACTGGTCACCTCCTGAAAGATATCCCCAATTCAGAAGTCTGCAAAATGTTATGGTCAAAGTCTAGAGCTACCAGGTAAAGGAGAAAATACTACAAGCAGCCATAATGAAACAATTCAAATATTGTGGAACCACAGTGAGGATCACACAGGATCTGGCAACCTCTAAACTGAAAGATCAGAGAAAATGAAATACAATTTTCCACAAGGCAAAAGAGCTCAGGTTACAGCCAAGGATCACATACACAGTGAAACTGAACATATTCTTCCATTCAAGGAGATGGTCATTAAACACTATAACAGATTTCCAGACCTTCCTGATGAAAAAATCAGAGATAAATGGAAAATTCAACTTCCAATTATGAGATGCAAGAGAGACATAGAAAGGTGAACAACGAAAACACACACACACACACACACACACACACACACACACACACACACACACACACACACCCTGTTATTTAATAAGAACAAACTGTTTATAGACAAGTAGATGGTATGGGTATAAATTACACAAAATGATGAAAAAAACCTTATTAAGAGCTAAAAAGGGACTGCAATGGAAGAAGGGGAAAGAATGAAGCAGAAAAGGGTAACTTATGATGCAAAAAAAGAGGCATAAAAACAATATAATACAGGGAAAGAAGGGAGGGAGATGAGCATTATATAAGCTTTTCCTTCACTGGTTCTGGTGTAAGGAGGGAATAACACAACCAGTTAAGCATAGGATTCTATCCAGAAGAGACATAAAATGTATCATAATAGAGGGAAAGAGGGGAGGGAAAGGAGCTTTACATGAGATCTGTTTTTGTCAATCTTAGTTCAAATAAGAAATAACATACTACATTAAGTAGAAAAATCTATCTTATCCTACAGGTAGTAGGAGGGGGCAAGGGCTAAGAAAGGGAAGGTGATTAAAAGGGAGGGAAGAAATAAAGGGAAGTGAAGGAAAAAGGAGAGGGGCTGATAAGGGAATACTGAGGGAGGTGGTGGTCAAAAGGAAAACTCTTAAGGAGGGGAAGGGAGAAGGGAAGAAAAATAAAAGCATAAACAGGGGAGGGAATAGGATAAAGGGAAAGAGACAGATAGTAATCGTAACTGTGAACACGAATGGGATGAACTCTCCCATAAAGCAGAGTCAGAAAGCAGAATGGATTAAAAACCATAATCCTACAATATGCTGTTCACAAGAAACACATCTGAAACAGAGGGATACACACAGGGTAAAGGTAAAAGGCTGGAGTAAAATATATCGTGCTTCAGCTAAAGGAAAAAAAGCAAATGTAGCAATATTTATCTCAGATAAAGCAAAAGCAAAAATTGATCTAATTAAAAGAGATGAGGAAGGAAACTATATCCTTCTAAAAGGCACCATCAAGAATGCATTATTTAATATATATGCACCAAATGGTATAGCATCCAAATTCTTAGAGGAGAAGGTCAGAGAAATAGAGGAAGAAATAGATAGCAAAACTATACTAGTGGGGGACCTTAATCTCCCCATCTCTGAACTTGATCAATCCAACCTCAAAATAAACAAGAAAGAAGTTAAGGAGGTGAATAGAATTTTAGAGAGGGTAGGTATGATAGATCTGTAGAGAAAACTGAATGGTGATAAAAAGGAATATACATTCTTCTCAGAGGTATATGGCACATATGTAAAAATCGACCATGTACTAGGACATAAAAACCTCACAATTCAGTGCAGAAAGGCAGAAATATTAAATGCATCATTCTCAGATGAGGATGCAATAAAATCATATGCAATAAAGGGCCATGAAAAGATAGACTGAAAATTAATTGGAAACTAAACAATTTAATCCTAAAGAATGAGTGGGTCAAACTAGAAATTATAGAAATAATCAGTAACTTCATTCAAGAGAATGACAATGATTTGACAACATACCAAAATTTGTGGGATGCAACAAAGGCAGTTCTTAAGGGAAATTTTATATCCCTGAGTGCATTCATGAATAAATTAGAGAAAAGGAAGATCAACAAATTGGGCATGTACTTGAAAAAGCTAGGTAAAGAACAAATTGAAAACCCCCAGTTAAGTACTAAATTAGAAATAATGAAAACCAAAGGAGAGATTAATAAAATTGAAATGAAGAAAACAATTGAATTAATAGATAAAATTAAGAGCTGGTTTTATAAAAAACAACAATAAAATTGATAGACACTTAGCCAATATAAGCAAAAAGAAGGAAGGAAACCAAATTATGAACATGAAAAATGAAAAGGTAAATCTACAACCAATGAAGAGGATATTAAAACAATAATTAGGAATCATTTTGACAAATTATATGCACATAAATTTGACAATCTTAGTGAAATGGATGAATATTTACAAAAATATAAATTGTCCAGATTAACCGAAGAGGAAGTAAATTACTTAACCCCATCTCAGAAATAGAAATCAAACAAGCCACCAATGAGCTCCCTAGGAAAAAGTCACCAGGGCTAGCTGATTTACTAGCAAATTCCATCAAACATGTAAAGAACAATTGATTCCAATACTCTACAAAATATTTGGGAAAATTAGTGAAGAAGGAGTCCTACCAAATTCTTTTTATGACACCAGTATGGTACTGATACCTAAATAAAGAAGAGATAAAACAGAGAGAGAAAATTATAGACCAATTTCCCCCATGAATATAGAGGCAAAAATTTTAAATAAGATATTAGCTAAAAGACTACAGCAACTTATCACAAGAATAATACACTTTGATCAGGTAGGATCTATTCCAGGAATGCAAGGATGTCTTAATATTAAGAAAACCATCAATATAATAGATCATACCAACAATAAAACTATCAGAAACCACATGATTATTTCAATAGATGCAGAAAATTCTTCTGACAAAGTACTACACCCATTCTTATTAAAAACAAGGCAAAGTGACCGGGCGGAGCCAAGATGGCGGAAAGGAAGCAGTAACCTCGCTGAGCTCCTCTGTCACTAAGTCCAAAAGGGTAAATCTGAGCAGATTCCGGAGTGACGAAGCCCAGTGGAAGACAGAGTGTGGCAGAATCCAGCATAGGAGGTTGCCCAGAGTGCCCGCACAGGTCGAGCACAGAGCGTGTGGGGTCTGCACAGCTCAGACCTAAGAGCAGGCAAGCAGACTACACCAGAGAGAGAAAAAGCCCCAGCCTGCAGACTTACCAAGGACGAATCGCAGTCATCTCGCAGAGGGAACGGATCATTGGAGCCAGGTAGGAGAGTCGGGCCCCCAGTGGAGAGAGTGGCTTCTCAGGCTGCATTCAGCCCCAGCCTGGAAATTTAGAAACTGCCTGCCTGTATGATACAGGGGCTGGAATGGCAAAGTAAATTCTAGCTGCTCTGATCCTCCCATCCCTCCTTCATGAAGCAGAAAACCCAAAGATAAATCTCCCACCCAGACTGAAATCCCAAGTTAATGGAAATAGCCTCAGGCTTGAGAATCTCCAAGAAAGGGTGTAACTGAGACAGCCAGGAATCTGAAGAGAAGAGAGGGAGGGGACCCAACTAGCCCCACCTCACCTCACCAACAAAAGCCTACTTATAGCCCAGGGGTATAGAGGCAGAAATCTGAAGTGGTCAGACTCAACCCCACCTACACATCTACATTCCTCACTGACTTCCCTGACTTAGCCATAAACTAGCCACCCAGAGGTATTCAAAGTCAAGGATCAGGCCCCAAACTCATAGCCTGAGACACTAAGAAACAGGAAGTCACAATGGGAAGGAAGGAAGCTGAAAAGGAGAAGGGGAAGGCAAGAAAGTCTATTCGAGCATACTATGCAGGGCAAGAACAACAAAACACACAGGACAATATAGACTCTCTAACCACACCAGAGACCACAGAAGGAAACATGATCTGGTCTCAAGCCCAAATAGCATTCCTGGAGGAGCTTAAGAAAAATTTAAAGACCAAATCAGGGAGGCAATGACCAACTTGGAAAAAGAAAATACCTCCCTAAAAAAGGAACTTCAAAAAATTACTGAAGACCATAATTCACTAAAAATTAGATACAACCAAACTGAAACTCAGAACTCTATGATGCAGCAGGAGTCAATCGAAAAAAACAAGATGATCGAAAAATTGCAAGAAAATGTAAAATATCTCACTGGAAAATAACTGACCTAGAGAACAGATCCAGGAGAGACAACCTAAGAATTATTGGTCTACCAGAAAGCCATGATGAGAAAAGCAGTCTAGACAACATCCTCCAAGAGATTGTCAAAGAAAACTGTCCTGAGGTCCTTGAATCAGAAGATAAAATAGCTATTGATAGAATTCACCGGACTCCTCCTGAAAGAGATCCCAAACTGAAAACTCCAAGAAATATAGTAGCCAAATTCCAGAATTATAAGATTAAAGAAAAAATTCTACAAGCAGACAAAAAGAAACAATTCAAATATCGAGGAACTACAGTTAGGATCACACAGGACCTAGCAGCTTCAACATTAAAAGAGCGGAGGGACTGGAATTTGATATTTCGTAGGGCAAGAGAGCTAGGACTACAACCAAGGATTAACTACCCGGCAAAACTGAGCATAATCTTTCAGGCAAGGAGATGGACGTTTAATGAAGTAAGGGACTTCCAGACTTTCCTAATGAAAAAGCCAGAGCTCAATGGAAAATTTGATCTCCAATTACAAGACTCCAGAAGAACATAAAAAGGTAAACAAGGGTAACATAGACTCACACATGCAGAAGTGCACATACCCACACCCACAAACACAAACTCATTACTTGGGATGCAACAAGAGCAAAATGTTCACATCCCTATATGTGGAGCTGATAACTGTCAATATTTGAAATCTCTATGATTATCATGACCTGCAAAAGGGTTATACTTAGAGGGTGTGGGTATGAATGCACTAACATGGAGTCTAAAAAAAAAAAAAAAGAGAGGGGCGGCTAGGTGGCGCAGTGAATAGAGCGCCGGCCCTGGAATCAGAAGGACCTGAGTTCGGAGCCGGCCTCCGACACTTAATCCACACAAACAAAAACCTAGCCGTGTAACCTTGGGCAAGTTACTTAACCCCAATTGCCCTAAAGGGGCGGCTAGGTGGCGCAGTGAGTAAGAGCGCCGGCCTCGGAGTTTGGATGACCCGAGATCAGATCCGGCCTCAGAAAATGAGCACCCACGCATAAATCAAATGACTAGCCGTGTAACCTTGAGCAAGTTACTTAACCCCAATTGCTCTTTAAAAAAAAAAAAAAAAAAAAAAAGACTATTAAGGGGATCAATGGTACTGTAATGGGAAAAAGGAAAGGATGAGCTAGGAAAAGGTAAAATATGCCATCTGAAGAGGCATCAAAACACACTATAGAAGAAGGGAAAGTAAGAGGGAGAGGAACATCATTTAAACACTATTCTCACTGGTTCTGGTTCAAAGAAGGATCAAATTAATCAGTGAAGTTTAAGAATCTAACGTGAATAGACACATAAATTCATTAAATAGAGGAATTGGAGGGAGGGAGAGGAGCATTGTTTGAAATTTACTCTCATTGGTTTGGAATCAAACGGGGAGTAATTTACTCTGATAAGTATAAAAATTTGTTGTGTCCTATAGATAGTGGGAGGGTAAGGGGGGGGGTGAAAAGGAGGAGACTAAAGGGAGGGATTATAAGGGAGGGAAATAGTAGTAAGGGGAGAGGGTAGGTTAAGAAGGGGGGTCACTGGGTGGGAACACTGAGGGAGGGGGCGGTCAAAAGGGAAAACTTCAAGGAGGGGAAGGGAGAAGGAAGAAACAAAAACATAAACAGGGGAGGGAATAGGATGGAAGGGAAGAGACAGATAGTCATCATTACTGTGAATGTGAATGGGATGAACTCTCCCATAAAACAGAGGCGGATAGCAGAATGGATTAAAACCATAATCCTACAATATGCTGTCTACAAGAAACACATTTGAAACAAAGGGATACCCACAGGGTAAAGGTAAAAGGTTGGAGTAAAATTTATTATGCCTCAGCTAAAGTAAAAAAAGCAGGGGTAGCAATACTTATCTCAGATAAAGCAAAAGCAAAAATAGATCTAATTAAAAGAGATAAGGAAGGAAACTATATCCTACTAAAAGGCACCATTGAGAATGAAGCAATATCACTACTTAATATATATGCACCAAGTGGTATAGCATCCAAATTCCTAGAGAAGAAGTTAAAGGAAATAGAGGAAGAAATAGATAGCAAAACTATACTAGTGGGGGACCTTAATCTCCCCCTCTCTGAACTCGATAAATCTAACCTCAAAATAAACAAGAAAGAAGTTAAGGAGGTGAATAGAATCTTAGAGAGACTAGATATGATGGATCTCTGGAGAAAACTGAATGGGGATAAAAAGGAATTTACTTTCTTCTCAGCAGTGCATGGTACATACTCAAAAATAGACCATGTACTAGGGCATAAAAACCTCACAATCCAGTGCAGAAAGGCAGAAATATTAAGCGCATCATTCTCAGATCATGATGCAATAAAAATTATATGCAATAAAGGGCCATGGAAAGATAGACTAAAAACTAATTGGAAACTAAACAATTTAATCCTAAAAAATTGGTGGGTCAAACAAGAAATTATAGAAACAATCAATAATTTCATTCAAGAGAATGATAATAATGAAACAACATACCAAAATTTGTGGGATGCACTAAAGGCAGTTCTCAGGGGGAGTTTTATATCCCTGAGTGCATACTTAATTAAAGCAGAGAGAATCGAGGTCAATAAATTGGACATGCAATTGAAAAGCTAGAAAAAGAACAAATTGAAAATCCCCAATTAAGTACTAAATTAGAAATATTGAAAACCAAAGGTGAGATTAATAAAATTGAAATTAAGAAAACCATTGAATTAATAAATAAAACTAAGAGCTGGTTTTATGAAAAAATCAACAAAATTGATAGACCCTTAGTCAATATGATAAAAAAAAAGAAAGAAGAAAACCAAATTATGAGTATCAAAAATAAAAAGGGTGAATCTACCTCCAATGAAGAGGAAATCAAAAAAATAATGAGGAATTATTTTTCCCAATTGTATGCACATAAATATGACAATCTTAGTGAAATGGATGAATATTTACAAAATCACAAATTGCCCAGATTAACTGAAGAGGAAGTGAATTACCTAAATAACCCCATCTCAGAAAAAGAAATCAAACAAGCCATCAATGAACTCCCTAGGAAAAAATCTCCAGGGCCAGATGGGTTCACTAGTGAATTCTATCAAACATTTAAAGAACAATTGATTCCAATACTCTACAAACTATTTGGGAAAATTAGTGAAGAAGGAGTCCTACCAAACTCTTTCTATGACACAAATATGGTACTGATTCCTAAATCAGGAAGAGATAAAACAGAGAAAGAAAATTATAGACCAATCTCCCTCATGAATTTAGACGCAAAAATTCTAAATAAAATATTAGCCAAAAGACTCCAACAACTTATCACAAAAATAATACACCCTGATCAGGTAGGATTCATTCCAGGAATGCAAGGATGGTTTAATATTAGGAAAACCATCAATATAATTGAGCATATCAACAACAAAACTAGCAAAAACCACATGATCATCTCAATAGATGCAGAAAAGGCTTTTGACAAAGTACAACATCCATTCCTATTAAAAACACTAGAAAGTATAGGAATAAATGGAGCCTTCCTTAAAATAGTTGCTAGCATCTATCTAAAACCATCAGCAAGTATTATATGCAATGGGGATAAACTAGAAGCCTTTCCAATAAGATCAGGAGTGAAACAAGGGTGTCCACTATCACCCCTCTTATTCAATCTGGTACTTGAAACGTTAGCAGTAGCAATTAGAGAAGAAAAAGAAATCAAAGGAATCAAATTAGGCAAAGAAGTGACCAAGCTGTCACTCTTTGCAGATGATATGATGATATACTTAGAGAATCCTAGAGAATCAAGTAAAAAATTACTTGAGACAATAAATAAATTTGGCAAAGTTGCAGGATATAAAATAAACCCACATAAATCCTCAGCATTCCTGTACATCTCTAATAAAACTCAACAGCAAGAGATAGAAAGAGAAATCCCATTTAAAGTCACTGTAGACATTATAAAATATTTGGGAATCTACTTGCCAAAACAAACCCAGAATCTATATGATCACAACTACAAAACACTTCTCACAGAAATAAAATCAGATCTAAATAGTTGGAAAAATATCAATTGCTCGTGGCTGGGTCGAGCTAATATAATAAAAATGACAATTTTACCCAAACTAAATTATATATTTAGTGCCATTCCAATCAATTTACCAAAAAACTACTTTGTAGAGTTAGACAAAATAATAACAAAATTTATTTGGAAAAACAAAAGGTCTAGAATATCAAGGGAATTAATGAAAAGAAATGCTAGGGAAGGTGGACTAGCTATGCCAGATCTTCATCTGTATTATACAGCAGCAGTCATCAAAACTGCTTGGTACTGGCAGAGGTGTAGAGTAGTGGATCAATGGAATAGATTAGGTGCAGGAGACCCAGCAGTTAATGAATATAGCAATCTATTGTTCGATAAACCCAAAGACCCCAGTTTTTGGGATAAGAATGCACTGTTTGACAAAAACTGCTGGGAAAACTGGAATACAGTATGGCAGAAACTGGGCATAGATCACTAACACCATATACCAAAATCAAGTCTAAATGGGTGCATGATCTAGGTGTAAAGGATGATACTGTAAGCAATTTGGGAAAGCAAGGAATAGTTTACCTGACAGATCTGTGGAGAGGGGAAGATTTTAGGACCAAACAAGAATTAGAGAGCATTATAAAATGCAAAATGGATAATTTTGATTACATTAAATTGAAAAGCTTCTGCACAAACAAAGCCAATGTAACCAAGATCAAGAGGGAGGTGGGAAATTGGGAAAGAATTTTTACAACCTGTGTCTCTGATAAAGGACTCATTTCTAAAATTTATAGAGAATTGAGCCAAATCTATATGAATACAAGTCATTCCCCAATTGAGAAATGGTCAAAGGATATGAATAGGAAGTTTTCAGAGAAAGAAATTAAAGATATCTATAAGCATATGAAGAAATGCTCTAAATCACTATTAATTAGAGAAATGCAAATCAAAACAACTCTGAGATACCACATCTCTCCAGTCAGATTGGCTAAGATGACAAAACAAGAAAGTGACAAATGCTGGAGAGGATGTGGACAAATTGGAACGCTAATACATTGCTGGTGGAGTTGTGAACTTATCCAACCATTCTGGAGAGCAATCTGGAATTATGCCCAAAGGATTATAAATAATTTCATACCCTTTGACCCAGCCATACCACTCCTAGGGTTATATCCCAAAGAGATCATAGTAGTGGGAGGAAGAACCATATGTACAAAAATATTTTTAGCAGCCCTTTTTGTGGTTGCAAAGAATTGGAAACTAAAGGAGTGCCCATCAATTGGGGAATGGCTAAACAAGTTGTGGTATATGAATGTAATGGAATTTTATTGTGCTATAAGAAACGAGGAGGTGACGGATTTCATAATTACCTGGAGAGACTTATACAAACTGATGCTGAGCGAGAAGAGTAGAATCAGAAGAAATTTGTATACAATCACAGACATACCATATCTGTGACGACCAACTATGACAGACTGGACTCTTTTCAGCAATGCAGTGATATAAGTTAATCCCGAATGACTCAAGAAAGTGAGAAATGTGCCATCCAGAGATATAACTAGAAAGAACTGAGCCTGAATCCTGATGGAAGCAAACTAAATGATCTTGTTCCTCTCATTGTTTGGTTGTACTTCTTCCTTACCATCTTTCATCCCACCTAGTACAATATGCCTTTGTAATTGGAATAATGTTTAATATGAATGCATTTGCAGACCCTATACTGTACTATATGATGTCATGAGGGGAGGGGGGAGGGAAGTAAAGGAAATTTGAAAATCAAGGAACTATGGAATTGAATCTTGTCAACTGAAACTAAACTAATAAATTAATTAAAAAAAAAACAAGGCAAAGTATAGGAATAAATGGATCCTTCCTTATAATAATAAGTAATACATATTTAAAGACATTAGTGGAGTATTATATGTAATGAGAATAAGCTAGAAACATTTCTAATAAGATCCAGGATGAAACAAGGGTGTCCACTATCATCCCTATTATTCAATCTGGTACTGTAAATGTTAGTAGTAGCAATTAGGGAAGAAAAAGAAATCAAAAGAATCAAATTAGGCAAAGAAGAGACCAAGTTATCACTCATTGCAGATGATATGATGATATACTTAGAGAATCAAATAAAAAACTACTTGAGACAATAAATAAATTTGGCAAAGTTGCAGGATATAAAATAAACCCACATAAATCCTCAGCATTCCTGTTTATTTCTAATGAAATCCAACATCAAGGGATACAAAAAGAAATCCAATTTAAAGTTACTGAAGACATTATAAAATATTTGGGAATCTATCTGCCAAAACAAACCCAGGACGTATATGAACACAGTTACAAAACACTTTTCACAAAAATAAAGTCAGATCTAAGTAATTGGAAAAACATGAATTATTCATGGCTGGGTCGAGCTAATACAATAAAAATGACAGTTTTACCTAAATTAAATTACATATTTAGTGCCATAGCAATGAAATTACAAAAAAATAAAAATAAAAATTACTCTATAGAACTACAAAAAAATAGTAACAAAATTCATTTGGAAAAATAAAAGGCCCAGAATATCAATGGAATTAATGAAAAGAAATGGTAGGGAAGGTGGCCTAGGTTTAAGAGATTTTAATCTGTATTATAAAGCTGTAGTCATCAAAACTACTTATTACTGGCTGAGGAATAGAGCAGTGAATCAATGGAATTGATTGGGTACAGAAGAATCAGTAGTCAATGACTTTAGTAATCGACTGTTTCATAAACCCAAAGAACCCAGGTTTTGTGATAAGAACTATCTATTTAACAAAAAACTGCTGGGAAAACTGGAATATAGTGTGGCAGAAATTGGGCATAGACCATTATCTAACTGTATACAAAAATTAAGTTTAAATGGTTGCATGATCTAGGTATAAAGGATGATACTGTAAATAATCTGGGAAAGCAAGGAATGTTTTACATGTCAGATTTATGGAGAGAGGAAGACTTCATGACCAAACAAGAATTAGAGAGCATTAAAAAGTGGAAAAGGGATAACTTTGATTACATGAAATTGAAAAGCTTCTGTGCAAACAAAGCCAGTGTAACCAAGATTAAGAGGGAAGTGGGAAATTGGGAAAGAATTTTTGCGTCCAACGTCTCTAACAAAAGCCTCATTTCTAAAATATACAGAGAATTGAGTCAAATCTATAAGAATACAAATCATTCCCAAATTGATAAATGGAAAAAAAGGGTATGAACAGGCAATTCTCAGAGGAAGAAATTAAAGATAGGTATAAGCATATGAATAAATGCTCTAAACCACTATTGATTAGAGAAATGGAAATCAAAACAACTCTAAGATACCACATCTCATCTGTCAGATTGGCTAAGATGATGAAATAGGAAAATGATAAATGGGGGAGGGGATGTGGAAAAATTGTAACACTAATACATTGCTGGTAGAGTTGTGAACTCATTCAACCATTCTGTAGAGCAATCTGGAACTATGACCAAAGGGCTATAAATAATTGCATACCCTTTGATCCAGGAATACCACTTCTAGGGTTGTATCCCAAAGAGATCATAGAAGTGGGAGGAAGACCCATATGTACAAAATTATTTATAGCAGCTCTTTTTGTGGTGGCAAAGAATTGGAAATTAAGGGGATGCCCATTACTTGGGGAATCGCTAAAGAAGTTATACTATATGAATGTAATGGAATACTATTGTGCTATAAGAAATGAGGAGTAGATGGACTTCATCTTTACCTGGAGGGGCTTATACAAACTGATGCTGAGTGAGAAGAGCAGAACCAGGAGAAATTTGTGCACAGTTATAGACACAATATATGTTTGAAGACCAACTTTGATAGACTGAACTCTTCTCAGCAATGAAGAGCTATAAGTCAAATCTAAAAGACTCATGATGGAAAGAGATGTCTACATTCAGAGAAAGAACTAGAAAGAACAGAGTTTGAATGCAGATTGAAGCAAATTACCTGATCTCTTTCTTTTTATTGTTTGGTTTTGTTTCCTTTTTCCCATTGTTTGTTCCATCCTATACAATTCTTCTTTGTGACCTCACCAATGGCTAATGTGAAAGTATCTGTAGATCCTATACCTGATTGTATGCTGCCATGGCAGGCGTAGGAGAGAGAGGGGAAGAAAATTTGAAACTCAAAAAAAATGGGGAATTGAATCTTGTAAAGTAAAAGTAAATGAACAAATTGATAAAGACAAAAAAATGTCCTCCAAGAAATGGATGACCAAAAAAAAAAAAGTGATGGGACTTTAACATATGAAGAGCTCTATTGTTGACCTACTGTCCTCTCAATGTTAATATACCTAAAGGAAAATTGTTACCAGATTTGGAACAGCCTCTATGAAATTTTTCTGATAAGACATGGAAATACATCTCACACATACTTAATATGGACATGTCCCAAAGCAAGATGTAACAGAATATATATTGAATGATATTCTTATTTAAAATGAATCCTATGATTCTACTTTACCTTATTTCAAAATAGAAAATACTTTATTTCATATATATATGTATATATATACACACACACACATACACACATATATGTATATGTTATAAATCCATTACATTATATACAATTTAAATATTTCCTAGTAGTTTGCAACCTTAAGTTTCACAAGTTTTTGAGTTCCAAATTTTCTGCCCCCTTCCCATTATCTCCCTCATGGTGGCATGCAATCTGATATAGGTTCTGCATATACCTTCACATTAAACATTAGTCAAGTTGTAAAGAAGAATTATGGAATGGAATGGAGCAAATAACAAGGAAGAAGAAACAAAACAATACAAAACAAAAAAGATAGAGTAAGTAGTTTTCTTCAGTCTGTATTCAGACTCCATACTTCTTTCTCTGGATGTGGATAGCCTTTTCCATCATGATTCCTTTGGAGTTATTTTATAACTTTGCATTGATGAGGGTAGCCCAGTCTATCAATGTCAGTCATCACAGATATGATGTATCTGAAATTGTGCACAATGTTCTCCTGGTTCTGCTCTGCTCACTCAGCTTCAGTTTGTATATATCTCTCTAGGTCATTTTTATAAATCTCTCCAGGTCCTGCTCCTCATTTCTTATAGCACAATAGTATTCTGTTACAATCATATACCACGACTTGTTTAGTCATTCCTCAATTGATTGACCTCCCCCTGATGTCTATCAGTTCTTTGTCACCACAAAAACAGTTGCTATAAATATTTGTATATATGGGTCCTTTTCCCATTTTTATGATCTCATTGGGATACAATCCTAGAAGTGGTATTGCTGGTTCAAAGGGTGTGCCCTTTCCTATAGCTGTTTGGGCATAGTTCAAAATTGCTCTCCAGTATGGTGGGATCAGTTCACAACTCCACCAAAAATGAAATTGGTGTTCCATTTTTTCCATATCTTCTCCAGCATTTATCGTTTTAATGTTTTGTCATCTTAGCCAATCTGACAGGTGAGATGTGGTAACTAAGAGTTGTTTTATTTGCATTTCCCTGATCAGTAGTGATTTAAAGTATTTTTCATATGCTTATAGATATCTTTATTTCTTCCTCTGAAAACTGCCTCTTCATATCCTTTGGCCATTTATCAATTGGGGAATAACTTGTATTCTTATGAAATTGACTCAGTTCTCTGTATGTTTTAAAAATGAAGCCTTTGTGAGAGACACTGGTTGTAAAAATTCCTTCCCAAAATTCTGCTTCCCTCCTAATCTTGGTTACATTGGCTTTATTTGTATAAAAACATTTCAATTTAATGTAATCAAAATTATCCCTTTTGCATTTCGTAATGTTGTCTATCTCTTCTGTGGCCATAAATTCTTCCCTTCTCCATAAATCTGACAGATAAACTATTCCTTGTTCTCCCAGATTGCTTACAGTATCACCATTTATGTCTAAATCATGAACCCTTCTAGACTTTATTTTGGTATACTGTGTAAGATATTGGTCTATTCCCAGGTTCTGCCATATTATTTTCCAGTTTTCCCAGCAGTTTTCTTTTTCAAAGATGGTGAGTTCTTAGCCTAAAATCTGGAGTCTTTGGGTTTATCAAGTAGTAGATTGCTATATACAGTGAATACTGTTGTCTTGAGTACCTATTTTATTCCACTGATCTACCATTCTATTCCTCTATTCTATTTACTACTGAGTAGTAGTTTGATGCCTGCTGCTCTATAATAGAGTTTACCATCTGTTATGGCTAGGTTACCTTCTCTAGCATTTCTTTTCATTAATTCCCTTGATATTTTGGACCTTTTGTCCTTCCAGATGAGTTTTGTTATTATTATTTTGAGTTCCATAAAATATTTTTGGTATTTAATTGGTATGACACTAAATAGGCAAATTAATTTAAGCAAAATTATCATTTTTATTATATTAGCTCAGCCTAACCACCCATAACTTATATTCTTCCAATTATTTAGATCTGATTTTATTTGGGTGAAAAGTGAAAAAGAGATATTTAGCAGGGATAAATCCATCAAAATCCATCAAAAATAATTTCAAGCAACTTCTATGTATCAGGAACTGATACATAGCAGGGATAGTTTTGCCCTCAATAAGCTAATATTCTAATTGGTGGAACTGATACATCCTTAGATAAATATTCCAGTTTATTCATAATAATTCAGCAAACATTTGTCAAATATCTACTTGAATAGGCTTAGTATGTGGTACATAAAGAAAAAATGAGAAATCATTCCTGCTTTCAAGGAGCAGGATGGATACTAAAGGATAACATTCCTCAAAAGATGATACATAAGAAATAGAGATAGAAATATTAATTGATAATTTTATAGATATATATGTACTTATACATTCTGATTTAGATATATGATGAAGATATAAATCAAATTAATAAAATGATTGTTAATTTATATCAGGCCTAGCCAGAAGAGGAACATGGGAAGAGTATAGAGGATGAGTTATGACTTAAGTAAATTGTTCTAGAAAAAAAATAAGTAGTAAATAGAGAACAAATTCAAGTACAGATTATCTGAATAAAAAATTTTAAAAGATTCCTCTCTAATCTGTTGCCTTTTCAGGAGAGAGCAAGATTTATATTTCTTGTGGAGTAAACACTTTGGGCCTTGGTTTTTAAAGCAAGTTTATTCCATTTGAATTTACTTTTAAAAGCTAACTCATGAAAGGGCCAACATGAACAAAAATATTTATAGCAGCTCTTTTTGTGGTGGTCAAGAAATGGAAATTGAGGGGATGCCCATCAATTGGGGAATGGCTGCATAAGTCATAGTATATGAATATAATGAAATACAATTGTGCTATAAGAAATAAGGAGCAGACAGATTCATAATAACCTGGCAAGTCTTATATAAACTGATGCTGAGTGAGGATAGCAGAACCAGGAGGACTTTGTATACAGTTACAGACATGTTGGATCTGTGACGACTAACTTTGATAGACTGGGCTTCATTCAGCAATACAAGGTTATAAGGCATCTCCAAAAGACTCATGATGGAAAAGGCTATACACATTCAGAGAAAGGATTATGGAATCTGAATGCAGACTGAAGCAAAATACTTGCTCTCTCTTTTTCATTTTTTTGTTTTGTTTCTTCTTCTTTGTTATTCGTTCCATTGGTTATAATTCTTCTTTACAACTTGACTAATATTTAACGTGAAGATATATGTCGAACCTATATTGGATCGCATGTCAACATGGGGGGAGGAAGGGAAAAGGGGGAGAAAATTTGGAACTCAAAAACTTTTGGAACTGAATGTTGTAAACTTAGAGTAAATAATATTTTTTAATGAAAGTCCAAGGAAGAGTTCATCTTTATTACTACTGTCCCAAACAGAAAGTATATAATCAAATTTAGAAGAGAATATGGGAAGGAATTGAGGCAAAGGATAACAAACTAATTTTATCCAATGACATAAATATATGTTTTTACTCAATGTAATTATCTTTTATTAATTTCCAATGAAATAAGGTAATAAATCATTCATACCAAATTGGAAAGTATGGGGGAAAAGGAAATAGCCAATTTTGGAGCACCTTTTTAAAGACAGGAACAATACTACAACATGGTAGAATTTTTAATTAGTCCTTCCATTCTGGAAAACCATTTGGAGTGATGCTAAAAAAAATTTAATATAAAATAATTAAATATGATATTGATACCCTTTGGCCCAAATCTTCTAGAATTAGACATATGCAAAAAAAGACGATTATAGAGATTAAATCCAAATAAATAAATCACTCATGACTGCTTGTTCATAATGGCAAATAGTTAGAAGTAAAGTATATCATATTTGTTGGAAAATGGTTACAGAAATTATGGTACAAGATTGGAATATAAAAAAGAATAGTACTATACCCTAAGAAGTAAGGAATATAAAGAATTCAGAAAATTATGGGAACACTTATTGATAAAGGAAAAAAAATGAGAAAAACAATACAATTTTGACAATATACACAGAAAGCTGATATTAAAAACAAAATGAAAAAGAAATTGAGTAATATATAATTGTAATTCCTTAGTCTAATCCCAGAGATTACGTGAGGAAATGCACTTCTCTCTTTGCTCTGCAGAGGTATAACTGGAGGTAGATGGGTGGTAAATCAGTAAGATATCAGTTTTAATTTTTTTCTATTGGACAATGACTATATGTGGGATACTATGGGGATTAGCTATATGGTGTATTTGCCTAAATTTTCTTGAATGTAAAAGGATAATGATAGCATTTACCTCTGAAGGGTGTTGTGAGGGCAAACTGAGTTAATATTTGTAAAGGGTTTTGAGAAACTATATCTAAAGCATTTCAGAAACCTTAATGGGCTATACCAGTGGTAACTAGCATCATTATTATTATATGGAAGACTATGGATAATGAGCATTCTACATGTTGTCAGGTTCAATTAATATTTAGGTTTGTCATTAATTTAACAAATCAATTCAACCTCTCTCAAAGATTTGTTGGAAATGTCACTGTGGAAATAAATGAAAGGTCTGTGATCTTTGTTAATGAAAGTGATGAGGGAGTGATAAGTGTCACAGGGGCTCTTATGACCAGAGTTCCTGCTGGGCAGTCTGGAAGGAATTCACAAGGCCCAAGCAATATTCTAAGTCAGGATTGTAAAAGTTTATTGTTACTCTATACAGTGGGCAGGAGGTCTTAGGGAACCTGCAAACTTAAAAAAGTCATAGGTATAGTTTATAAAGAGTTACAGTAGTCGAGGGTGGCTAGGTGTCACAGTGAATAGAGCACCAGCCCTGGAGTCAGGAGGACCTGAATTCAAATCTGGCCTCAGACACTCAACACAAAAACTAGCCGTGTGACCTTGGGCAAGTCACTTCACCCCAATTGCCCTCCAAAAAGCAAAAAAAAAAAAAAGTTACAGTAGTAAATCAGATGTTAATTATGCTAACTAGGTGGGTTAGGGTGGGATAATGGAGGAGTTAAGGAGTGGTCAATGCTTAAAGGAACATGCACTTTTAATATCAACTGCACTGGCTTATTACCCATAATTCACTGGGAAATAGCCCAAGGGGGGACTACCTGGAGGTGTGGTTTTAGGCTTGAAAAGTCACTTAGTCAACTAGCAGTCAGGGCTGACTGAGAAGTGCCTAGTGTGCCACCCATCAGTGTCATGTTTGACAACATGGATGTTGGGAACCAAGGCTAAAGGGGATTCAGTATGTGTATAATTGCCTGAGGAGTTAACTTTGAAGGATTTAACATTGAAGGATTCAAAGGTTCAGCTGGCCATTATACTAGGGGGAGATAATATTTGCCTAAGCTAAAAAGTTTATAGATGGTTTAGGGAAGGATTCATAGGTGTAGCTTGTTATTGTACCAAGCACAGATAAACAGTTCATGAATTGTTGCTAGGCAGAGTGCTGGCAGGGGGAAGGAGCAGAGTCAATGCTCTGAGGCTGAGGGGGCAGGATGTAATTTTACAAACTGGTTTTACAAATTGAATTTACAAATTGATATTACAAACATAGACACCCCAAGCACCCCATAAAAAAGACTATGTGCCTTGATTAAAATCTTATTCCATTAGAACACTTGTATCCTTCTTCTGTATTTGAATGATTTTCAATTAGTAAACTGACTTTTCCTGAACAATCAGAAGCATTCATCTTATCCAGAGTTTCCTCATGGCATTTTTAACTTCTGTATTTCTAAGGGTATAGATCAAGGGGTTTAACATAGGAGTAATCATAGAAGCACATGCAGATACAGCTTTATCTATGGGAAAAGTGGTTACTGGCCTCACATACAAGAATATACAGGGAGCAAAAAACAAGACAACCACTGTGAAGTGAGAAGTGCAGGTGGAAAGAGCCTTCCACCTTCCTTCTGAACTACATCTCTTCAGGGAAGAGAGGATAATGACATAGGAGGCAATTAACACAAGAAAGATTGATAGGCACAGTACTCCACTATTAGCAATGACTAAAAGGCCAAGAATTTGGGTGTCCATACAGGCCAGTTTCAGCAATGGGAATAAGTCACACATGAAGTGATCCATAACATTAGGGCCACAGAAGGGAAGATGGGCCATGAAGAGGAGTTGTATGGTGGCATGTATGGAGCCCCCCACCCAGGATGTTGCCACCAGCAATTGGCATACATGAGGATTCATGATGACCATGTAGTGCAGGGGTTTACAGATGGCCACATAGCGATCATAAGCCATGACTACCAGGAGCATGATTCCAACACCACCAAAAAAATGGGCTGCAAAGAGCTGAGTCAGACAGTCTTCCAGGGAGATGATTGTCTTCTCATAGAGTAAATCCACAACCAGCTTTGGAGCAACAACTGAAGAGTAGATAGCATCCGAGATAGATAAGAAGGTGAGAAAAAAGTACATAGGTGATCTCAAAGTTTTACTGGTAGTCATGGTTATGACAATAACTAAGTTTCCTATAATTGTGATAATATAAATGATTAAAAAAGTGACAAAATATATTTTTCTAAGCTCTGGACTTTGTGTAAAGCCTAGCAGAATGAATTCAGTTACATTGCTTTTACTCTCCATTTTGGTCAATCATCTTGCAACATCCTGGTTTTACCTTAGTCATATTGGTTCTTTCCTTTTGTCTTCATTTCTACCTTTAATGAGATTTTGTCTATACCTCACCGTAAATGTCCAGTTATTTTAATTCAAAGTTGAGTCAGTCATGAATGAGTCTTCCACATAACAACTGCTTATTCTTCTAGGCATGAATTTTGTACAGTGTGAAAGAAGGGAAACAACATCCTCTATGCTAAGAAAGGTTGTTCATCTTTTCATCTTAGAAGTAATTAATTGGTGATAGTAAATTCCTTTCATGTAACTAGTTTGTCTGCAACCCAAAGAAGGGAGAAATGAGTAAACTTCATGTTTATCAATGATTAATATAACTCCTATTGTTTTGAATTACATACTTAGGTTACAACTACATATTTCACATTTTAATTGAAATTGTATATAAATTTCATGAGTTTTTTTAAAATAAAATGGAAAGGGAGGATCTAAAAAGCTTGCTTGAGTTAAGACAGTAGATAGAAAAATAACCTTGAAGATAGCAGAGTAGAAACAGCACATCCAAGGTGCTCTCCCCCCAGATCACCTCCAAACCACATGAAAGGGGACTCTGAACAACTTCTGGAGCCCAGCACCCACAGAATGACACAGAGAAGCTAATCTCCCACTGAGGACAGCCCAGCAGCCCTGAAGGGAGGGCCAGCTCGCGGAGAACTGAGCCCAGGTCCACATGAGACTCAGTTTAATCCCCAGGGTGGCCAGGCCTGCAGCTGGCTGGAGGGACCCCAAAACACCAGCAGCTGTGGAGATTCCAGAATCATCAACACAGACATGCCTAGGACAAAGTAAGAGAACATATGGGGTCTGCACAGCTCAGACTTAAGAGCAGACAAGCAGACTACACCAGAAAGTGAAGAAGCCCAACCTACAGACTTACCAAGGACCAATCACAGTCATCTCACCTTTACCTCAGGAGGGGACAAGAGCAATCATTGGAGCCAGGTAGGAGATTCGGGGCCCCCAGCAGATATAGAAGCTTCTCCTGCAGGTATCTGCCCCCAGCCTGGAAGTTTAGAAACTGCCTGCCTGTATAATACCAGGGCTAGACTGGCAAAGTAAATTCTAGTGGCTCTGATCCTCCCATCCCTCCTTTATGAAGTAGAAAAACCCAAAGATAAGTCTCCCACCCAGATTGAAATCCCAAGTTAATGGAAATAGCCTCAGGCTTGGAAGTCCCCAAGAAGGGGTGTAACTGGGAAAACCAGGAGTCTGAAGAGAAGAGAGGGAGGGGTCCCACAAGCCCCACCTCACTTCACCAACAAAAGCCTCCTTATAGCCCAGGGGTATAGAGGCAGAAATCAATTCATCTCCACAGTCTTCCTGCCTTAGCCTCAAACTAGGCACCCAGAGGCTACAGCACCCAAAGTCAACAACCAGGCCCTTAGCTCATAGCCTGAGAAACTAAAAAATTGGAAATCACAATGGGAAGGAAGGAAGCAGAGAAGGAGAAGGGGAAGGCAAGAAAGTCTATCCAAGCCTACTATGTGGGTCAAGAACAAACAAATAGGGGTGGCTAGGTGGCGCAGTGAGTAAGAGCACCGGCCTCAGAGTTGGGATGACCCGAGATCGAAACTGGCCTCAGAAAATGAGCACCCACACATAAAATAATGACTAGCCGTGTAACCTTGAGCAAGTTACTTAACCCCAATTGCTTTAAAAAAAAAAAAAAAAGAATAGGTGGGTCAAACAAGAAATTCTAGAAACAATCAATAATTTCATTCAAGATAATGATAATAATGAGACAACATACCAAAATCTGTGAGATGCATTAAAGGCAGTTCTAAAGGGAAGTTTTATATCCCTGAGTGCATACTTAATTAAAGCAGAGAGAAGGGAGGTGAATGAATTCGACATGCAATTGAAAAAGCTAGAAAAAGAACAAATTGAAAATCCCCAATTTAGTACTAAATTAGAAATATTGAAAACCAAAGGAGAGATTAATAAAATTGAAATTAAGAAAACTATTGAATTAATAAATAAAACTAAGGGGTGGTTTTATGAAAAAAAAAACAACAATAAAATTAATAGACCTTTAGTCAATATAATGAAAATAAAGAAAGAAGTAAACCAAATCATGAGCATCAAAAATGAAAAGGGTGAATCTACCTCCAATGAAGAGGAAATCAAAAAAATAATGAGGAATTATGTTTCCCAATTGTATGCACATAAATATGACAATCTTAGTGAAATGGTTGAATATCTACAAAATTACAAGTTGCCCAGATTAACTGAAGAGGAAGTGAATTACCTAAATAACCCCATCTCAGAAAAAGAAATCAAACAAGCCATCAATGAACTCCCTAGGAAAAAATCTCCAGGGCCAGATGGGTTCACTAGTGAATTCTATCAAACATTTAAAGAACAATTGATTCCAGTACTCTACAAACTATTTGGGAAAATCAGTGAAGAAGGAGTCTTACCAAATTCTTTCTATGACACAAATATGGTACTGATTCCTAAATCAGGAAGAGATAAAACAGAGAAAGAAAATTATAGACCAATTTCCCTCATGAATTTAGATGCAAAAATTTTAAATAAAATATTAGCCAAAAGACTCCAACAACTTATCACAAAAATAATACACTTTGATCAGGTAGGATTTATTCCAGGAATGCAAGGATGGTTTGATATTAGGAAAACCATCAGTATAGTTGAGCATATCAACAATAAAACTAGCAGAAACGACATGATTATCTCATTAGATGCAGAAAAGGCTTTTGACAAAGTACAACATCCATTCCTATTAAAAACACTAGAAAGTATAGCCTTTCTTAAAATAGTTGATAGCATCTATTTACAACCAGCAACAAGTATTATATGCAATGGGGATAAATTAGAAGCATTTCCAATAAGATCAGGAGTGAAACAAGGGTGTCCACTATCACGCCTCTTATTCAATCTGGTACTAGAAATGTTAGCAGTAGCAATTAGAGAAGAAGAAGAAATCAAAGGAATCAAATTAGGCAAAGAAGAGACCAAGCTATCACTCTTTGCAGATGATATGATGATATACTTAGAGAATCCTAGAGAATCAAGTAAAAAACTACTTGAGACAATACATAAATTTGGCAAAGTTACAGGATATAAAATAAACCCACATAAATCCTCAGCATTCCTGTATATATCTAATGAAACTCAACATCAAGAGATAGAAAGAGAAATCTCATTTAAAGTCACTGTAGACATTATAAAATACTTAGGAATCTACCTGCCAAAACAAACCCAGAATCTATATGATCACAACTACAAAACACTTCTCACACAAATAAAATCAGATCTAACTAATTGGAAAAATATCAGTTGCTCATGGCTGGGTCAAGCTTATATAATAAAATGACAATTTTACCCAAACCAAACTATATATTTAGTGCCATACCAATCAATTTACCAAAGAATTAGACAAAATAATAACAAAATTTATTTGGAAAAACAACAGTCTAGAATATCAAGGGAATTAATGAAAAGAAACGTTAGGGAAGGTGGACTAGTTATGCCAGATTTTAATCTGTATTATACAGCAGCAGTCATCAAAACTGCTTGGTAGTGGCAGAGGAGTAGAGTAGTGGATCAATGGAATAGATTGGGTGCAGGAGACCCAGCAGTTAATGAATATAGTAATCTATTGTTCGATAAACACAAAGACCCCAGTTTTTGGGATAAGAATGCAGTACTTGACAAAAACTGCTGGGAAAACTGGAATACAGTATGGCAGAAACAGGGCATAGATCATTACCTAATACCATATACCAAAATCAAGTCTAAATGGGTGCATGATCTAGGTATAAAGGATGATATTGTACGCAATCTGGGAAAGCAAGGAATAGTTTACCTGTCAGATTTGTGGAGGGGGAAGACTTTAGGGCCAAATAAGATTTAGAGTGCATTATAAAATGCAAAATGGATAATTTTGATTACATTAAATTGAAAAGCTTCTGCACAAACAAAGCCAATGTAACCAAGATCAAGAGGGAGGTGGAAATTGGGAAAGAATTTTCACAAACTATGTCTCTGATAAAGGACTCATTTCTAAAATTTACAGAGAATTGAGTCAAATCTATATGAATACAAGTCATTCCCCAATTGATAAATGGTCAAAGGATATGAACAGGCAATTTTCAGAGAAAGAAATTAAAGATATCTATAAGCATATGGAGAAATGCTCTAAATCACTATTGATTAGATAAATGCAAATCAAAACAACTCTGAGATACCACCTCTCTCCAGTCAGATTGGCTAAGATGACAAAACAAGAAAGTGACAAATGCTGGAGAGGATGTGGGCAAATTGGAACACTAATGCATTGCTGGTGGAGTTTTGAACTTATCCAACCATTCTGGAGAGCAATCTGGAATTATGCCCAAACGACTATAAATAATTTCATACCCTTTGACCCAGCAATATCACTTCTAGGGTTATATCCCAAAGAGATCATAGAAGTGGGAGGAAGACCCATATGTACAAAAATATTTATAGCAGCCCTTTTTTGTGGTTGCAAAGAATTGGAAACTAAAGGTGTGTCCATCAATTGGGGAATGGCTAAACAAGTTATGGTATGTGAATGTAATGGAATATTATTGTGCTATAAGAAATGAGGAGGAGACAGATTTCATATTTACCTGGAGAGGCTTATACAAAGTGATGCTGAGCAAGAAGAGTAGAATCAGAAGAAATTTGTATACAATCACAGACAGATCATATGTGTGATGACCAACTATGACAGACTGGACTCTTTTCAGCAATGCAGTGATATAAGTCAATCCTGAAAAACTCAAAAAAGAGAGAAATGTGAAATCCAGATACATAACTAGAAAGGACTGAGCCTGAATCCTGATGGAAGCAAACTAATTGATCTTTTTCTTTTCATTGTTTGGTTTTATTTCTTCTTTATCATTCTCCATCCCACCTAGTACAATATGTACAAATGTAATTGGACCAATCACTAATATGAATATATTTACAGATCCTATACTGGACTATATGTGGTCATGGGTGGTGGGGGGAGGGAAGCAAATGAAATCTGAAAATCTAGGAACTATGGAATTGAATCTTGTTAACTGAAACTAAACTAATAAATTAATTTAAAAAAAAAGAAAAATAACCTTGGAGTCAGGAAAACTTTCATTTCATTTTTCTGGCTATGTGGCCCTGAGCAAATCACTTCATCTATAATTACCTAGGTATTTCTTTAAGTCCAAAAGTTTCAAAGCACTGGATATAATGCAGAGATAATGGAAGCTTCCTTGTTAGGATATTCTTGAATACAATGAAATCACATATCTGGTTTAAAAAAAGGAAAAAAAAGATCAGTGAGTATGAGTCATAATAACAATAACTGATAATTTAAATTGCATAAATATAAAAGATACAAAACTATCCAAAGTAATTTTCAAAAGGTGCAAATATTAACAATATGGTGAAGCAGGACAAGCAACATATAAGAGATTGCATCTTCCCTTTCTTTGAAGAAAACTAGGGAATCGCACAGGGAGGGAGTGCACTAGCACACCCACATTATCTCATGACTTCAGAGGAAGAAGGATCTCAATATCCCAGAAGTCAAATGCATATATTTGATTCTTAAAAAAATCCTCACTATTGCATACCTGACAAAAGAATACCTAGCCTCTTCGTGTAGAACGACGAGAATTACTTCTTTTTGTCGTCCTCTTGGCCTTCATCCTCCGCCTGCACTGTCTCTTCCTCCATCTTCTCCTCCTCCTTCTCCTCTACCCCCATCTCCACCACCACCACCATTGCTATTACTATGACAATGACAATGAGTACTATGACTTCAATAAGTATTACTACCATACCACTTCCACTGCTACCACACTATTCTCATTCCCCCACTATGATTACATTGCAATTTTATTATGGTCCTCCTTAAATCAAACTGTCTACAGCCGACTCTGCCTCTTCCTTTTCTTCTTCCTGTTCTGCTCTTCTTCCTCCTCCTCCTCCCTGTCTTCTTCTACCACTATCTCCACTACCACTATCATTGCTATCAGTATGACAATAAAAATGACTGCTATGACTTCAATGAGTATTACTACCATACTGTTGTCACTACTCCCACAATGACCACCTCATCACTCTTCTGGTTCTCCCACTGTGATTACATTGCAATTTTAAGAAAGTCCTCCTTAAATCAAACTGTCTAGAATCAAACACAACAGTACAGATGAATTCTGACAAGGTTAGAATATTGTGTAATTATTGATTCCCTGTTCTTGGAAATCACTTTTCACATTTCTCTTCAGACATCTCAAGAATTCATGAGCCTTTTTATAGTTATGACTATGTCACACTGTTGCCATTTTGAGCTTGTAGTTTATTAAAATCTGAGATTTTTTAAAAAGGAAACTACATCCTACTTTGTCTATTTCTTCATGCATTTTAAAGTTAATGTCAGTTTAATATCACCCAAAGTGAGACTTTATATTTAGAACTATTTATATTTCTAACTATTAAATTTGATCACAAATTCAGCCAAATGTTCTAGGCTGTCTAGACAATTTTGAATCCTCACTCTGTAATTTTCTAACTATCCTAACTATTCTTCTAAATTTTATTTAATCTGAATATTTGATAAGCTTTCAAAATATACTTTATCTGAATCATAATTACATTGTGAAATAGCATAGCACCAAACACAGATCCCTGGAGAAGCCCACAGCATTCATGCTCCCGTGATGGCATTTAACAATTAACATGTCTTAATTACTACCACCTAACCACTCATGGATCCATCTGACTGTATTATCATCAATGTTCTCTTCAAGGATAAAAAGGGATAATTTATCAAAATCTTTGCTAAAATCTATATGAACTAGTAAGCTGTATTTTCAAACTTCCCATTATCTACAGATTCAATAATCCTTTAAAATTGGAAAATATTTTCCCCATATGTTTTGTGAAACTGAACTACAGAATATCTGATGTGCCTTCTGTCTCTGACAGTCTCTGTTCTAATTGTCCAGGCAATGTGGTCGATTAAAATTCATGCTGGATTTGGAAGCAAAAGCCTTGCTCAACATTTTCAAACTTCCAAATTGTAAATCTTTGGTTGTGAGTAAAGTCACTTAGCAGTTTTAGGCATCATTAACCCCATCTGTAATAAATGGGAAAACAAAACATGTCTTCTAAGTACATTTCATTTCAATCACAAAAGTAAAGATTCTATGAAATATCTTTTGAAAAGATATTCTATTTCCAGTCAGGCATTAAGAGACCCATGTTCCATGGGTTTGTCAATGCAATCCTTGAGCAATTCCTTTGTATTGTGTGGCGCTCTTTTGTTAAATTTTATTTTTATTTCTGATTGAGGAGTACTCTCTTATAACTAACAAATATAAGGAAAAATCTATAGAAAGAAAGAGAATGTAACTGCATTTAGGAACCAGTCAATTGCCTGATGATCTGGAGCTCTGGTTACCAAACTCTCTGTACCCAAGATTTCAGAATTGAGTTCTCCTCACCTATGTGCTCATGGAGAAGTTGCTTGTCTTCTAGATGCACAAGTGCTTTTTCTTTTCCTGTTGATGTGAATAAAACTTTCCATAAACCATGGAATAGTTACTCGGCAGTATTCCTCCTTCCTCTCTTTGCATTATGGCCATTATGTTTTATACAGTATTAGAAGTCAGAATCCCACCTATTTTACTTCCTACTATCTTGACTTTAGACAAATCACTTGATTTCCCAGATCTTCGGTTTCTTACCTGGGAGGATGTTCAGTTGGAAGATGTCTTTCCTCTCTTGCTCTTCTGAGCAGTTTGCCTTTTGTAGAACTAGATAAAACTGACACTGCTTCAGATGAAGAATTGAAATATTTGCTATGTAAACCCAAATACCTTACATAAAACTCCACCTTGTGATTTTCAGAAGATTTTGAATTATCACATAACACTTGGAGATTCGAGGGGAAAAGGAAAAAAAAAACCTCAAGAGTTTGAGAAATGTTTTAAACACTGTTCAATGGAGTTTTTAAGAAATCATTGTCTAGTTTCATGAGGAACCTCTTTCCAGAAAGATAAATAGTTAAAACACTGTTCATTTTGTGATGAAGATGGAATTTCAGGGACATCCAATGATTACCTTCTAGATAAAAAAGCATTAAATACTGTTTCATTATTGCAATGGTGTCCCATTGAGAATGCGTCTCCTGTGACTGGTAAGTTAACCAGCATGATAGTGAGATTTTTTTTCAGTGTGAATTGGGGAAACAACACCAATTGAGTCAGGTAAAATTGGTAGTGGTTAAGAGAAAATCAGCTCATACTTTCCCCTTGCTAATTGATGGTTATATCCCAAGAGCAGATGGTTGAATAAAATGTAGTGGCACTCATGAAATAGTAGTGAAATCAATCAGTCCCTCCTGATTTTAGAGAATATGATGCTTTATGTCCCAATGACAGAGGAGATACTTGCTGCTCCAGCAGAATCTGATCCCCACTGGAGAAGTCCATTTGCCACCAAGGAACCACATAGGAATATCCATAGATATGATTCCAAATTTCCTTTTTGCTAATGTGTTCATAAAACCCAGAAAACTGTCCCTGAGATGCCTCTACTTGGCAGTGATATAATGAAAACATATCTGGGTTTGGCGTCAAAGAACCTGGGGGGGGGGGGGGAACATCTCTTTTGTTTATACCCTGTGCAATTTTCTTTGGTCATTTCATCTCTGTGGGCCTGACTATTCTCATCTTTAAATGTGAGAAAATGCTTATGATAGAAGACTGATATCTAAGGTTTCTTATGTTTCTAAATCATATGAAGGTCCATCACATCAGAACAAGAAATTAGAATTCTGTGTTATAATTAGCTTAGCACTGTCTCTTTCAGTTCAACCAGTTTTACACAAAAGTAGTGTAAATGTGTTGTCTAATTTGAAAGGTGTAAAAACAGATCTTGTAATCCCTATACACCTACAACCACACATCAAAATGATTGTAACTCTTCCAAAAATGTTATTCATTATCGAAAATAATAGCAACAGCTTTGATGATGATTGAAATGTTATAAACACATTAACTAAAGAAAACTTTAGAATCATCTCCATGGACTTCAGCATTTGTGTTTCCTTGATGGCAAATAGCCTTCTCCAGTGGGAATCAGATTTAGCCTGGATATTAAGAGAATAAAATTGATTTAATAAAATGTCACACAAATTGTAGGAACTCAACATTTTCAGATTTATGTTTTTTTTGAAATTAACTCAAGTGTGAATGGCTGGTAGCAAATTAACAAAAAATGTGCACAAAATAAGTATCATTCAAGCAATGGTTGAGGAAAATAAAAGAGAGGGCCATTAAAGTATCAAGAGCTCTAATGCTGACCTGCTGTCCTCTGAATATTAAAACACTTAGAGGAAAACTCATCTCTTTTTGACAGACTCTCTGCAGTGTTTCAAATTGGGCATGGGCATGTGTCTCACAGATACTTAATTTACACATGACCCACAAGAAAATGAGACAGCATGTACATTGAAGGACAAAGATTCCACTTCACCTGATTTCAAAAGAAAAATTTAGTAGACATAAATCTGTCCATAAGAATTTCAAGCAATTTCTACATACCAGGTATGGCTAAGTAGTAAGGACAATTTTGTTCTCAATAAGCTCATATTCTAACTGGTGCAACTGAAACATCTTCAGATAAATAACTTATCTCATTCATACAATTCAACAAACATTTATCAAGTATCTACTGTGTGGAAGGAAACAGACTGGGCATGATGTGGACAAAGACAAAAATGAGAAATTGTTCCTACTTCCAAGGAGCTTGCCTTCTACTCAAAGATACTATTCTTCAAAAGATGATAGATGAGAAATAGAGAAAGAATGCGGAATAGATAAACATATAAAGATATATAGATATAGATATAGATATAGACATGGATTTAGATAGATGATGAAGATATGAATTAAATGAATGAAATAATTATTAGCTTATGCCAGTCCTAGCCAGAAGAGGAGAAGAGGAAGTGTATGGAGGAAAAGTTGCAAGAGTTAAGTGAATTGCTCCAGAAAAGTTAGGTCATAAACAGATAGAGAAAGGATTCAAGTACAGATTATCTGAATAAAAAAAATAAATAATTCCTCTCTTCTCTTCTTTCTTTTTCAGGAGAAAATAAGATTTATATTTCTTGTGGAGAAAACATTTTGGGTCTTGATTTTCAAAATATATTTTATTTATTGCAAATTTGTTTCTAAAAGCTAACTGCTGGTTCAGACTGGTTTCAACTCTTTATAGATAGTGTCTTTTAGGCATTTCTGAACACAAAAGACTGTAGAAAGTTTCTTAAAATCTGCTCTATGGAAATATACAACTGAACATCTGATAGCTAGATACCTAATGGGGGGGGGGGGGATAAGTTAGAATAAAGTTGCTTGGCAGGAAATATGTTCATTACAACCTACTGCACTGGAAATAAGAGAGTGCAGGTTCCAAAAGTGCTGTGTTGTACCATTTCCAACCACCTTGCAGAGGAGAAGATTGATAAATATTCAGGGAGAAAATTTACAGCTCAGAAATTAGCAATCAAATCAAGCTTTAATTGATACTTTTGTTCATTGTTTATACTTAAGAAAATATTAATAACGAATATTAAATGTAAAAGTATATGCATCCTCTTTTTTTCTTCCTGAAAGCTCCATTACAAATATAGTATCATACCTCTGTCCTTCTTTATGGCTATTGCTGAGCTCAGCAGGAGTGAGGTAGAAAGCTTAGGGAATGAAGTCATTACCAGAGTGGAGACTGGTGACCGATCATCATCATCATCATCATCCCTTCCTTGCCCTTCCTTATTCTCCCTTCCCATTTGATATTTCCTCCCAATTTCTATCTATTTTTCCTACATAACAAATTGTTTACATATTATCTGACCCATGGGAATGTGAATTCCTTGAGTTTGAAAATTCTCTTTTTCCTTCTTTTTAATCCTGAGCTATTAGCTCAACCTATCCATAGAGCCCTTCTTTAAACCTTACTTATGCTGCTTTGTAAGGTTGCTTATTGACATCTAGTGTAGACACATAAGGGCCCAAAGTTATCTTAGTCTAAAGGTAAACCAACGCAGTTCAATATTTCTCCATTAGTTAGGTAAAAAGCTTTACAGAGAATGTTTCACCATAAATGGATCTAATTCAGCAGAAATCTAGAATCCCTTGCAGTTTTTCAGGGCACTTTTTTGACTTCCTAAATCTTGATTATTCTTTTTCAGTATCTCAAGTTTAATAAGGTTCCAAAAGATTTTTTAAAATTATTCAAATCAGATTTTCTCTTTAAGTAAAGTTTTTTTTTTTCTTTTTGTGGGGCAACTGGGGTTAAGTAACTTGCCCAAGGTCACACGGCTAGGTTTTTGTTTGTGTGTTAAGTAACTGAGGCCACATCCGAACTCAGGTCCTTCTGACTCCAGGGCCGACGCTCTACTCACTGCACCACCTAGCCACCCCTTTAAGTAAAGTTTTTACTAAAGCTGATCCTATCTTCCAATGCAGAAACAAGATGTCTTAATTGGACCTCGAAATGTAAGAAACTACACAGTCTCTAACTATATCAACCCATGAAATACAATGAAACAAACCAAGTGAGGTAATGTTATCTTTCTCACTGAAAGTTTGACATTCTGAGAAAAGGTTTCCCTTTGTAACAACTGGAGATGGTCATTGATTCACCACCACAAATGGAAAGAAAGACTCCAGACATATAAGTGCTTAGTGATTGCTCATTGACTGAATCTATGATCATTGATTGGTTTTATCCATATACAATGGATGCAAAAGCTGAGACTCAGAGAGAGAGGAAAATTGGAAAAAGAGAGGGTTTGGAATTATATCTTACTGACTCAATGTCCAATCCATTATAACAATCCTATGCAAACTCTAAGGTGAGCCTAAAGAGATGATTCAGGGTGTGTCATGGGCTGGGGAGCAGTGGAAACAATTGCTTTTTAAAATATTAGAAGAGATGTCGAGTGGAGGGGAAATAAGAGTTAAATCTATTTTTTCTCAAAAAGGCTGTCCTGGGAATGATAGTTTGATACCATAATTAGACAAATGTAGGTTTTACGTCAGGGAAAAACAACAGCAAAAATGGTCACCATGACAGTTTTCTAAAAAGGAAATTAAATGATTTAAGGGTATTGGTTTTCTCTGTTCCCTTATTGTTTGAAATAGAAGCTTTCTCATCACATGTGGAGCATGCTAAAATAGGGAGACAAAGCATAACTTGCCAAATATTTATTAGAATTCCATTACATTCCAGGGACTGCACTTTTGTCTAGGGACATGACAAAGATTTGAAAATCCCAGCATGGCAACCAGTGTCGGCCATAAAGCACGTAATAAGAGCTTCATTTGTTTCAAACAGTGTTCTATAAATACAGATAGAAATAAATAAAATTACAGTCCCTGCCATTAAGGATCTTACATTCCAATGAGAGAAGGTAACACATAAATGGAGCTGAAAAGCTGAAAAGGGAGGTACTCAGACTGGAAAGTATGATAGACAAAATCCTGAGGAAATGAGATAGATAACAGAGCAGGCTGGAGAGGGATGAAGACCATTAATGATGGAGACTACAGGATATCATGGAGCAACTTCTGGAAAGGCTACATGTTGGTGTATATGTTAGGGGAAAGTAGATTAGGATATTGGGAATGGTATGGCCACTTAGGAGGAGTTCCACTGGGATGTGCTTGAGAGGTGAAATAATTTGTCAATAGCTTCCTGCTTTAACTAATGTGTGCTATATAGGTGATATATGGATTCTATGCAGATATAAAAATGTAAGTGCTATTTGCACCATTTTTACTTAAGTCACATTTGCCTTAACCTAGTTATTGCTTTAAGTGGGACCGAGGATAAGATAATATTCAAAGATACAGCAGCAGCAGTAGAAGCAGTAGCAGTAGCAGCAGCAATAGTAATAGTAGTAGTAGTAAAAGGAGAAGGAGGAGGAAGATGACAGGAAGTAATATACAGAAGAGGGAGAAGAGAATGAGTAGCATCCATATAGTCTTCTGAGGTTTTCAAAGAACTTTCCAAGTATTTCATTATAGCTTTACAATCACTTTGGGAAGTTTTATTGTTTAGTCATATCATTTGTCTCCAATTCTTCATGACCCCATCATGAAAAATACATCAAGATTTTTTTTTCTTTCTTTCTGACAAAGGTACTGTAGTGATTTGTCATTTCCATCTCTAGCCCATTTTATAGAGGAGGAACTGAGGCAAACAGGGTTAAGTGATTTGCCCAGGGTCCTCACAGATAGTAAATATCTGAGGCCAGATTTGAATTCACTAAGATGAATCTTCCTGATTCTAAACCCAGTACTCCATTCTTTGTGGTAGGTGAAATTATTATTTCCATTTTGCAGATGAAACAAAGGCATGTTATGCTTAGGTGGATTGTTAAAGAACATACAGATAGTGAGTATCTGAGTTTGGCCTAAAACTCGGGTCTTCTTATACATTTTTGCTGATGTTTTGAAACTAAGAATCCAAAAATGAAGGTCAAAGGAAGAGTTTATCTTTGTCTACTGTCCGAAACAGAAAGTATGTAATCAGATTTAGAAGAGAATATGGGAAGGCACTAAGGGAAAGAAAATTGAATTACATTTATCTAATGAAGCACATATATCTTTTTTCATATCCAAATGCTTTATTAACTTCTGGTTTACATCATTCATTTCTGCCTGATTTTGAGTTACAATTTTTCCCTATTTTTCCCCCACCCACCACCCGAGAATAGCATCCCACAGGATATCCCCTCATCCAATCTGCTCTCTCCCATATCCTCTCCCATATCCACTTTGACTTTTCCATTGGGGCAGGGTGAATCTCTGTGCCCTAAAGTCTGCACATCTTATCTCCCAATTACATGTAAAATACTATTAACAATAGTATTTACATATATTTGAAAGATTTAATTTTAAAACTTCAAATTCCAGTTCCATTCCCTTCATCCCTTGTCACCCACTCCCACTGGGAAGATAAACAATTCAGTATGTGTTGTACGTGTATAGCTATGCAAAACATTACCATAGTAGATATACTGTAAAAGACTGATTATATTTCCCTCCCACCCATCCCGCCCCAACCTGGTCCATTCCCTACTTTGATCCTGTCCCTCTTCAAAAGTGGGAGCCTCCAACTTTTCCTCCCCCCAGCATACCCTCCCCTCCATCATCCCCCTCTCAATCCCCTCCCCACTAGTCTCCTACATGGTGAGATATCCCATATAGTATGTATGTCATTCTCTCCCTGAGCCAAATTCAATGAAAATATGGTTTTGCCTTTTTGCCTTCCTGCTCTTCCCCTCCCCTGCAACCACTTCCCCTTGCTTCTTCTACATGAGATAGTTTACCTTACCCTGTCTCTCCCCATCTCCTCTCACCACAATCCTCTCTGACCTCATAACTTCACCCCTTGAAGTATCATCCCTTCCCAACAAATTTGACCTGTGCCCTCTACCCATGTATACCTGTAAACATATATACACATATTTACATAAGTATTCATATGCCTATATACCGTTCTTCAACTACTTTCATACTGAGAAAGGTTTCATCAGTTACAGTTTTTGTGTTTTGATGGAGGAATGTAAATAGTTCAACTTTGATAAGTTCCTTTTGATTTTTTTTCCTGTTTACCTTCTCAAGCATCCCTTGTTTCTGGTGTCTGAATGTCAAATTTTCTATTCAACTCTGGTTTTTTCCTCAAGAATGCTGGAAAGTCCTGTATTCCACTGAATGACCATATTTTCCCCTGAAACAATATACTCAGTTTTGCTGGGTAGATGATTCTCGGTTTTAATCCCAGGTCCTTTGCCCTCTGTAATATCATATCCCATGCCCTTCCATGCCTCAGTGTAGAAACTGCCAGGTCATGCACTATTCTGATTGTGTTTCCACAATATTGAAATTGTTTCTTCCTGGCTGCTTGTAGTATTTTCTCCTTGATCTGGGGATTCTGGAACCTGGATATAATATTCCTAGGAGTTTTCTTTTTGGGATCTTTTTCAGGAGGTGATTGATGGAATCTTTCAAATTCTATTTCTCCTCTGTATCAGGGCAATTTTCCTTGAGAATTTCTTGAAGGATGATTTCTAGGTTCTTTCTAGGTACCTTTCTTTCAGGTAGTCCAATAATTTTTAAATTATCTCTATTTTCCAGGTTAGTGGTTTTCCCCATGAGATATTTCACATTGCTTTCTATTCTTTCATTTGTTTGGATCTGCTTAATAGCATCTTGATTTCTCATAAAGTCACTAGCTTCCATTTGCTCCAGTCTAATTCTGAAGGAATGAATATCTTCAGTGAGCTTTTGAGATTCTTTTTTCCATCTGGCAAATTCAGCTTTTTAAGGCATTCTTCTCCTCGTTGCCCTTTTGAGCCTCTTTTGCCAATTGAGTTAGTCTATTTTTAACCTGTTATTTTCCTCAGTCAGGCTGTTGGCTCTCATTTCATATTTTTCCTGCATCCTTCTCATTTCTCTTCCCAATTTTTCCTCCACTTCTCTCATTTGGTTTTTAAAATCCTTCTTAAGGTCCTCTATGGCCTTTAACCCGCTTGTATTTTCATTTGTAGCTTTTGGTGTAGGAGTTCTGACCTCACAGTCCTCCTCCTATTCCATGCCTATATCCTCTTTGCCCCCAAAATAGGAGTCTAATGTTGAATTTTTCTGTTTATTTTGTTTCCTTTGCCTCAGCATGTTGCCACTTAATTACTTGACTTTTGGGCTTGTTGCCACAATAGGACTCTGCCACCATACAGGGGAGCTTTTGTACCAAACTTTGGGGTCTTCTCAACTGCCAGAGGTATTAGTTGGGTACCCTCCCTGAAGCCCTCACACACTCTGGCAAGCAGGACACACACCCGAAGACCTCCACCCTGGACCATAATCCAGATCCAAGCAGGTTAAAGCAAGAGTGATTAACCCCCAGACTGATTGCTGGATCGCCCTTCAGTCTGCAGGCCAGGAGCTGAAGCTTCAACTGAAGCTGCAAAATGGTGGCTGTCCTGCAGCTCCTCAGAGGCTTCTAGCCCCCAGGGGAAGAAGCTGACAAGTTCCCAAATACTGGTCCCAAAGTCCATAGGGCACTGACCTCTCACTTTGTCCGAGGCATCTATGTATTGGTAATTCTGGAAAAGCCACAGTATCGGGTATTGTGGGCTCCCTCCAGCTGGCTGCTAGTCCAGCTGCCCTGGGGCTAAAACCTCTGACTCACAGGGTCCTGGGCTTGGCTCCCAGAACGCTGTGCTGGCCACTCCCTACTGGGCTGCTGGGCTGTCCTCAGCTGGAGGTTAGCTTCTCTGTGTCTTTCTGTGGGTTCTGGAGCTCCAGAGGTTGTTTAGAGTCCCCTTTTACATAATTTTGAAGTGGTGTGGGATAAATCTCCATGGAAGTGCTCCACCATCTTGGCTCTGCCCCACCCCCCACATATATCTTTTAACTCAATGTAATTATCTTTTGAGACATTTCTGATGAAATAATGTAACCATGTCATCCCTCAGTTTCTCTTCCTTTCCACTAATTTCTAGGAAGACTTGGATTTCCTTTTCAATAAGAACAATAACTCTCTACCCATGAATTGATCTCAGTCCCTCTAGTATCCTAGAGAAACTTGAAATAGAAATTAACTTTTTTTTACTTCATTTTTCTGTATCTTCCAGTCACTGGCTCCTTCCTTACTGTCTATACCCCTCCTTCACTCAAGTGTAGTTCAACTGAAAGTCATATCCTCATCTTCCTGATGTCACGGTCCTCTTTGAGAATGAAAGACAAATGACACATGACTTTCATTTCCAAGTCTCTCATATACTTTCAAAATATCATCACTTCACTCTTCCACGGCCCTCAGTTTATCAATCTTTATTTCTCCTTCCTTTAATCAGCCAGTCTCTTGTGCTAAACTATCCCCATTTCCTGTCTGATTTTTTTTTTACTTTTCACTTCATAATCATCATACTATCATTTTCTGACTAGATCACTCATCTTAGAATCTACTCTGAGTGAGAATTATCTTAAATTTTCTTAAAAATCTCTTAATTAATGGTTTTCTTTTTCCAGTTTTCATAATTTTAGCTTACATATCATGGGACTTGAATTAATATACATTCCATAACATGCATGATACATAACTCTATGACATTTGTCATTCATGATTTCCCAGTCTTCTGAATATACTCTCCCTCTTGGGTGTCTGGTGATAATATTATCTTGATTCTCCTTCTAGTTTCGAGCCACTCCTGAACTTCCTTTTTTGAAACATAATTACTTTCCTACTGCTTGACTATTGATGTCACCAAAGAATCTTTTGTTCATATATTTTCTTTTTTTTTATTATATCCATTCTTAGTAATATCATATTCCAGAAGTTCATTTATCATCTCTATGTAGATTACTCTGGAAAATACATATATATGATGAATACATAAATATACATCCGTATATATATATATATATATGTATGTATCTAGCTATATCTATATTTATATAAATTGAGATTGGGTTGATATGTAACTATACATGCAAAAATTTTGTCTTTCAGGTTTTAGTCTTTATCTTAATTTTAATGTCCATAAATGGATATTTGGAAGTAGATGTCTTATAGACATCCCAAAACCATTTCATACAAAAAGAACTTGTCTGTACCTCTTCTTTGCTTGTTGGTAGCATCTCCTTCTCTCTAATCTCCCAGGTTCATAGCCTCAAGTATTTGTTCAGTCACTATCTCATAGCTGATCAGTTTTTAAGTCTTACCTGTTCCACCCTCATGTAGAATCTTATATCCAACCTTTCTTTCTACTCTTTAGTCACTGAACTAGGTTCCCAGTAGACCATTATTATCAGTCACCTGCATTATTGAAATACCCTCCTAATTGATTTTGGGGCAGTCAGATGGCTCCGTGTATAGTTTGTCACTCTGGAGTGAGGAAGACTCATCTTCCTGAGTGTAAATCTGGTGTCATACACTTACTGACTGTATAACCTTGGGAAACTCACACCACCCTATTTGCCTCAGTTTCCTCATCTGTAAAATGAGCTGAAGAATTAAATACTATGATCTTTGCCAAGAAAACCCTGAAGGGCATCACAAAAAGTGTTGAACAAAACTGGAATGACAGAACAACAGCCACTTAATTGGTACCTCCAATATTTCCCCTCTACAATCTATTCTCTTTCAGTTAACTGACAAATTGATATCTCTGTAAAGCAGAGGATGGTGACATTCCATGCAATGCCCTTACTCCAGAATACCCAGGGGACTCCAGAACCTCCAATATCTCTTGCTCTCAAGATACAATACAAAGTCCTTTTTAAGCATTCAAAGAACTTGAAAATATGTCTCCAACTTGCCTTTCCAAGAGAGTTGCTCATTTTTTTTCAATAATTTGCTCTATAATCCTGTCATGCTGGGCTACTGATAAGTCATAGTCAGCCTATAGAATGACCAGTCAGTACATCCTATTTCTAATTTTTACATTTTTCACAGGCTCTTCCTCATGTCTGAAATGCATTCCTTCTACAAAAAATCTGATGATCTTTAATTTCCTTTGAAGTGCAGTTTGGTTTACTGCTTGCAAGAAGTTTCTTCTGATACAACAACCTAGTAATGTCTCTCCCTCTTGGAGATTATCTATAACTTGTATTTATGGAAGTATCTTTGTACCCTGGGTTTTCTTGCTAATTCCTTTGAATCATTTTCCCCAGTAATAAATATTATAAGCAATATGTGCGACTCGTTTTACCTGGTTTATTCAATTTATAATCCAGCACTCAACCCTAAAGTAATGGAGGGTTTTTTTAATGTAAGGACTATTTCAAATGGGCCTTTGTTTACTCAATGTCTATCAAAGTTCTTCATATTTAACTTAACAATAAATAACTTGTTGAATTAATGAAAAAATATTTCAGAGGCAACATAAAAATGCTTGACTTTGAGTGAGAAGGACCAAAATCTCTATCCTAACTGTAATGTTGAGTAGTTATGTGACACCAGACAAGTCAATTAATTTCCCTAGCTTATGAAATGCCATAGGACTTATCCAAGTTTATAAAACATGTGCTAAGTGGCTGTTGGAGGGCTTTATAACACCAGATTAACTATTCTAAATAAATTGCTCAAAGATCAAAATTAATATTTATTCTACTCATAGGTCATGATATTTTGAGAGTTCTGACTCTACCAGTCACTAACGGTATGGCCTTATGTCAGTCACTTAATATTTCTTTACAAAGTGTGTATAAGTGAATGAATATAAGAGATACACAGTTATCCAAAGTAATATTTAAAAGCTGTAAAGATTGACAATGAGGAAAATAGCAATAAGCAGCATGAAGGAGATTTATCATATCCTGTCCTTTTAAAAAACAAACAAACAAACAAAAAACTAGAGAAACCCAGAGGCAAAGTTTAGGAAGGAAGAGCACCAGCAGACACACAGAATCTCAGAATTTCAGATGAGAAAAATCCCAAACATCCCAGTAGTCAAATTTATATCCGTAAAGAATCCTCATTATTATATACCTCACGAAATAATATCTAGCCTCTGCATGTAGAAATATGAGAACTTCTTTACCTCCTCCATCTGCTCCTCCTCCTCCTCCACTTCCTTCAAAATCACCACCACCACCACAACCACAACCACCACCAGCACCACTATCAACACCACCATTATCTTTGCTGCTACCACAATGATGAGAAAGACTTCTATGAACATGAAAAGCATTACTACTATAACACTATTATAGTCACCCACCCATGCCTTTTCTGATTACATTACAATTCATGAAAGTTCTCTTTAAATCACAGTGTTTAGAACAAAATATAAGTCTACCAATGAATTCTGACAAGATCAGAATAGAGTGGAATTAAAATTTCCCCATTCTTGGAAGCCACATTTGTCTTGAAGCATCTCAAGATTTCATTAGGTTTTGTTTTTTTTTTACAATTATGTCTATGTATATGGTTTTCATATTCAATTTGTAGTTTCTTAAAATCCATATAGTTTTTAAAAATCTACATATCTAACTATGCCTCATTCTTAATATATTTCTCCATTTAATTATATTTTATTTTTTCCAATTATATATGAAGATAATTTTCAACATTCAAACTTGATACAATTTTGAAGTTGATGTTTCGTATAATATCACCCAACGAAAGGCTTTACATTAAGCCCTATGGAGTGTGATTTTGTTAAAATAGGCCAGATGCTCTAGGCTGTCTAGATAATTTTGATCTTGACTCTGTATTCCTATCCTAACAAATCCTCTAAACTTTATTTAATCAGAAAATTTGATAAACTTACCATGTATATTTTATCTGAATCATAATAATCCCACTACATAGCATAGGTCCAAACACAGATCCCTGGAAAAACTCACTGGATTCCTGCTTCCATGCTGACATTGAACAATTAACAACATGTTTTGATTATCACCACCCAATCGCTCATGGATCCATCTGATTGTAATGTCATCTCCCTGCTGCACAAGAATAAAAGGAGATAATTTATCAAAAACTATTCTAAAATATACCTTAACTAAATAAATTACATCTTCAAATTTCCCCTCATATACACATTTAATAATCCTGTAAAAATAGAAAATAAAAATTTTCCCATATATTTCATAAAGTTGCATGCAGAATGTCTGATGTGCCTTCTGTCTCTGACAGTCTCTTGTCTAATTGTATAGGCAATGTGGTAGATTGAAATTCATGCTGGATTCAGAATCAAAAGTCTTCTTCCACACTTTCAAGCATGTAAACAGTAAATCTAAGGATTTGAGGAAAGACACAACTACTTTAGGCTTTAATTATCTGATCTGTAATATATGGGGATACACTAGATGTGCTCTAAGTACATTTCTATGGCAATGATGATCTTAAGAGATTTAATTTAAAAAGAAATGGCATTTTCAATCAGGTATTAAAAGGCACATTATCCATGGGTCTTTTCAATGCCTCCCCTTAGGAATCCTTTCCTATTGGTTGGTGTTCCTTTGTTAGATACAATTATTTTATTGGCAAGCGACTCCTCTAACTAACAAACATAAAGAAAAATTGACAGAAGGAAAGGTTTTGTCACTGCATTTAGACAGCCACTCAATCGCACGGTCATCGGGAATCTAGGATATCAAATTCTCTGTATCCAAGAGGTCAACACTGAGTTCTCCTACACCATATACTCCAGTAGGAATTGATCTCCTTCCAGATGCACAGGTGTTTTTTTTTTTTTTTTTTCCCTAGCTCTGTGACTATAACCTGCCAGAAAGTACACAATAGTAACTCTCTAGGGCTCACAGTTCCTCTCATTGGATAAATTTGTTCATTATGTTTCATACTGAATTAGAAATTAGAATCCCACCTACTTTACTTCCCATCATTTTTACTTTAGACACATAATTCAATTTCTTAGAACTTCTGTTCCTTCCCAGACAGGAGGTTCAATTGGGAGATGTCTTTCACTTCTTCCTCTTCTGACCAGCTTACCTTTTGTATGGCTGGATCAAATTAGCACTGCTCCAGATGAAGAGTGAGAATTGAAGTTGATGCTGTAGAAACCCAAATATCTGATGTAAAACTCAACCTGGTCTTTTGCAGATAGATTTGAATTATCATACACCATTTGCTAATGGGGTGGGGGAATCAAGGGTTTCAGAAAAAAAAAATTAGACAGCACACAGTAGAATTATTAATAAAGAAATAATAATTTAGTTTCATAAGGAACCTCTTTCCAGAAAGACAAGCAGTTAAAACAAGGTTCATCTTATGATGAAGGTGGAATGTCAGGGGCATCCAATAATTACGTTCTGGATAACAATAGCATTAAATCCTCTTCCATTATAACAATGGTGTCCCATTGAAGATGTGTCTCTATTGACTGGTGAGTTAATCAGTATAATAGTGAATTTGCATTTTCAGTGGGATCTTGCAACCACAAATAACAATGAAAATAATTGATAATGATAATAATGTTAGGGACAAATTAACCAAAGGAAACTCTGGAATATTCTATATGAACTTTGCTATTTGTGGTTCCTTGGTTTCAGTTAAGTTTGCTCACAGTGATCAGGTTCTGCTGGGGCAGAAATTATCTCCTCTGTCAGTGGAACATATCCATCAATATCTTATCCAAAACCAGTAGGAACTGACTGATTTCATTATACCAGCTAGTGCTGTATCATTTATAATAACAATAATAACATGGCACCTACAACCTTCTATGCTCTATGCAAAGTGCTTTATACATATGATCAATCTGATCATCACAGTTCAGGGGGGGTGGTGCTAGTTGTTATCCTCATTTTATAGGTAAAGAAACCAAGGCAAACAGAGGTTAAGAGTGAATTTCCATAGTGAGCAATGTCTGAGGATCTATTTGAACTCAAGTCTTCTGGACTCCTGATTTGGTGGTCTATAAAAATATTCTAACTCTTCTAATTAAATACTAATATATTGACTTAATTAAAAATTAATAAATATGAATATCTGAATATGTTGGGTCCCTATAACCTGTGTGTTACTTTTGGCAAATTAATACTCTTCTCTAAATTTCAAGGGCTTCAAGTATAAAATTGGGGTGGAGGGGATACTACAGAAATTAATGAAAGAATTTTTGCAAGGCAATAACTCTGACTTAATCGAAATTATATGTGATGAATACCCTATAAAATATGAAATTTTAAAAGTATATATTTTATGAGAATTTCTATGGAAATTGTTTAAATTAAAGTTTCAAGTTTCATCACTATGGCTATCTCTGAGCCCTGCCATAAGCAAATGATTTAATTGGAATTTGATATCACATAGAAATTTCAGTGATTTTCAATTTTCAGTTGGGCCAAAGCCCAATTTATAGGCAAAAATTTCCTCCTGGTGATGAAATTCAGCAATAAAATATTATTTTATTATTGCTGAAGACTTAAAATTATATATGATTCAAAGGAAATTGAAAAGATTTAGTATAGAGAGTATAAGTGGCTGGTAGAAAATTATTTTTTAAAATGTAGCGCATAAAGTAAGTCTCATAAAAAAGGTATCTTCCAAGAAATGGAAGACAAGAAAAAGGTGGCCTTTAAAATATCAAGAGCTCTAATGTTGACCTACTCTCCTATGAATATTAAAACACCTAAAGGAAAACTATTATCACATTTGGAACAGACTCTCTGGAATGTTTCTGTTAGGACACAGATACATATCTCACACACAATTATTAATTTGGATATGACCCAAAGCAAGATGGGACAACATATATATTGAATGACATTCTGATTTAAAAATTAATTCAAAGATTATGCTTTATCTGATTTCAAAAGAGAAATTTAGTAGGGATAAATCCATCAATAAATTTAATTAACTTCTATATACCAGACATTGTTACAAAGCAGTGGCAGTTTTGCCCACATTAAGCTGATATTCTAACTGGTGCAAATGAAACAACCACAGATAAGCAACTCATCTCATTCATTCAATTCAACAAATATTTATCAAGTATCTGTGTGCAAGGGAACAGGCTTAGCACAGTTTACAAAAGGCAAAAATGAAAAATTGTTCCTATTTTCAAGGAGTGTATATTACTCTCAAGGATAGTATTCCTCAAAGGATGATAGTGAAGAAATAGAGATGCAAAGAGGGGTGGATTATATATTTAGATGTATGTTGAGATAGAAGATGAAGATATAAATTAAATGAATAAAGTAATTTTTAATCTATGCTAATCCTACCCAGAAGAGGAATAGCGGAAGTGTATGGAAGATGAGTGACAAAAGTAAATTCTTCCAGAAAAATTAGGCAGTAAATAGAGAAAGGATTCAAATACACATTCTTTGAATAGAAATAAAAATGTCATTACTCTCTACTCTGTTACCTTTTCAGGGGAGAACAATATTTATATTTCTTGTGGAGTAAGCACTTTGGGTTTTGGTTTTGAAAACATATTTTATTGAATTTGAATGTGTTTTTTGTTTGTTTGTTTGTTTTTGAGGGCAATTGGGATTAAGTAACTTGCCCAAGGTCACACGGCTAGGTTTTTTGTTTGTGTGTGTGTTAAGTGTCTGAGGCCAGATCCGAACTCAGGTCTTTCTGACTCCAGGGCCAGCACTCTACTCACTGCGCCACCTAGCCGCCCCTTGAATGTGTTTTTAAAAGATAACTCTGGTTCAGACTGAGTTTAAACAATTCTATCCCTCTTTATAGAGCACAATGTATTTTAGACATTTCTGTAGACAAAAGACTATGACAGGTTTCTTAAAATTCACTCATCCACGTAAATTTGCAAGTGAACATCTGGTAATTTGATGTCTAATGGGTGGATAGGGTAGAAGGAAATTAACTGGCAGGAAAAAAAAGTAATCACAACTTACTGCACTGGAAATAAAAGGCAGTGGAGGTACAAAAAGGACTGTACTTGGGGCTGGCTCTAACTGTCTTTCAGAGAGAGAGAGTTGTTAAATTTTCAGTGAGAAAATTTACACCTCAGAAATTAGCAGTCAAATCATGGATTGACATGTCTATTTTCATCATTTTGATTTAAGAAAGTATTAATAATGAAGATTAAATTTAATAATGTGTGCCATACTTTTTTCCTTTCTTTCTGGAAGCTCATTTAGAAATATGCTATCATACCTCTGTAATGCTTTATAAATATCACTGAGCTTGGAGGAGGACCATAGAAGACTTAGGGAATAAAGTCATTACTAGATTGGAGACCTGTGACTACAGGCCAGTTATTACCATTCTCATCATTTATCATCATCATCATCATCATCATCATCATCATCATCATCATCATCACCCCTTTCCTAGCCCTTCCTTATCCTCCCTTCCCATTTGAGATTTCCTTCCAATTTCTATTTCTCCTATATAACAAATTATTTACATATTATCTCACCCATGAGAATATGAGCTCCTTGAATTTCAGAATTGTCTTTTTTGCCTTCTTTTCTATCTTCAGTTATTAGGCTCAATAGAACATATAAGGGTCTTTTTGAAAGCTTTCTAATAGCATTTTGAAAGGCTGCCTATTGACATCCAGGGTAATACACATAGGGCCCAAAGTTGCCTTGGTCTCAATGAAAATCAATTCAGTTCACTATCGTTTTGTTTTCCTCTGAAGCTAAATAAAAGTTTTATAAGCAGAGAATGCTTCTCCATGAATGGAGCCAATTCCAAAGAAGTCTAGAACCTCTTGTAGTTTTTTTTGTTTTGTTTTGTTTTGTTTTGTTTTGTTTGTTTGTTTGTTTTTGTTGTTGTTTTCAGAAAATACCTTTTATTTCCTAAATACTGATAATTATTTTCATTGTTTCAAGATTATTAAGATCACAACAGACTTTTTTTTCTGTTCCAAACAGATTTTCTCTTTAAGTAAAGGTTTTACCAAAATAAATCCTTCTGCCAATGCAGAAAAGAGATGTCTTAAATGCACCTTGAAATGTGAGAAACTCTGTAGCCTCTAGCTATACTAATGCTTTGAATCCAATGAAACAAACAAAAAAATAAAGTACTGAGGCAATGCCATCTTTCCCACTCAAAGTTTGCCATTCTGAGTAAAGGTTTCCCTTTGCAGCAATTGGAGATAGTCATTGATTCCCTAGCACAAATTGAAAAAAAAGGCTCCTGGGACATGTCTTTAATAATTGCTTACGAGATAGAATCTATGCTCATTAATTAATTGATTTTATACACATACAATGAATCAAAAAAGTGAGACTCAAACATGGAGGAAAATTGGAAAGAGGGAGGGTTTGACTCAATTTCCAATTCCCTATTACAATCTCATCCAACCTCTAAGGTGAGTATATAGAGATAATTTAATGTATTGTTGGATGGGAAGCAGTGGAAATGATTACTTTTATAAGTATTAGAAGGGATATCAAATGGAAGAGAAAAAAAAAGTGTTAAATTTCTTCTATTTTTCTCCTTGGGGACTGCCCTTGGAGTGACAAGTTAAGAGTTATAACTAGATAAATGAAGGTTTTATGTCAGGGAAAAACAGTAGCTACAAATTTTCAACATTATGTCTTCCTAATAGGTAAATGAAATGGTTCAAGTATGACAAGTCCCTCTCTTTCCTTAGTGTTTAAAAGTAAAAGTTTGCTTACCATTTGTGGATGCTACAGTAGGGAGATAAATCAAATTATAACTTGCCAAGCATTTATTAGTGATGAAATGCATTCCAGGTACTGTACTTTTGTTCAGGGATACAAAGGTAAAACTTGGACTGTCTGTTGCAAAGATCTGAACATACTAGCATGGCAGCCAGCCTGTCAGTAATTAAGAATGTATTAAGAAGGCATGGAGTGAATAGAAGACTGACCCTGGAGTCAGGAGGACCTGAGTTCAAATGTGTCATCAGACATTTAACACTTACTAGTCATGTGACCTTGGGCAAGTCACTTAACTGCAATTGCCCTGCCCTCCACCTCCAAAAAGAAAGAAAGAAAAAAGAATGTATTAAACACTTCATTTATTCCAGGCACTGTTCTCTGAATACAAGTAGAAGGGGGAAAAAAACGACAGTCCCTACCATTGAGGCCCTTATATTCTAGTTGGGGAAGGTATCATGTAAAAGAGAGCAGGAAAGTGGAGGGCTGGTACCCAGACATAAATGTGTCTTCACAATGGCAAAGAACTAGAAATAAAGTATATCCTATTGATTGGGAAAATGCTACAGAAATTAATGCAACAAGACAGTACTATACCCTAAGAAGTAAGAAATATAAAGAATTTTAAAAATCATGAATGAAGCAAAAGCAATGAGAAAAAGAGTATTCACAATCATTTTAACAATAGACACAGAAAGCTGAGATTAAAAACAAAGTGAAAAAAGAAAATGAACAATATGTAATTGTGATGACTTTGTCCAATCCCAGAGAGAACATGAGGAAATACACATCCCTTTCTTCCCTGAAGAAGGATTGTTAGAGGAAGGGGTGAGTGTGTGTGTGTTGGGGGGCATGGCTAGGCAGTACATTAGACTTCAATCATCAAGATATCAGTTTAATTTATTTTTATCAATCAATGATGATGTGTGTGACTCTGTGGCAGTCAGCTATCCAGTGTTCCAGCCTAAATTTCCTTAATTATAGAAGGAGGATACTAAGAGCACTTACCTCTGGGGGATGTTGTCAGGGAAAATGAGATGATATTTGTAAAGTGCTTTGAGAAATTATATTTAAAGCATTTTGCAAACCTTAATCAGCTTTTCCAACATTCACTTATCATCACTGTTAATAAATTGAATATTATGGATCTGGGACATTCTGAATGCCTTCAGGTCCAGTTAATATATGAGTTTGTCATGTCTTTAACATGTTAGTTATTACCTCTCTCAAAGATTTAAAGAAAAAATTGATCTAGGAAAATTCAGGGTGGGAATTTATGAAAGGATTATGATCTTTGCTAGTGAACATTAGTATGTGCAGTGATAAAAATATTCAATCAAAACATTTGTATCTGGGAGGCTAGGTGGCACAGTAAACAGAGTGTGGCCCTGGAGTCAGGAGTACATGAGTTCAAATCTGGCCTCAGACACTTAGCACAAAAACTACCTTAAGTGAGACCTTAAGCAAGTCACTTAACCCCAAATGCCCTACCTCTCCCCTTCCAAAGAAAATTTGTATCCTTCTGTCACATTTGAGTGATTTTCAGTTACTAAGCTAACTTCCCAGAATGGTCAAAGGCATTTATTTGACCCAGAGTTTCCTCATAGCTTTTTTAACCTCTGTATTCCTAAATGTATAGATCAAGGGGTTTAACATAGGAGTAATCATAGTAAAACATACAGATACAGCTTTATCTATAGGAAAAGTGGCTACTGGCCTTACATACAAGAATATGCAGGGAGCAAAAAACAAGACCACCACTGTGAAGTGAGAGCTGCAGGTAGAAAGGGCCTTCCTCCTTCCTTCTGAACTACCACCCTTCAGGGAAGAAAGGATAACTACATAAGATATAGTTAGTATGAGAAAGATTGACAGGCACATTACTCCACTGTTAGCAATAACTAAAAGACCAAGAACTTGGGTGTCCATACATGCCAGTTTCAGCAATGGGAACAAATCACACATGAAGTGATCAATAACATTAGGACCACAGAAAGGAAGATGGGCCATGAAGAGGAGTTGTATGGTGGCATGTATGGAGCCCCCCACCCAGGATGCTGCCACCAGCAGGTGGCACACACGAGGATTCATTATCACCATGTAGTGCAGGGGTTTACAGATGGCCACATAGCGATCATAAGCCATGACCACAAGGAGGATGATTCCAACACCACCAAAAAAATGTTCGGCAAACAGCTGGGTCAGACAACCTTTCAGGGAGATGGTTGTCTTCTCATAGAGTAAGTCCACCACCATCTTCGGAGCAATGACTGAAGAGTAGGTGGCATCCATGATGGATAGGAAGGTTAGAAAAAAGTACATGGGTGATCTCAAAGTTTGGCTGGCAGTCATGGTTAAAACAATGAGTAGATTCCCTGTGATGGTAACGATATATATGATTAAAAAAGTGACAAAGAAAATTTTTCGAAGCTCTGGATTCTGTGTAAGACCTAACAGAATGAATTTGGTAACATTGTTTTTATTTTCCATTTTGTTTATTTCTCTGACAATTTCTTGATTCGTCTCATCTCTTTTTCTTGTGTTTTGTTTTTCTCTTTTCTATCTCTTTTTTTCCTTGTCTTTAGTTCATAGAACACTGGGCATGAAGTAAGGATGACTAGAATTCAAATTTTTTTTTCTACACATTTAGTTCTCTCAACCTGCGTAATCACATAACTTCTTTCAGGCTTTGTTTTCTCATTCATAAAATGAAGATAATATATTACTATTCTCACAGAGTTTTTTGTGAGGAACAAATGAAATATTATATGTGAATTTCTTTTTGAATATTTTAAAGTTCAATATATCTACTAGTTATTATTACTCTTTATAAAAATCTAATTGATTTGCTCAAAATTTCAGATAATTTTCAATGTTCTGCATGGAACTGTAATTCTTTCTGGGGAAAAATTATACTTCATGAATTATAGAAATTGGCATCATCATCATTAAAGAGTAGATTTTATTTCCTTTGATGTCAGCAAGCATCTGATTTGGAAGCCCAATAGAGGGAAAATGAGTAATCAGCGTTCCTGTTGAAAAAGTACAATGAAACAGATAAATATATTATTTAGGTACAATTTTAAATTATTTAATGCTAAAGGCATGAAATTTAAATTTTCATGAACCTGTGCATATAAACAAGTGTTATTCCAAAGGGCTATTGGAAGGAAGGGAATAAGATTAGCCAAAAGTCAATGAGAAACAACAAGTACTATTTGTTCTTACTTCTG